>CABFWO010000981.1:0-122732 GCA_902155825.1 Timema genevievae
TCTCAAATGTTACTACTTTTGGCTTGCACTCAAGTGCTGCTACCATGCTCTCAAATGTTACTACTTTTGGCTTGCACTCAAGTGCTACTACCATGCTCTCAAATGCTACTACTTTTGGCTTGCACTTAAGTGCTACTACCATGCTCTCAAATACTACTACTTTTGGCTTGCACTCAAGTGCTACTACCATGCTCTCAAATACTACTACTTTTGGTTTGCACTCAAGTGCTACTACCATTCTCTCAAATGCTACTACTTTTAGCTTGCACTCAAGTGCTACTACCATGCTCTCAAATGCTACTACTTTTGGCTGGCACTCAAGTGCTTCTACCATGCTCTCAAATGCTACTACTTTTGGCTTGCACTCAAGTGCTATTACCATGCTCTCAAATGCTACTGCTTTTGGCTTGCACTCAAGTGCTACTACCATGCTCTCAGGTGCTACTACTTTTGGCTTACGTTCAAGTGCTACCACCATGCGCTTAAGTGCAACTACCATGATCTTAAATGTTACTACTTTTGGATTATGCTCAAGTGCTACTACCATGATCACAAATGCTACTATTCTTGGCTTGCACTCAAGTGTTACCACGATCAATTGTTACAGATTCCAATTGCACGCTATTTGATTGAATTATTATTATTATTATTATTATTATTATTTAGCACCGCGTCTTACTACCCGTTCGGGTTATACGCTTAAGTACTAATTACGCTAAATGGATTAGGAATTGGGAAGGTTGAATTTAGAGGAAGTGAACCGCATTTACGTGGAGGGAGAGTTGAAAACCACTTAGTAAAAACCACCCCCAGTTCACCCGACTGAGATTCGAATCTAGATCTCCCCATCCTCGGCAGTCGAGCTCACCACAACTACGGCGTTACTACGCCACCGAGGCGAGTATTTGATTGAAAACATGTGTTTTATGTGCAAGGGCCTGCTCATGTAAATAAACTAAAAAAATATATACATTCAGATAATATAGGCCTATTATATTTTACATCACGTCTTACTACTCGTCGGGGCTATAAGCCTTTGTAGTTTTTTTAATGCACTACTCTTACAGGTTATTTGCATATTTGCTAAAAATTAAATAAGGTAGAAGAAAGTATAACTGAGATAAAGTGTACCCTCTTTTGCTTCGAGGGAGAAAGGGAAATAATTTAGGAAAAAACATCCTATATACACCCGACCGAAATTCGAACCCTGATCTCCCTTTATCAACAATTCAGCCAGTTGAAAGAGCGATGCCTTAAACAATTAGACAACTGAAGGGGGTTTTAAGGATTGTAATTACGCTAATACTCGTATCGGTGGTCGCAAGGTCTAAGGTGTCACTCTCACAATATACTGGAATGCTAAGGATGGTGAGAAAGGAACATTAATCTCGGTCGGATGTGTTGGGGATCATTTTTCTGAATGTTTTACCACTTTCCCTCCACACAAATTTGGGTACATTTCTTCTGAGTTTCATTCCAATGAGTGTGACTATTAAAGTATTCCGAATGTGTAATAAGACGCCTTACAAAAAAAATCACGTCAAGGTGGTAGGGTAGGGGTAGTCCCCCTCATTACACCCTACCCTTATCTTGAGCTAGTTCTATCCAGTCTCCATCACTAAACCCTATCCGTTTAGTATACCCGTCATGGATCCGAGCCCTGACCTCTGTGTCATCAGAAAATCTAGCTAGACGAGTTGACGTCTAGCCCACGTGTCCACCGATGTGGGTATGTAAAATAATGACTGAGTGAGTGACAATTTGTATTAAAATATTGAGCTAAATTATTTTCACGTACAATCTTTTCATAGTGAAATTTCTCATTTTATCAAGATATTTGATATCAAAGTAATATTTTCTTTATACTTTCATGCATACCTTTCCATGGTTTATTTCATTTAAATCATTCCTTTAGTTGTAATACTACCCATAATTTATTACTATAAATATCAAGCCTCGGTAGCGCAGTAGGCAGCGCGTAAGTCTCATAATCTTAAGGTCGTGAGTTCGATCCTCACCCGAGGCACATATTTTATTATAAATCCAAACTATTCTACGTTGTAATTATACTTAATTTGTATCCATGCATATTATTTCTTCCAAAGCTAAGATTATTTGTAAGAAATGACAGCTATTAGACATATGGCTTAAAATAGAATAGTATATTTATATAACTATTTATTGGGGTATTTAACGTGCATTTCTTGAATCAACTTATATCAGTACACGATTTAGAGACTAGTTTCATTCTATTAAAAATACCACCAATTCTTCAGCTCATCAATATGACTAAGTGATCGGCAATTTTCCCAATTTTAGTTATTTTTTATTTGCCATGCCATAGATCAAACCCAGACACTTGGGCTAAGTATACAAACGTGGTACTGAACGAGTTAAAGTGAAAATAGTCAAACTATGAAATAACAGCTTTTTTCTTTTTCTTTTCAATCCAGCCCTAAAATTGGGTTCACGACCAAAATGTTAATTGTGTGTGTGGGCTTTGTTTCGAATTTAATGTTTTATTTTAAAACTTAATATGATAAGTTTAGCCAATGAGAAATTATGTTGGTAGAGCTTTATACTTTAGAGTATGAACTGCTTTATGTGCACAAGCCTATTCGTGTATATAAACTTAAACAATTAATACACATAAAATATTATACAATATTTTACAGATCTATAAGCCTAAGAATTCTTCACTTGGTAACAGTGAAATTGGGATATTTTAAATAGTTTTTTTTATTACAAAATGATAATTTTTAAACTGTGTTGAGTTTTTAAATATGATGCAGAGTTTGATTAGTCTCATTACTCTGTTTTCTATCAATTGATCTAAAGTCACTAAAATCTAGCTTTGTTGTTTTATTTGATTTATTAACTTAAAAGTTATCAAAAGCCTTCAGTAATACTTTCTTATGGATTACTGTATTTCTCTCTACATAATTAATTAAACGGACTAAAAATATAAATACAACGGCAATATTTTTAATCACACCATTGTACCATCATGAGTTTCTAATTTTCAAATAACGGGCTTCCTATGAAAACCAGACTTAGGGCCAGTTTCATAGTCAGACTTAGTGAGCCTAAAGTGCGAGTCGATACTAAATACAGGACGGCACCTACCTAGACCAAAATGGAATGGGCCAGTTTCGCATATGAAACTGGCGCATTCTATTCAATTTCAGGTAGGTGACGTCTTGTATTTAGTATAGCGCCGCACTTGAGGCGTACTAACTCTGACTATGAAACTGGCCCTTGAACTAAGATACGGGTTACCCATGCATGGGGTGAGACGGACTCTTGAGGTAGAATGGAAAATAACTGGGGTTAAAGTTAATATTTTTGCAGTTTTTATAACAACACTATTTTTTGCACACAATAAATAAACTATTTCTTTTGTAAATACGTTTATTTCGATCTTTTACTAACATTAATCTCAACTGATCTAAAAATCTTTCATGAGCATCGCGTAATTTCATAAAAACCTTTTTTATTTAATATTAAAAAGTTTATCATTAAATGCCCCTATATTCATGACATATTCAAGAACTGTTGATATGAATACAATTAAAATAAACAAATACACTGAAAAACTATGTTTTTTTCAAGTTATAAAAACTGTAAAAATACTGAGCTTGGCTTGCGCGTCACCTTCTGCTTCTTTCAACTGTCCAAAACAAACAGTTCTTCGTGGCTACGTCAGAATGACAAGTTGGTTTACGAGTTAGTAACATACTCTTGTGAAGGCACGCAGGTTTTGGGATGACTCCCTTGCCAATCACGTTCTTTAAGGCACTGCTGAAAAGGAGTGTCTCCTTTTTCACCGATGACCTCCAATGAAACGAGGCCTTAAATGGAAAGACGTTGAGGAATAAAATTTATACGACGGTAGGAAAAAGTGGTGAGCGTTTGTGTACCACACCCGGGTAGCTGGAGTTGGGAGATGATGATGTTGTTGATTAACCTCCAATAAAAAATAACTAATTATATTCCCATCTCAGAAAAGGAAAGATGGTTGAAGCGAACAAACTTTAATCATGACAGTGTTTCTTAGCACATCTCGTGTATGTTTTGTGACGTCATATTTCAAGATGAACCTCTGACCTTGTCTAAGATCATTGGGGATTCACGGTATGGTAAGGGTGGGGTAGAAATTTAATTTTTGCAGGGTGGGAAAGTAGTCGAGGTTTGAGGGAAATCCTAATCACTCATATCTATATTTGTGTGTTTATACATAAATATATATTTATAAACACACAAATATATATATATATATTGATTAGGAAAGAGCCAGAAATAGGAGGGGCAGATATTGATAAGCGCTAGCTTAGCACTTGTGGGGTTTCTCCAAGAAATCCTTATTTTAGTTACCGATGGAAGAGACTTCAAGTAGATCTTTAACAGGTCAATTTTTTTTAGTTCATTGGCTGTGGAATCAGGTGTGGGTGGAGTGAGGAGGGGGGAGAATTGCCCACCCTGTAAATAATCCCCCCACTGAGATAAATTTATCTTTCTCTAGATTTTATTTCCCTTCCGTCTTAAACTCCCGGTTATGATACGATTACAAACCAACACCAAATAGCTTAAGGACGTTGCCTACCTGTGATGTCACGGCCGATCAAGATAGGATTTCTCATGTTAATTATTATTACTATTATTAGCACCGCGTCTTACTACCCTTTCGGGTTATACGCTTAAGTAAACTACTAACTACACTAACGGGTTAGGAATTGGGAAGGTTGAATATAGAGGAAGTGAACCCACATTTGCGTGGAGGGAGAATGGAAAACCATTTAGGAAAACCAACCTTAATGCACCCGACCGAGATCGAAACCTGATCTCGTCTTTGAGAGTCTAGCTTAAGTTAATGTTTTCAAGGCGCAAATATTAAAGAGATTGTGTAAACCCGTCAGAGGAAGAGGGAAAGGGCTATCAGTACAGAGACAAGAGCCCTCTCAGGGTGAACTTTTCATTTCTTCCCTCTCTTTATATTTTGTACATTGGTGTCTAAGTGTGACAGTACAATTAAGGTTCCGCTGCCACTGTTAGATATAATTACTATGAAGTATTACCCATAACCACTGGGGCTTGACTAGTGGAAAGTCTGCTCTGAAAGCCACGATTCAATTTCAAAAGGCTGCATTGAGGTAGTTTTCCTAAAGTATCTCTTTTAACCCTCTCTCTCTGGGGGAATGTTTGTACAGATCCTTAAAATTCGCAGTCTTCCTCCTGCTCCTTAGGCTATATGTCCTAAATAAACAACCTACTTTCTCTATGGAATTACTAACTTGAAAGTTCATTGCCGCACTTACAAAAGTAGGCAACCTATCTCTATCTTGAAATAGTTCTATTCAATCTCCCTCACTAAACCCTATCCGTATCTTGAGTTAGTTCTATTCAGTCTCCCTTACTAAACCTTATCCGTATCTTGAGCTAGTTCTATCCAGTCCCCATCACTAAACCCTATCCGTATTTTGAGCTAATTCTATCCAGTCCCCCTCATTACATCCTATCCCTATCTTCAGCTAGTTCTATCCAGTCAACCTCATTACGTCCATTTCTTTCAAGGTCCATTCTAATGTTATCCTCCCATCTGTAACAACACTGATATTAAAGCGCCAAGGAAAGAAAAGTATCGACATATAAACTCAAACAGTTTGATTGATACAATATCTGTACATTTTCCCGACGGAAACATATATCTTCAGCCTCAAGCCATAATTAAGAGCGTGGAGGCGCTCCAATAATCTCTTGTTTAACTCTCATTTAGGGCAACATGTTTTGTTTTTTCACGTTATGTGAAACCAGGTGAAGTATTTTTGACTAAGTTTGACTGTCTTAGGGTCGTATTTATAGTCTACAAAAATAGTTTGGGGGTTAACCAATCTTCCAGTAGGCCTATACGAATAACAAGCAGTTCAGATCAAATGGGAGATTGACTAACATTCAAATCAAGAATATAAATACGGCTCTAGGACCCCCGTGGTTTATGTGATTGTTTGTACTTCCACTCGCCCGGGATACAGGGTTCAATGCCGATTGGGGGTAAATCGTTTTCCCATTATCTTTACAGGCGAATGTTGGTACATTCACCTATAACTAAATCTTCTTATTTAGTGCGTTATACTCGTAATGCACAAGATCATTGTTTACGATGAAGTCGAGGTTTGATTCTCGACAGGATGCATTGGGGGGTGTTTTTCAATATGTTGTTTATTAAGGTGGTTTGCCACTGGGGTTATCCCATCCTCCTTTCATGATAGTGCAAGCGAACGCAAGTTAAGGCTAGAATTTTTGTAGTTTTTATATAAAAAAATTGCTAGGGTAAGAAAAAGGGCTTCATTTGATAGGTTTAGTTTAACTTTTTACACATATTGATCTCAACGGCTGTTCTTGAATATTTGTCATGAGCATACTGCATAGTGGCATTTGATAATACATTTTTTAAATGAATATAAAAAGATATCGAATTCCACGATGCCTATGACAAAAATCTTCAAGAACTGTTGAGATTACCATGTGTGGAAAACTAAGCTGAAAGTATCTACTGAAACCATATTTTGTTTATTGTGTCAAAAAAAAGTTGCTATAACAGAATAAAACAATTAATTATTTAACTTGAGTTTTCTTTCACGCCAATTTAAAATTGTAAACATACTTATATCTAGACATGTCCTTGTTGGTAAAGTGGAGAATGTACTCCCCTCGCCCACACACACACACACACACACACACACACACACACACTCGCCGGCACGCAACTCCACATGTGGGATGCACAAAGAGAACCAGCATCAGGTAATCAAATCACGCTTCTCACGTAACAGGGTCTTCTTAACCTAACGCTGTTTCTGAACGCTGAGGATCACCCGCACAAACACATTCCTAGACACCCTTCCCTGACTCTTCCGCAATCGTGGTTCAAACTTTACTGTTCTTTTGGTTCGAATCCAGATCATCCTATAACCCCTCCCGTTGGCCACCGTTTTTTTTTCTCTTTCTCTCTCCTACAAAAATGCATCATGGGCGTACTGTTACATTCCACAAAGTAGTGATAAACAACATGACAGAATGTGAGCGTACCTCAGTTCGTGGCGGACAGAAGTGATGAGAAGTTGAAAGATATAGAGAAAAATTGATCTTCGGTTTTGTTTACGATTTTGAAAAAAAAATAAAAATTTTATAAAACAAAGGGTGATTTTTTAAGCGACTTCTTCTAAACAATCTAATATAAGTGATAATCACCTTTCAGTAAAATTAGATGAATAATTACAACTTTTCTGGGTAAGATCATTACTGAGCTGTTTTAATATCAACTCTCGGCTAGTTGAACATCTACCTTTACAAAGTGATTCGATTAAATAACCTGTTTAAAGTGAAACTTCGAATATAAAATTAAGTGATGAGGACATTAAGGATCCTGTCTTCAATACCAGTATCAATTATTTAAAAAAAATCTACGTATAAAAACAATTGAAGAAAGTTAATGACTGCACTTTCTGAAGTCGAACCCTGTCAGTATCGCAAGTTGGTCAGGTGAAACTCTCCGGGAGGTTACAGTGCATATTTGTCAAGAAGAGCCTTGTCATTCGCTAGTGTAGGTGTCAGGGTGTTAGCATATGTGTCAGCAGATACCTACAGGGTCTCCGAGGCCTTCTTTACAGTAAGGACGCATTCCTTCTCGAAGGAGTAACAGGACTCGAAGGAAGAGAAAAAAAAAAGATATGGATTGAAACGGTGTCGCAAAGTGCGTGAACGAAATTAGAAGTACAGTTTTATTTTTTTATTTATATATCGTTGACCATCACGTTATTTATGACACACTTCACGGCTTAAAATGGTGGAAGGACTTCCTCTAGTGTTTCTCAGAGTGTGTCGCCCGACCCATTAGACGAAGACAGACAACCGTCGCGTTACGGTTTATAATAGCGTCCCGGTCGTCATGGTTGCAGAACTGACGAGTATCCCTCGCAAGGAGCCGGTAGTCGTTAGCGGCGTCGTCTCGCAGCAACAGCAGCAACAAAGGAGCGGTTCCTTACCTCGCTGGTTGCAGACGGCCACTAAAAGTAACGAGAGGTGCGTCCGGCAGATGTACAATAGTGTTTCGAGGAAGACCCAGCATGAAGGAGGAGGCGGGTACTTCTGGAAGAGCGGGGTGGACGTGTACGCCGACCCAGCGGGTCTCCTGTCGAGGTCCGGACCTAAAGGGGTGGTGGGGCTAGTCGGGCCGTACCGCGCAGAGAGCGACCCGACGAGCCACGAAAACTCGATGGATGGTCGGCTATCCATCGGGGGAGGGAGGATGTTCGTATTGAAGGACGAGGAGCTCGTGGAGGAAGGGGCGCTTCCTGGGCTGGATAGCGCCAGTCCGACTCCGGGCAGAGAGAACTGGAAGCTCCGAGAGAGCGTCAGGATGACCGGACCGGAGGACAGTGGGGTCATGTCCATGAATGACATCTGGCCCAAAGACTGGGGACGTAAGTCTTAAAAACATATCCTAATACTAAGAACTATTGTATTTATATTAATACGCTCAAAACCAAGTTTATTAACGAGCTAATGCAATAGGATAAGAGGCCACTCGGCTCCCGGTGTGGGTTTAAATTATATAACTTTACAATCCTTGGAATTTATAGTAACAGGATGAGTGGATGAATTTTAAGAAACCGCCTCAACATTCGCCTTGAAACAAGATATAAAACAACATCAAAGGTGTGATTTGCTACAACGCATCAGACGCGAATTAGAGCCGCGCACGTCAGACTCGATGTACTCCTTGTGTTTTTAAATTATGTCGTTTTGGTATCAGGCGCGGCACACTACAACCGATAGCGTCAGACACGAGCACTCCTCTGGAAGCAGTATGGACGCGATTGCTCACGCGGCTATAAATTTGTGTGACAAGTTGCATTCTCTTTTACTCGTTACTGAAAAGTAAAATATTTTTTAATGTGAATTAACTAATACTAAATTTTTACTCTCTACAAGTATGTCACTCTACGAACTAATAGTAAACCTGTAAACAGTTTTTCATTGCTCTTTTCAACAATTTCGTTTTGCGAACAGCACAAGGATAAGATAATTCTGTTGGCTCAATTTTATTAATACTAATAACTAATGATTAATATTAATAACCATCCATTTAATGTCAAACAAAAACTGTCTCGTCTGAAATATTTTATGGTATTTCAAACGCGTCTGACGCGTTGTAGCAAATCACACCTTTAGAAGAATCAATCCAGAAACTTGTGATCAGACCCCAAAGCTCACAGATCAGTCACAAGCAGTAATCTCTCACTAAAACTTCCGGTGATTAATGAGAAAAATACGCCCTCGTTTCATGAATGTAGCATAATATATCGGTTAGATCTGCGTCATGACTGGAACAAACAGTTGCTTACTTGCACAGCGCTGCGCGAACTGCATGCATCAACAAGTGTGTTAATTACTTCCTTTTTAATTGTGTTCGTTAATAGTTACCGTTGTGTTTGTTAGCTCGTGTAATGCACTCGCTTCAGTACTATCTCTTTATATTACACTCTGCGAGGGAACTATCTTCCTCATTGCCAACTTCACAATAGTTTGATGTTCAAGATTCGCCAGGATTTGTTGGTAAAATTATAGCTCCTAGTTATCTTAAGCTTTCAGTTGACGTATTGTTCACAGTTTGATCATTTTTCATAACTCAAGCGTTGTTCAAATGTATTTTTAATTACTTGGGCACCACAGGATTCCTTAATGCGTTGGGGTATGACTTTCGAACAGTGCGTCATACATGGCAAGACATAGTAGCAGTACTATTAACTGCGCTGGAAGTAGATGCTTGTTTTAATCTCTTCCATAACCGTTACAAAAACAAATCGGAACAAAAACAATACACAAACTACCTCATATTCTTATGTTACTAAACATTAGCATATAATGCGTCTGCAAGAGCAAATACACCAAGATAAAACCATGTTCTTTCTTATATAATTATATCAGTTAAAAAAACTGTTTCAAACTAATTTGTAATCAAATTACGTGTGAAAATGATGACATCAACTTAGTTTAACGTGCCGCACGCTTTTTATATTACCGGTATATAAAAAAGTAAAAATAAATTGGCGCACATTTTTGATCAAAATCAAATTCTAATGCATAATTTATATCTTAAAAAATAGAACAGTACTAAGTGATGGAGATAAATTTCAATGTTCCTCCCCCTTCCTCCACCCTCGAAATAAATTAATAGCCCCCATTCTCCTCTTAATGTAAATAAATAAATAGTAAGATTTGTGAAACAAAATAATATACATTGTTGCGGAAACACTCCACCAAAGTGCATAGATGAAATAATATAAAATTCTACAGGAACATTAAGAAAAGAGGAGCATCTCTGTCCACCAAAGAGCATAGTAATCAATTTCATATTCCAAAGAACTCCATTATATATATATATATATATATTTGCTTGTAGCTTGGAAATTATTGGTTTCATAAAAATACATTTCAAACTAAAATGTTTTTTATTTTTAATAGTAATACAACTTCATAATGTTAAGTTATTTTGTATCTCAAATAATTGCGGGGAAATGATCACAATTGAACATTTCCACCTCTCGTCATTTTGATGAGAAAACGAGAAATGCCATTTTGCTTAAACAATGCCTAGATATAAAATTTAATAAAAATCGTTAGAAATGGATTTTGAGAAAATCGATTTTATCTCTTTTTTGCCCTTCAGTAAACTACCCTTAATTTTACGGTTGGATATCTAACTCCAAAAACTCCTTGGAGGAACCTTATAAAAGCCCTAAATATCAAGTTTTAGCCCGATCGGTAAATGGTTTTGGTTCTAAACTGAGATACATACAGACAAAGAGAAAAACATACGACATATGGTGAAAACCACTTTTCAGTTTCAAAGAGTCATGAAACGTCCTCAACATTTGTAAAGCACAATTATTATTTCTTTGACGATTACAATACTTTTCTCTCTCTCTCTGAGGGGTCGAAATAAAGTAAAAATGTAGACACTGAAAAAATAGGCGTGAGTATGAAATAACCAAGTTCAGGATTTTTAATATTGGATGTTTAAATTATAGAATACATGCAACCTCACAATCACACGAACAGAATACATTCAAGTTATACTTACAATCATAATTATGATTAAAAAGCACATATTTGTATAAACTTGGGATATTTAAAGGGCATTTTGTGGAACAACTGATTATATCAGGACACTACTTTTGTACAAACTTTATTCTAGAACAGACACAAAAACCAGTCCCCAGACCGTTAATTCATCACTGTTTAAGGTTAAGCTCAAAATTAACAATTTTTTAGCACTGCAGCTTATTACCCGTTCGGGTTATGTAGTCTATTAAAAATGCTAATGGTTTTAGGGATTAGGAAGTTATATTTAGAAGAAGTGTACCTACATTTGTATGGAGGGAAGGCGGAAAACCATTTTTTATAAACACTCTTTGTACACCCGACCGAGATTCGAACCTCTATCTCTCCGTCATCGGCAGTCTATTCTATTGCTAGAGTAGTGCCTTAGACCATGCGTTCCCTACATCTCCACCTTAACTATCCTAATTAATAAGGGACAGAGAAGGTATAATTTACAGAAAAAGCACCCACATTTGTGTAGACTAAGAGTGGCAAACCCTCAGTACATTCAGCTGGTATTTGAATCTCGACCTCCTCGTCACCAGCAAAACTTGACTAGATGGGCCTGGAATTTAATCCACGTGTCTACCAGTGCGGGCATTTTCACCTATGATGATATTCGGCTATGCAGTTAATCGAACTCAGGATTCTTAGATGAGAACAGAAAACAGACATGTTTCCAACTGAGATGAAGTGTCGACAGTGTTCTCACAATACAATAAGTTTCAAACGAATTTATTCTTTATGGTTTTGGCTTCAGTGGCCTCTTCAGCGTACATGCTAGATTACCCAACCATTTTTCAACTATATATCTATCAGCTGTACTCACAACGAAAGACAAATTATGGGAAAATTATAGCTTCACTTAGTTCACTTATTTTTTGTCATGCTTTCGATAAATAAATATAAAACTTTAAAACAACGTCTAGCAAAGTAGAAAAGTGTGGATTCAAGTCGGAGGTAACAATCTAAACAATTTTTTTTTAAAATATCCACCTAAAATATTTCTTCCGAATATGAAAGGCGGCTTTCCTAACACAACCCAACAACATTTTTATGTAATTTTTGTCTTAAAAATTGATTAAACACTCCCCTTTTTCTCAGTACAACTGCTTCTTTTTTTTAGCTCCGTGTATTTGTTTCTTAAAAAAATTAATGAAAGTTACGGTTTAGTTTTTTTTTTTAAGTTAGTAAATGAAAATGTGTTGGTTACAATAAATTGTGAAAGTAAAATAATATTTAAATAAATAGTATGATTTACTAACATTTTTATTTCCCATTTTATTTTCATCATTGGATGCACATACATTTTCTCGACGTAAAATTATAGTACGTAAACTTTTGGTCCTCCCTTCCCTCACCTCCCCACCCACCCACCCACGCACCCACATATTGGGGTATCGCGTTATATTAGCTACCTCACTGACAATACTACTATCATATTTACATTTTTTACTAGGTAACAAATAATTTCTAAATAAATATATGTTTTAAGTTTTTTATGTGAATATAAATTATATAATAACTTTTGTAAATTTTTTAAATTTTATTTATTTAACACAATTATTTAAGAGCCCGGATCGTTATGTAATTACATATTTTTATGCTGACAGTTAAAAATGTTAAAAGCGAAACATAGGTTGTTTGAAACTATATTTTCAGTTTTAATTTTACATATGTTGACATATTTTACTGGATTCTACATATTTTCGAAGATAATATATATTAAATATTTTGCGTATTTTTTTATGTATTTCTTGGAGAATATACTTTTAAATTTTATGTCACGAATTCTAGGCAAGCTGTTACTCTATTAAGGAATGTATAATGTGAAGGTATAGCAGCGAGCAAAATCCAAGTCAGGTATACTGGTTCGTCAGAGACGATTACAACTGTCGTAACGTTACTTTGTGTCTGACGTTTCTAGTTATGTGGAGGAAAAATAATGTGGCATGGCCTCGCATCATGGCTCTCACGCAGCGTGTCACTTTGTAAACACAATTTAAAAAAAAAAGTTTTTTTTCTATTACCTCCTTCAGAAATGTACAGGCATAAAATTAAATTTTGTTTCAATAATAAATGTATGTATTGCAAACGTGGGGGAAGAAGATTTATTCAATGCTACGTATTTTCACATTATTACATATTTTACTAAATATTTTAGTTGATTTTGCTACATATTTATACACATATTTTGTAGGTTAATACTACGTGAAAATAAGGGCTCTACGTCACTAAATAACAACGATGTCTTGTATTGTTAAATTGTGTACTTTTTTAAAAAAAATGCTCTTTTGAATACCTACTATTTTTAAATTGTATATTTATCAATTCCATTCATGTATATATAAATTATATACATATATATAAATCAAGTAATGTAATGTAAATACTGTTAAAGTTCTGGTATTTCCGGCATGTCAATCAAACGAAAGTGAGTTCTCTTTCACAGCGTGTTATCAAGGAGAACAGAATTATACTGTGGTTATTTATTGCCTGAGGTTAGGGAGCTAGTAACAAAAATAAATAGGTTGTATCAATCTACATCTTGACCTCTTCAATCTTCTTATACCTGATTAAATCCTTTCTCCCATTATCTTGTTCCGGCCACACGTGATGTCACCAATACTCCTCGGAGCCTGTGTCCGTTGCTATAGCAACGCAACTCTCTCCGTGTGGCCTTGTTTTTCAATTGCTGGCGATCAGCTGCACTAGTTTCGGGCAGGGGTGCCCACGACATCAGTCGTTTAGCGCATGCGCGTGTGTCAACCGCTTGGTTCGATTGAAGGAAACCGGGGAATATAGTAGGTTTCTGGTAATAAGGAACTTTTACTAGATAAAAAAATATTTGTTTACGGTCAATAATTATATTCTTTTACAGTATTATTATTATTATTATTAATTATTAATTATTATGCTATAGGTATTGATATAATCCTTTAAACGTGACCGTTTCAAATCACGTGACTGGACCTATGAATATATGAAAATTGTCATAGTAACTGTAAAAAGTTTCTTCATGTCTAAATCGTGCTGTACTTTTAATCAAAGTTCATAAAATGTTTGCGGTGAGTTAAATCAAGAGTTTTGTTCGACTTTATTATTTTCTGACTTAATGAACTATTCGGTGAGTTTAATGCCTTGAACCCAAGGAGGACTCTCTTGGATGAGTTAAGGTTTTATATTTATCGCGTTTTACAAACCATCAGGAGCATCTTCACACTGATGGGGTAGGTATTAGGAAGGTAAAATGCATCCATATTTGCTTAGAGGGATGGTGAGAAACGACTTAACCAGGGTTCTAACTCCGACCTTCCAGTCTCAAACAAACCAAACCAGTCAATACTGATGCCTAGATTGCCGAAGACGGGGAGATTGGGGTTCGATCCCGGTTGGGTGCACTGAGGGTGGTTTTCCTTAAATGGTTTTCCACTCTCTTTTCACCCAAATGCGGGTATACTTTCTCTGAATTAAAATCTTTCCAGTCCCTAAACCATTAGCGTGATTAGTACATAGGCGTATAACCTGAACAGGTAGTAAGGGTTCGGCCAGACTGACAAGCGTGTGAGCGAGCGCGTAAGCGACTGGGTGACCAGACTGGTGAGCGTGTAATTAGCAGATAGCTCTCGTTAGTTGTTGACGAGGAGGCTCCGAATATTGGCTGAGTGAACTGAGGGGTTTTTTAACAAGTGATTTATTGTTGTGGTTTTTTCATCCTCTCTCCGCGCTAATGGTGATTCTTATTTGTAAAGGCTTGCTTTGATAATAATGAGGTATTTTAACATATCAGTTATTTATATATATATATACACATATATGTATGGTTTATGATCTTACCAATTAAACTAGGCCGTTAGTAGCAAGTGTGCTAAACTTATCGATATTAATAAAAATATCAAAATTAGAAGTTTTCCTAGCACTCAATGAACCAACATACAATATTATTGCCTAGCGCCTGTAAACTAGACTGTACCGGGTCGAGCGCGCTCAGTCGCTCCAGTCTGGCCACCTCTCATTACAACCAATGTGCTATATTTTATATTTTAGTCGCTCGCTCAGTCTGGCCGCCCCCCTAAGAAGTGGTGCTAATACTAATACCGACGCCTTTGTTCTCATAACCACCGCTGCGATCAGGATATGGTTGATTTTAAGTTTGTATTACGTGTCGATACAACCCAACCTAACCCAAGTCGTTCGATACTTCCATACACAATTACACGTCACATCATCAGGTTCGTTAAATAATACTGCATATGTTTTGTTACTACCCGTCTTGTTCTCATTCAGACTACCCATATATAATATGAGCTAACAGCCTAAGAGCAGCAAGGACTGAATTTTAAGGAAATTCACCAAAATTCCCACTACGGAAAAACATAAAAAACACATCGTGGAGGTAAAATCATTTCCGATGCATCCAACCGAGATTAAAGCCGCTGCCTCCCGGGTCGGAGTCACGCTACTTCTACTGATGGTGTCGCACCCAAGGGGAGGCAAACGGGGAACTTGCACCCCCCACCCCTACCCTAAGACCTCAACTAATGTTATTAAAAACATAAGTCAAATGAAGTAGAACTAAATTATAGAGCACAGAAGATGAGAAGAATACGCAAGCTACATTTTAAGACCAGGCTTAAGGGTTTATAAAAGGTAGGACATCATTCACAATTTAAATTGCCTTTAAATTCCCAATTCCCGATAAATTGTTCACAGGGCCGTAGCCAAATGTATTTATGATAAATCCGCATTTTTTACGCTTTACAAAACAAACAAAATAAAGGTACACGATAAGCTCTAAAGGTGGTAGCACCGTTCTTACGATCAAGTGAACTATTGTTTGTAAGGTTCTCAACATAGGTAAAGGTTTATTGTACTTAGAGCCACACTCATAGATACGTCATAATCCCTCGTACAAGACCAATTTTGAATAAACTAAAGACTGAGTAATTCGATTTGACTGAGATTCGAACTGACAATTCTACCAGTAATGGCTATACAAAATATTGAAACATAGTGACTTATAGGCTTCAAACACAACATGAAGCCGATGATGAACTGACATTTATTTCAAACAGTAATAATTAATATAACACCTACATATAGGATTTAAAAAATAATCCTATAAACTTTAATTTCTGAGAAATATAGAAATCCTCTACATATTTAACTGTAATTAGCTATTTATAAAGAAAGAATGTTATCAAAATAATTTTAGAGCTATAAAACTGCTTTCTTTGAACATGTTTTAAATTTTATTTAGCCTTAGTTCAAGAATCAAAAAGTATTGTCTAAACTATGGAGATATGAGTGATTTTTATTATAATTACCTATTATAAACTAAAAAAAAAGCAGTCATTTTCAAAACTTAAATTATTTAAATAGTTGCCCTAATTTACCATAAAAAACTCTCTAGGAATTTGATATTAATATTTTTTTTAAATATCCTATGTTTAGGAGGCGATTTCCTCTTCGCCCCTCTTCTCCCAAAATGTGAATTTTGCCATGGCCTTGTTTGCGCGCCCCCTCTTGCTCTTTCTAAAATACCGATACACATTTAAAGATATTTGCAGACAGGTCATGCATGTCAATAATAATTAATTTAAATTTAATTTACATCATTGGTTAAAAACAAGGTTTTTTCGTTTTTTTTTGTTTTTTTAAACCAAACTTGACTCGTTGTTTAATTTTGTGTATGCGGATATTACTTTTCAACGGGGAAATCTTGGAACATAATAGTTCATCATTATCTTACATTAATTGTTAATACAAAAGATAGCATAAAACCTGTTAAGGAGCGAAAGTTTATCTTCATACTAATATGAAACTATTTACAAAGTTGCTGTTTTTTAATTTTCATAGAAACAACCTCATTTAACGGCTAGAAAAGGTTCCTAGACTTACCTGCGCGTATTCATACGTTAACTCACCACATATAGGCTATGCATGCAGCTGTCACGTTTGATAGATATGAACAATGCCAATAGATAACATCAATAATATGTTAAATATTATCATCGTTGACAGCAAAAAAAATATGTTTCTGTTTTCTAAAAGTTTCTTCCTACAAAGATCATTCTAGTTTATCAGCTACAGTATTACACACTGCACGCACATGGCTATATGTGTGGAACTGAACCAGAAACATATAGCAGTGTATGGAGTATCGATTTTTTGGACTCAAACGATACAAAACAATATAATTATCTTAAATAAATATAATTGGAATAAACCTTCTTCAGTGTAGTCGACGGGATCCAACCCCATTCTCACATTTAGAAATCAAGCGTGCTGTACTCTCGTACCATAGATAATGTGGTGGATCTGATGAAGAGTATGACACCCCTGGTTTGTAAAGGGCCACCTTCTCACGTTTATTCTCTCTTGATATTCATAGAAAGAGAATCTTCCTCCGCCCGTGTGTATGTCCCCTCCAGCAAGAGGCATAAGTGAACCGCGCCTTCTTTCCTTGGACGACACGTGACGGGGAAGATTCAAGTACATCTTAAAACAAAACTGGACACCTCCCCACTTTAGTTTCAAACTTTGTTCCTTTCCATCCTATATTTTTCTTCTTATTTCTCCTTACTCCTATTTTCCACCGTCGACTGACTCCATTAATGAAATCATCGGAGCGGAGAACAGAGAAATAAGATTACAGCCGAGTCGCAGCAGTTGGAGTATGCTCTTGGACAGTTGGACAGTGACGTGGATGAATGTCAGTGCGTTTGCTGTGTTCTTGGTGTGAACATAAATTACTTCAGTGGTCCTACGTTAGGTTTCTGAGTATTTCGACCTGAATCTCTTATTGTGTGTTCACTCGGAGGTAATCTACAGTAAAAACTATGTTTAGTGCCGAAATATTGTGAGTAATAGTATTGTTTGCCATAGAAAGTTGTTGTGTGCGGCGTTCCCATTGTTTGTGGATCGTTCAGAAGTGTTTGAGGATTTGTGACGTGTGTCAAGTGAGTGTACTTGGAGGAAGTGTGTGTCGATGTGGCACAGAGGTTAGAAGAAGCTTTCCAACACGGCCCATCACAAGGCAGTCCATGTTGACAGTGATTATGAGGAAGGTAAGATGGGGTTTTTTTTAAATGAAGGGGTGCTAAGCGTCCAATAGTTGTTAAAGTTGGCCCCCAACACAGACTAACTAATCCAAGGGCACACGATAAGAGGGTGAGTTTTAAGGAAAGGCTGTATGCATTTAACTGGTAAGAGAATGGAAAGCCTTTAGTGGAAATATTTCCATGTTTGAAGGAATCAAAATTCAAAGATTCATTTAGTTTCTTAAAATTGGTAGATTATTTGTTCATATACGATTCATTTCATCATTTCAACTCCAATTTTTGAGTTTTCCCTAGACATGATTATAATATTCCGGTCATTACACTTCACTAAAAACTGAAGAATATATATTGAAAAATGTCCACACACTACATCTCTATTTAAGTATAAATAAAGTTAGCGATTATGACTGTAGGGTTATTTTGGGGGGATTCGTGTAATGTTTGTGAATTAATTTAATAGTTTGTGTTATAAAGTGAATAAAATATAAGTTTAAAATTATTTTTTTACTATATTAACTGGTAGCATTGCTACATGACCTTATAAATCACCCTAATACATTTCAGTGTGAAAGATGTATGAATCACAAGGGGTTGTTTATTAGGGTCCGTGTGATCATATTGGACTTATGCTCATCATGATCGTCAGAAAATATTAAGAGACGTAAAGTATATTTTTGAACTATTTTATTAAAAAAGTACATTTTAGGATCCAGATCGAAAATATTTTAGACTTTGATACAGATTTATTTGATCCTATCCCACGTGATTAATATTTTGTATCCATTCGATACCTCTCAATTGTCCCAAACAAATGTCACGTTCAATTGTTTGTTATCAATTATCAATTTACATATTTTTTTATTGCAAATAGGCTACCTGTAAACGGGCTGGGTATTATATTTTTGTATTCGACATTTCCTCGCACTCAATATTTGAATTTGATTGCGTTTTCATCTTGTTGCAAGACAATTATTATATTAACAATGCCATGTTGAAACAATGTTTTTATTGAAATGTTGGTTTTCACTTATAGCCGACAGCATATTTCGGCTCTTAGTCTTAAAAAATCTATTAATTATTACTATATTTTCAGTTCGTCTAGTTTATATACTATTGTCCGTGCCATCACTGATCGACTTGTTTAAACAACTATATCAACGCAATTATGAACAGCATTTTATCGAAATTACTTTCATTACTTTTTTACTAATAGATTTAATGTTAGATATGTATGTTGTCCAACCTCTCATGACTAGTGGAATGTATAGGGAAGAAAACGTAACAATAATAATTATAGGGGCAATAAACAAGTAACACTTTTATCTTTTTAACTACTTAGAAGCTGTATATAAGTACTGTACAATACGGTGGTATAGTGATTTATATAGTATATAATTAGTGAAAGGAATTTTTTGTCCCACAAGTTTGTCGACCATTCAGATCGGGCTATGCATTTTTCTATTATTTGTTTTGAAACACGTTGTGAGTGACGAGCCAGAAGTAAAAAGGTCGCGGGCAGTATGTGGCCCAATGGTCTTGGGTTTGACAACATTGTTTTAAATTAATCAAGATTGGCCATATGAAGTGTTTCTCGGAACATACGTACTCAACCATTTTCTTGCTCTCGGTACATTTTGTGTGAGCAGCGTGTAATTACCATACGAGGGACGGATTTTTCTAACAGTTAAGATGTGTAAATAGTATTTAAAATTTTGCTTTCTAGGATTTTTATATGCAGCTTAGTATTTCACAAAAATAGCCAATAAATATGAACATTCAGTTTATCCTGAAATATAACAATCTTGCCTTGACTTATAATAGAATAGCCTTATCTTGAAAGCTACACAAAATTAAGAAAGGTTGCATTTCTACCTTTCAAGATGAACAAATCACGAATGCTACCGGAAAAATGTGCTACTTGAGTCAATAAATTTGTTATAAATGTGAGTTAGGCCTACTTACTATTTTAATATAAAAATACTAGACCATGTAAAGGCATGAAAATTACGCATTAAGTGTTACAAAAGTTTTACACAAACTGTAAAAACTATATATTTAGTTTATAGTGTTTTACAAGGGTAGTGTAGTATCTGGATATAGTTTCACTACTTAAATAGATAATTATAAAAAATACGCTTATGTTATTTAAAATATATAAAATATAATTCTCTCGTCAAAAATATCTAGAACAATTTATTCACGGCCATGGAAAGTGTGCCATGCTTTCACTTTGGAGTATGAATTTCAATACCGGTTTACTATTTTAAATTTAATGTTATAATTTTTTCCACATAGTTGTTCAGTGCAAGTCCCTTATATTACCTTTCTCATCACTTAGCCTTTAAACTAAACATTAAAAAATAGTTAATATAATATGTGTTGATAATGAGAAGTTAAAGAATTTTTTATTTAATATTGTTTAAAATTTTAGGAAATGTGTATTTAGTTAACATTTTCCAGGAAATAGAAAGTTTTAAATCTAAATATAGTTATCAACAAGTCTCAAGTAGATATTAATTTTTAGTATTGCCAAAACATTTTATGAATATAAGCATTAACTCTCTCAAACACGTATCCAAACTTAACTTATTAGATTATCGTAAATTTATTGAAGGTGTTAGTTTGTTTTTACATTTTGGTCTGTGGGAACAGTTGAAAATGTACGACCGTAATAAAGTGTGTCTTTCTTTTTCGTAAATTTGAATGGAGCTTCGCCATTATTAATCAAATTAAGTTATTTGTAAATGTATGAAGCTGATCCTGCTGCTGATAAGACAGTGATATTAGTGATTTCAAAAGAAATATCAGCTTCGCGGGATTCTTTGTATTCATTAATATTCTGGACACAAGGTTGAACTTACGTTTCTGTCACGTAAACCAGCCACTTTTACAACACACAAGATCATCTTACCGGGTCTTCTGACAATAACATGGCAATATCAACAATAACAGTAAATTATAGCCTACACTTACCCATGATTATTTTAAATTGATATATTTATACTAATAAGAGTGTAACATAAGTGTTCATTAGGGTGTACATAATACGGAATGACCCCGGAGTAAGAGGGCTCAAATATGATATTAACAATGCCTTTTTGAAAAATCGTTTCTTGTGATACCTAGTTCGGTGGCCGTATTGTTTGACGTGCTACTTTCGCAGTAAAGCTAGATTGTCGATGACGAGGAAGGGGGGAGGGGGTCAAGGTTCGGATTTCGGTTGGGTGTACTGAGAGTGGTTTTTATAATATTGTTTTTCACTCTCGCTCCATGCAAATACGGGTACATTTCCTATAAATATAACCAATAAACTTGGTCACTTTGTCCCCAATCGTCACCACATAACATTTCGAGTAATCATTCAAATACAAATGCACTGCACACATTTCTGGCATATTGTAGGTCTTTTCTTTCCTCTTTAACTGCAATACCTCGTGCGAGCCGGGAGCTGAGTTTAGTAGCAGACATTCATAACGCATTTTAAGTCAAATTTAAAGAAAAATAAGCTAAAAATATAATTCCTAAAATGTCCTATTATGAATGTATGTTTTGTTTAAAGTGACATATCTGAGAGAGCAAAGGAAAATTATAGGAATATATTGTATTGATAATGATTTTGAAAAATTATGTGGATGTATTATTTTAATAAGTGCGTTTAACACCAGCATTATAAACAGCTTAGTGTAAGGAGTAGAGATGGGGAAGATAGTTGAAGATATTAACTTGGAGACAGGATGGGAAATAATTATTACTGGAAACATCCCGTGTGGAAGCCGCCAGTAATGTTGTCATGGGGAGTTTGAACCGTGACCTACCCGTGAATCGTTAACAAATACAATGCAAATATAGCGTTTTATACCACGTGGCCACTGGTGCTGATATTATTATTATTGTCATCAAAATATAAATTTGTGATGCTCTTAAAATACAATGCTCTCAACGCTGAGTTCAAACAGACATATGACGCTATAAACCTAGCAGTAAGTATTTTTTTTAGCATTGCGTTTTACTATTCGTTACGCTTATGTACTATTTATGCCAATAGTTTTAGGGATCAGAAAAGTTATATTAATAGTAAGTGTAACTGCATTTGCGTTGAGGGAGAGTGGAAAACTATTATGGATAAACCACCCTCATTACACTCGATCGAGATTCGAACCTTGATCTCCAAGGTATGGCAGTCTAGTCTGCTGTGAGATTAGCGCGTTAGACCGTGTGACCACCGAAGCGGATAGAAAGATTTAATTGGTTGTTTTATGAATGATTTAAACTTGCTTATAGGGGATGATTAAATTTTTTTAATGATACACGTAATTGGCCATTTCTTCGTATATTATTAAATAGGGAATTTTTAAATTATTAATCTTGTTCCATGATATTTTATAAATGTTTATTCTTTAATAGTTAATGCTATCTATTTTGCAATTTAGTAGAACCAACCAAGGCTATTTTTGGTTACACATTTCTTTGTGAATATTTTAAGTTTATAATCTAAACTATTTAATACACTTATATCATTAATGTCCCAATAACACTAAGTTTAGCAAATACTATATATATTCTTATTGAATAAATATAATTAATTTTATTGGCAGTTAAATTGCATAATTTCTAAATGCATTTCCTTTAATTTCACGAATTAAGTGTACTGTACATAGTTCACAAATTAAAGTAGACACAGTAGATATATAAACTAATGTTTTAAGAGTCCGACACCTTAGCTCAGTCGGTAGCGTGTCTGACTACTGAGCTAAAGGTCCCAGCCTCGATTCCCGGCATGATAGAAAATGCATCATTGGTGAAATGTGGGTTTAACATTTCCCAAGGAGGAATTAACGATCGGGCTTTGGATGTTGTGTTTATTTTAGAATCAAGTTAGTTTTTAAATCATGTGCTGCTATAATCAGTCGGTTCAGAAAATACACGTTAAACTCCTCAAATACATGGGGGAAAAATACTACTAAGGAACTAATATTT
The DNA here is from genome assembly GCA_902155825.1 of Timema genevievae. Taxonomy (NCBI): domain Eukaryota; kingdom Metazoa; phylum Arthropoda; class Insecta; order Phasmatodea; family Timematidae; genus Timema; species Timema genevievae. The sequence continues at coordinate 23,205 of CABFWO010000981.1, forward strand.
CTCGGGAAGACGTTGTTTGGTGACAAAGTTAAAAATATGTCCTTAAAGAATTTCAATATTATTCAAGTTGGACAACTATCTAGAAACAAGAAATATTAATCAATGCATTATACTGTACGTTACATTATATTTAAAAATCTAAAAACCTGTTAGGAAAACACCTATGTAATTTACACATATCGATATACATTAATTGCTTCGTTTTAGAAATCATTTCGCCAAATTGTGAGGTGCTTGATAAACAAAAAAGTGAAAAACAATCATATGAAAAAATAATTAATTAATTTTGAGTTTTGTTGGACGTATCTGATGAAAAAATGATTATTTTACTTCACTTTTGGGCAAGGATGTTACTATATGCAACAAGAAGTATAATTATTTCTTATTCTATAGACAACTTATCAAAATTGTGATCATGTTTATCCTTGTTTATTATAACATTAGTTCCACACCGTCCGAATATGCTACCCATTCACGCTCTGCCTATTTTATTCCTCACCTACCTTTTTAATAAATGCAGGCCTAACTGGTGTGAAAACTAATTTCACGGACAAGTGGTCTACAAATTATTGAGACTCGCTGGAGCTTGACCATGGAAAGCCTGGATTTAAAATATAAACTATTAATTTAAAAACAAAAAAATATGTTTGCTACAAATAAACCGATTATTAAAGTGATATTTTAAACATAAAAACACAAAAAAGAATAAAGAGAGACGCGCACAAATGAATTAAACACAATAGTGTGTGCACACGAACCTTGCACACAAACAATAAACCAAAGCGATATTTTGATGAAGGTGGATGTCTAAGTCAGTTAATTATCATTAAGATATTTAATATACGTTTTATAAATATATATATGCTACACCCCATTCGTGAATTGGCCCAGTTCATGAATCGGGCAAATTTCTGCCCACTTCGGGAAGTGGCCTTTCCTCCTGATCATTTCACGAACTGGGCAAAAAATAGTCCATTTCATGAATTGTGCAGCTACAATCGTTACCCAATTTATGAACTGGATGAGGTTTTGCCCGGTTCATGAAATGGACAAGCGAAGAACAGGTTAGTTCTTTAAGTTAATCTAACTTTTAATCTTTTTAAAATGGGAGGTTGGGTTAAGTTAGTTTAGGTCACTTTAATATAATATCTCATAACGAAATCCAGTTAAGCTTGTAGTAGATAGTACCAGAAGCTCCAGTTCATGAAATGGGTAAGAGTTAATACTATTTTTGCCCAGTTCTTGAAATGGTCGAGTGAAGAAGCCAGTTCACGGAATGAGCAGAAATTTGTCCTATTAAGGAAAGGGGAAGTTTCATTATTGAAGTGTAACATATAAATTCATTTCATTACTAATGGGTATTTAAAGCAACTTTTAGAAAATACAAACTTTTTTACGGTTAATATTGATAATAATTTGATATATTGATAGTGTTATTTTATAGGTATAATTGATATCTACCAAAGTGACATTTGCAGATTACATTATTTGACGTATCTATGCGCGAATGTATATCTAGTAATTTTTTCTATTTATCAGATATGTATTTTGGTAACCCCATGAATAATAATAATAATAATAATAATAATAATAATAATAATAATAATAATAATAACAACTGTATTATTCATCTGTGTCAGAGAACGACCCCATAGACCGAGTTGGAGCAAATTCCATCCCACGACTTTAGAATGACAAATACATTACATGTGTAGAATAAAAAATAAATTATAAATTAAAGACAATTTCAGTCATCTAATTAAAAATAATTAATGTTAATAAAATAATATATTGTTCATGTCTCATCTTAGAATGGTTTTTTGCGTTACACATAATGTTTTTTATTTTTATATTGTGTTTGAGAAATGTATTATTTTTGTGTTGAAAAATAAATCATGCACAAAAAATCTATATTTTTTGGTAGACCGCCCTTTCACTTAAATATTCGATGTGACCCTTAATCCAAAAAGTTTGCCCAGACTTGCCAGAGAAAAATAAATACCTGTAGGCCTACCTAAGGTAGTCATGTTCAACAATAGATATATACAGGCCAATTTTCGTTAAAAAAAGTATATGACAGCTATAAATGCTAATAGATCAACCTTCACGTATTCATACGTCAAGACATGTGATCTTCACATGTCGCTTTCGATCGATATTATCAAGGCCCATAAAATAACAATAATAAATATTTTATAATTTTATTTTTAAAATTTATTTGAGGTATTTAACATGCACTTTCCAACACGACTGATTATATCAGCACACGACTTATAAACTAACTTAAATCTAGAACAAACACAACATCCAGCCACCGTTCGTTAATTCATCGCTGTGAAAGGGTAACCCACATTTCCCCAATGATACTTTTTTTCGACCATGCCGGGAATCAAACCCGAGACCATTAACCCAGTAAATAGACACGCTACCGACTGAGCTAAGGTGTAGGGGAAAATTTTATCAATGTTAACCGTAAAAAAAAAATCTATTTTCTAAAATACCTTTTCTATGAAAACCAAACCGTAGTTGAACTCTCAAACCCCTCAAGTCAATGAGACGAGTCCCTAAAATAAAACACAAATCAAAACATTATTTTGATCGATTATTTTCCGTATAGTAAAATTTCCTTTTTTTTAAATTTGGAGTGAGCCAAGTGAAAACCTGTGATTGCAATGAGCACCACCCTCGCTAACCGGTTCCTATGTAGAGGTGCAATTATAATCAGCCTACTAAAGGTCCCATGATGGGGAGAGGCCCACCCATCCTGTTCCGTCGGTCCACTTGCGGTGTCTTGAAGTGTTCCTCCTCTCCGCCACGAGGTCCGAGATGATAGGTCCATCTTCTCCTCGCAGGGACATATTCCTCAAGTCTTTCTCTTCAAGCCGTATGCTGCGAGAAAGTTTCAAGTAGGTTGGAGGCAACATTAATCTCTGCGGTCCAGGTGGCAGGCGTGACTGCGCATTCTGTCTGCTGCTGAAATATACGGACGCTAAACTCGAGAGGGAAAATAGAAGTAGAAGAGGACAGAAAATGGCCAATAATACCCTGGGCAGTAAATATGTGCTTTATTTTATTTGTACTTAAAACTTAATCCAGAAAAAGTATTAAAACTGAAAGAATGTAATTGGAATACTAGGGTGTAATTTTAAATAAAATGTATCAGTATCTATTCGGGAAATTCATAGATATAAATTTAGTTGTAATATGTTGAGGATGGAAATTACCTGCATACAAATTTGTTGCTGTATGGGGTATGCCGGCCTAAGCCATGATTTTAGGAAGCCCACTTCCATTCACCTACATTGGTTGAAAAGTCACTAAAATTTGGTATTCTAGAAATAATTTTTATTTGATTTATCGATTAAAAAGTTATCAAAAGCTTCCAATAATACTTACTTCTTAATTACTGTATGGTTTCTATTTACGTCTGTCGCTACCCCTTTAACTACCCCCGTGGGCGATTTGTCAAGATGGCTGTATCTCCGCTACGCTCCGAGACGTTAATTATAATAAGAGTAGACTTGAACAACAGAATGGAGACTACAGGACAATCTACAATCTGATTTTCTTGGGAGATCCGTTATTCGAAAACTGAAAACTCATGGCGGATATAAAAAAACATTACAATTTTATTTACATTCTTAGGCCGTTTGATTAATTTTGTGAAGATGAGTTATACAGTAATGCGTAAGGAAGTATTAGTGGAAGCTTTTGATAACGTTTAAATGGAATCTATAATTAATAAATTAAATAAAGAATATTTATAGAATGTCAAATTTTAGTGACTTGCAATCATTGTTGGTAGTCGGAGGTAGTCTTCCTATACAAAGCAGGGTTTATATTTATTTTGATATTGATTCAACAATATATCCGGCAATATTAATTATATCAATTTTAAGTTTCTTGGTAAGGAGGGAAAGGGGTGAGAGGGGTAAACCCTTTACACCTTCACTATTCTTTTCATTTAAGGCACACCTATAACATGTTTAACGGCACGGCACGCTTTGTGAATATTGAATCGTAAGTCTGATCTTAAAATGTAGCCTTTACCTTCGAAACACCTTTAGTAGGCCTACCTTACACTTTAGTTCTGTTTACTACTTACCCGTCTCGGTGGCGTAGTTAGTTAACGCGCTGGTTTCATGTTGAGCTAGACTGTCGAATACGGGGAGAACTAAGTTCGAATCTCGTTTGGGTGAACTGGGGCTGGTTTTTCTTAAATGGTTTTCCACTTCCCCTCCACTAAAATGTGGGTTCACTTCCTCTACATTCAACCTTCTCAATTCCTCACCCATTAGAGTAATTAGTACTTAAGCGTACAACCTTAACGGGTAGTAAGACGTGATGCTAAGTATAGTTCTGCTTACTATTTTAATTATTTACGATATGGAGAAGGGGAGGTAGGTGGAAAATGCCCCGCTTTCTCCTTTCTTTCCTTGTTTGCATTAATGCGCGGAAGAATAAGAGAAGCCGATTACGGACTCGGTGACTTGGTACTCTTTCTTTTTCCATTCTATTACAGTTAGCAACCTCAACGAAAGGAGTTTTTCATGTTATCACACAAGATTTATCTTTGTACACTGTAACTAAACTCCCCGTAGCAATGTTATCCTAATCATGATTAGGAAGCAACATACGACCTGTTCTTGGCACTGGTCCAGTTGACATTTGGTTAAAATCAACCTCTCTTTAAATACTACGGTTCGAATTCCGGTTGGTACTGGTTTGCATTATAGCATAGAATGAAAAAAGAGAAGACACGAGGGATTCGGAGCTCACTAAAAATGTGTTTTACAGGCGATAGTAGTTTCAATGTAAACGCACGGAAAAATCATTAATAATATTTATAAATAAATTAGCAGCACAATAAGTCATGTATATATTTTTCGTTTTTAATTTGTACTGTGTGAATTGTCAATGATCCCTGTTCAAAGGGTAATATGTTAAGGATTAATCAGGCACATAGGGCTGTGTTGAAAGAGCGGGTAGCACGCCTGACCTTTATTTGGCAGACCATAGCTCGATATTGGTCGAGTAAGTTAGAGGATATACTTTTGTTAAAATATTTCTAATCTTACCTTTAGTAAAATGGTAGTATTGAAAATTTATCATACACAATCTGTTTTCTTAGTTTTTACGTTTGAATAGTTCTTATACCCACACCAGTGGACATGTGTACAAAGGCGTAGTTCTCGTTTTGCCTGGTTTGCAAGTGACAGGCCAATGATGGTCGTATCTCAACTAGCTTTCATATAATAAATGCTCTAAAATTATTTTAAACATTATTATACAATGTTTTTAAAATGTAGTTGTCTCTTAGATCGCATCAGAACTATGTAGCACAGGGCTAAAGGTTTAAGGGGCGAATTTTGACTGGAACAGTAATTTGGTTTATGGTGGTAAGATTAGAGTATGGGTATTGGATTTGGCACCATTTCCATTATTCCCTGATAGATAGCGTTCTTCGCGTCTGTAGCTCAATGAAAGCAGCTCGTGTGACGTTGCGGGAGGTGGGCGTCGGTAGATGGAAATATCTAATAAGTTAAAAAGTTGGGTCTGTGTCGTGCCTGATTAACAGAGTTATTAGAAACAAATTTAGGCTCGAACCAGAAAATGTATCGAATTGCGGTAGAAATGTAGAAAAGTCAAATGTTGTTCTGAGTTGTTTGTTTCTAATATCTTTTCCACTCTTCCTCTATTAAAATGCGAGAAACTGCCTCTAAATTCTATCTTCTCTATCCCTAGCCAGTTAATTAAATATGCGGATAGCCGGGACGAGTAGCAAGACACGGTGTATTTATAAAATAACTTGTTATTCGTCCCACTCTGGAAAGTAAGCAAGATAAAATAAACACTGCAGTCCTATCTTTTCAATCAAAGAATCGGGCGTGTGTTTGAGACGAACTCAACAACAGACAGACACGTGATTAATTTATTCTGTCCTAACAAGTCATTTTGCTGCCAATGAAACTACTGTCTGAGGAAGATAGCCAGGCACTTTTTTGTGATTCATAAAATTTCCTAAAACAATTTTTTTTTAATTATTCAAATGTAAAGTCATGGGATCTGTAAGCTTTCAATTTTCTTAGCTAAGGTGGGATGGAAGGGCCACGCCAGTTAAGAGATGTATACTTTCAGTTTGTATAGAAAAACACATTTTTGGACAAAATAAATCAAATATTACTTCATTAGTTACGTTTACTTTAAATTTTCTACTCAAAATAATTTAAACAGTTCTTGAATATTTGTCAAGGCACTGTATTATTTGACCAGGACTTTTTTTACTTATTTTAAAGTCATGGTCAAATTCCACGATGCCCAAGACAAATATTCCAGAACTGTTTAAATTACTTAACATAGAAAATTAAAGTAAACATAGCTAATGAAGCAATATTTGATTTATTTTGGACAAAAGTTTTTTTTAAATTTAAACTGCAAAAATACTTTTCTTGCCTTCCAATTTCCATCCCACCTTAAATATCAAAACCAATAATATTTTTTTTATCGTATGGCATATATAACCGAGAGGGCTTAACATCCAAGTTCGGTCGCCTTATGTGTATAGTGTAGACTATTAGCCGCTCTGGAGGCACAGAACTTCGTCCAGGCTAGGGATATAGTATCGGAAGAAAAGTATCAATACTGTACTAGTATCGAAAGAAAAGTATCGATACTGTACTCATTTAAAGTATCGGAAAAAAAATATCGATACCGTACTAGTATCGAAAGAAAAGTCTCGATAACAGTAAGTATCGGTATCAAAATTTTAATCAGGAAAAAATGTTTTTTTATCAATTAATAATTTCAAATTTTGCATAGTAGTAATAATAATAATATTTTCATATTGTGAAAATTATAATGATTTAACCATTTTATAGTATATTTAGGTCTATCACGTCTATGTTATTTGTTGGAACTTGGAAGGAATGATAGATAGTATTTATTGTATAATGGATATTATAAAAGGTTTGATCATACCAGCTTTCAAAAGTCTATGAAAATGTAGTTGATGAAAAGCTATTTAATAGCTAAATATGATTAGTAATATAAATTTTTTCAATCTATTTTGTACCCTTCTTTAACCATAGTAAACATTTAATCCAAGCATAAATGAAGATAACAAAAAATTTGTTTCTTTCGATACCGATCCGATACATTAGTGTGAGTACTAATATCAGTAAAAGTATCAGAAAAAAGTATCGAGTAAGAAAAAATACTAGTATCGAAAGTAAAATATCGATATTGATAGAGTATCGATACTTTTTTCACATCCCTAGTCCAGGGTACACCATAGGAGGCTGTCTACACGTCATACCAGCAATGAGATGATGTGACGATAGTTATTATGAATTTGTGGAGCCGGCGTCGTTCTTAACCTAACTTGAACCTAACTAAACAAATCCTGGTGACTGTTGGAGTTATCCCCCTTTAGTGGAATCGAGCCCGGGACACCTAGGCTCGTAGTTAGGTGCACTGACCACTACACCATGGGCAGGCTACTGATGTAATTGAACTAATAATAAATATAATGTAATCAATATTGACCACAAAAGAAAAGTTGGTTCGTATTTTCTAAAAGTTTCTTCCTACCAGAATCCCACTATAGTCAAGAGTTTTCCCAAGGGAGTTGGGTGATTTAATAAGTATTTGTCTGTGTTTTGATACCCTGCCGGCAGTGTGGTCAGATTGTTGACCCTGAAAGGTCGAGGCAGAGAACCTTGGAGTGAGCTCCGTGCAAAGGTGAACATGATTGCTCATTAATCACTTGACGGTGGTTGTTCAATGCTGTTTGCACGCTATTATGTCAGTGCTTTGGCTATTATTGATTTTTTTAGCACCACGTCTCATTACCCGTTCGGCTTATACATTTATGTGCTAATTACGCTAATGGTTTTAAGGACGAGAAATGTTATACTTATAGATAGTGTATCCGCATTTTCGTGGAGGGAGAGTGGAAAACCATTTTGTAAAAACCACCCTTAATACACCTGACCGAGATTTGAACCTTGATCTCCCCATCATCGGCAGGCTAGTCTTCTGCGAGAATAGTGCCTTAGGCCATTTGGCCACCGAAGTGTGTTTTATAGACTTATTTTAATTAATGATCGGACGAATACAAGAGACCCTAGAATAGGGGTCAGCAACCTTTTTGGGCCCGCAATCATCCATCGTTTCTCCATATTACATTCACTACTTTTTTTTGTCCATTCATCTTGTAAGTTATTACTCCTTAGAATAAACGTTTCTCAAATACTTATTTCTCCACCCTACTAGAAAAACTAAATAAAATGTACATTCTCAAATTAAACCATTTCATTTTCTTATAGTATTGCTCATTATAACCGATCAAGACTATTTTGGTCACACTCAAATATTCGTTAAAATAACTTGATATATTTGCGAATATATAAGACTCAAAGATCGAATTTTAATGACGCTACAGTTTTCTTACGTGATCGACTGATTTTTTACCTTTATTATAGTTATTTAACATGCACTTTCTGAACCGACTGATTATATCAGCACACGAAAATTTCTCTGAGTGACAGCGAAAGGGACTACCAATTTTGCTGGGAAAGGTATTTTAACATGCCTTCCAGGGTTCTTTTATGTGCCACAATATACATGGGACTGACGGCCTTACTTCCCCTCCGAAGGAAGTTGTGCTACGGATTTTTATCACTCAAGGAAAATCCGTTGACCTCGGCTGGGTTTGAACCCACGAACATCGGGTCCTGAGGCGGGCACTTTACTCCAAGTCTACCGAGGTCAAGGATTGGCTGAAAATTGCCTTGAGATCGATCGGGATTGCTAATAACCCTGCTCTAGACCCTTCATTTACTGAATAGGGGAAGATAAAATCCTCTTTCTTGGAGAAATTAATTTTATTTTGCCCGGTGGCGAATCCGTGAAACTTGGCTGGCATACACATGCAACTGACTAAAGCCTCGCCTGCATTTTCCATATCCTTATAGTCCTTAAGGCCCTTGGCCCTGTCGAGTACAAGTCTAAAACCTATTTTGTGGGATGGTGGGCGGGAGGGTGAAAGATATGGCGTGGGTTCACAACCAAACAAAGTATCCTTCCGCGCCAACAAGAACAGATGGATCACGGAAAACCAAGATGGCGCTAGCTACCGGACAGATTTTGCGGAAAAATCATACGTTTGGAAATATCAGTTTTCTCGAGAACGAGTGAAATTTTTATGTTAATATTTTCAACACCCCTTCTAAAGATAATGTATCGATGTTTATTAATTGTTACATTTTCTTATTTTTTGTTATAAATCCAGAAGTTTTCTATTGAAAAATGTACATTTTATCGATATTTGATCACTGTTAAAATTATAGAGGAGGTGTGTGTATAAAAAGTATAACCTAATCAACATGCTTCTGTTCTTCCACATACCGTTTCCGGAAAGAAAATTTCAAAACAATAAAAATTACTTGAAGATAACCGTTTGTTCCCACGGCTCTGCATTTCCACGCCAAATGAAAAGGGCTAATCGCCTTAAGTTCGTAGTCTATTATTTTAATTTTGAGCACAATCTGCATGTCATTAATCTTGTGATATCGAGTCAACCAATAAGAAAATATAACACTCTGTCCAATCAAACTCGTTCAAATAAAATATTTCCGGCAAATTAGATAAACAAGATCAATATTTTCATAATTTTAGTTTTTTGTTTAGGGGTTTTAGTTAAAATATCGATAGCCTTAATCTATTGAAATTTTCTAGTAATCGTCACTAAAGGTAGATAAATAAAACTATGATACCTTTAGAACATATCGAGCCTTTCTTTTACTTTCATTGAGGTTTTAATTTCGATTCGCATATCGATCTTCTTTTATGTGTACAACTGTGGTCGTTTCGCCGTACATGACGTGACGACAATCCTTAAGAAAGTTAAAGTCAATCCAACTTCCATGGAGTACTACGGACCTTAAGGATACGAAATATGAAGACTAGTCGTTGCGAACTTCGTATTTGAACTTCACAGAGGTAACGGATCATGACGTTCACAACACGCGATCGACACATTAATGTTGGGAACAAGCGCTAGAGAGCTTTCCTGAAACGTTGACATAGTGGTTTACCACACCCCTGGCTCAAGACTCGATAGACCGGGGTTCCAATTCCTTTAGATACATGAAATATGTTTCTCTTTCCACAATTTGTTTCTTAATTTTCACTTCGGTTAAGTGATGCTTTATTCATTTAAATTTCACTCCTCTCGTCCTAATCTCCTAGGAAAAAATTTTGGGTAGGTATCAAACCAATAACTTTAAATATTGCCTTATTCAAGTGGCTTAGGAGGTATAATTAAGACAATGGGTCGTGCTTCGATTCCTTATGCTAGGGTTGAAAATATGGTAGCCCCTTATCAGATATAAGGTGGCCATATTTATAGTTCAATCAAATATACATTTTTGAACATGAAAGGATCAAAAGATACAGTAAAATACAATAGAAGACTAGTTGCTAAGAACCGAACCACCCCTACTGCAGTATTATCAGGGAGGTTATTTGCTTTTTAATACTAAGCAGTAATATTTTTATGGTGTCTTCACAGTTCGGTTGCGGTTTTCAGTAAATTAATTTAATTGTATGTCCAAAATAAAACGCTCTTTCTTTCCCACTACTCCCAATTTTAATTTAATTTTATAAAAAGGATAAGAAATTAATCACTGAACAATTGTATCTTTGCTATAATAAAATAAGTTATTTTGTAAGCTGTGTTCTAATACATACCAGTGTTTAGAAATTCGCATCATCTCACATTATTTACTATACATACAATTTACATTAATCAGTTTATATATGAACGCTATTATAACAGATTTTCCATTGTTATAGAACAATTCGTTAATGTCTCTAAACAATCTTGAGCTGTAGATTTGCACACAAATCACAAAAGTCTCAAATTTTGCTGTGATTTACCTACCACAAACCCTGTGATTGAGACAAGCAAGAATGTTAACTTTGGTGATTTCTCGCAAAATTAATAAACCCGTTTTATTATAAAAATCACACGTTAAAATGTAATGGCTAACAAGATATAAAATGTTTCTATTTCAATAACAAAACTGTTATTTTCATGGCATTACCGGACCGATTAGATTGTGGCCTTCTATCACTCAGCTAAGTACACACCTTCCCGGGTATGGGGGATGTCAGCATCGTAGTTCTACTATAATAATAATAATAATAATAATAATAATAATAATAATAATAATAATAATAATAATAATTTATCAAGGGGGTGGACTTCATTTCTGAGGTCGGCACAAGTTAATTTAGGGTCAAACCCTACTCCCCCTCACACACGCGCAACTATCGAAAACATTCTTACGTCCCTGCTGAGGCCAGCATCCTGAGTATAAAGACAATTTTATTTTTAAACAAGACTAGCTTTAGTTCTAAACCCTTGAAATGATATAAACTTTCACATTAACACATTTATTCACACAAGCTTATTAAGTTTGATATAATGTATCATCTATGTAAACACTTTTTACGCTCTCATTATAATATAAGACAGGGTTGGATCGGAATCGAACCTTGACTTCATAAGAAGGACTCTTTATTTAAAAACAAGCACTTTTTTAAGTCCAAAATTGATATCAATCTACTATATTTTTAATGTTATTTTATATGTATTAATAATATCTATCAAAAGTGACCGCTGCAGATAGTATGAATTGAAGTATGAATTGAAGTATGAATACGTGAAAAGTAGTTCCAGTAACTTTTCTAGCTATTAACTAAGGCTCTTCCAATGAAAATTGGACTGTACCAACCATTCGTTTGTCTCAGCCATGATTCATGACTTAGGGGAGACCGGGGCATGTTGACGACGTTAAGCAAGAATGACTAATAGAGATAGTTGCAATCCATATATAAAAGTGAGTATTTTTTATCTTTAAGAACAATTCATTGACTAACTTTTCCGCACTACAATTTGTTATAAAAAACATTTGTTTAGTTGTAAAAAATTGTAAATGACAACACTGCAAATCCGTCAACTTGCCCCGGCATCGGGGCAAGTTGACGAACCTATTGGGGTAAGATGACGAATTAGAAGGTTAATGCATTATATATGATATAAAAACCTTTTGCTATATTAATATAACTTACACATTTAAATACCAAATAATTTCAAAATTACCTATCTGATTAAAATGTTATTCATTGACTTTAACTATTAACTAATAGTCTAATAAAAAAAGCAATCCACACACAACATGGCATTTAACATTTAGGTGTTGCGAAACAATATAATAACTAAAGAAATCAATAACAATTTTTTAGGCCGTAAGAGGCAATTACGTTTTAAATAGTAACAATAGTCACACTTAAACTGGCCACATCCTTCATAGCTTGAACAGTCCTCATGCCACCATTAGCCACAAGCTCCACACTTCACCCAATCTTCATTAGGAGGGTCAATAAACTCTTCTTCACATCCTGGACACATTACAGTCTCAGTGTTTTCCTGAGCTTCCTTGGTTTTTTGGAATAGCTTCTTTGCAGCTGTTTTGACATCCCTTTTTTCCTTATTTTTTAATTTATTTTCCTTTTCTTGTTCTTTTTCCACGAGAATATCTCTCACAGGCTTGCTCGTTAGAACAGATGCTGTTATAACTGGCCGATTCCTTTTCATAGATCTATTTGCTCTTGGCAAAGGTTTAATATAGTTGAGAGTGACTTGTGCTTTAGTAGGAATTGATATTTGTACAGTTATATTTTATTCGACTCGGAACCACGAGCAGGAGCCTCTGCTTGAGCATGAACAGTTTCTTGTTGGTCTTTCTGCTGGGATGTTCCTGGTTGTGGAATATTTGTTTGTGGGCGGTGATCATTTTCAAATGCAACTTTTTGTGGTCCATTGCAAACCAAAGTTGGTTCATCATGGGAAGGTCCTGATTGAGGAAGATCTTGTTCAGTTGTTGATGAAGGTGCAAAATCCTCTTCAGCCAAATGTGTGGATTGTATGGTTCAATTCCGCAAGCTTCGAAACCCTTTATTGCGTTGGCTACTGTCGCTGCACTCAAGTATGCTTTGCCAAAAAGCCGACCTACATTTCTGTCAGTTATTGCTTGACCAGGATGGGACACCATGAAATTATCGCATGCTTGACTATAGAATGTCTTGAGAGGCCCAAAAAAGATACATCCAATTGTTGGAGTCGATGAGTTGTGTGAGGTGGGAACCCAACCATCACAATATGGTGTTCACGGCAGAAATTAATAGCTGGCAATGAAACATGAGAAGCATGGCTGTCAACAAGAAGTAAAACAGGCATATTTTCTGATGGCTTTACATGATTAGTAAAGTGCTGAAGGTAGGAAACAAATAACTCTGAATTCATCCAACTGGTTTCGCTAGCATGACCTTCAGAGCCAGGAGGCAAATGATCCAGTAACTCTGGCCTCATTCTCTTTCTGGAAAATATAAGAAATGGTGGGACATACACTCCAGTCGCACTGGCACTACACACAACTGTTACCTGATTCATCAGCATTAAATATTTGACTGGAAGAAAACTCATAATTTAATCTAACCTCTTTCAGCAGATCAAAGAATTTGTTTACTTGCACTGGCTTGATTATTTTACAGAAGTTACAGGACATGTGTTCTTCTCTCACAGCATTCATTACTGCTATCATTTTAGTATCGTCCCAATTTCTTGAATCGGTCTTCCTGACCCATTTTCTCACCATCTGCAGAGGACAATTACACTTTTAAGTGTGCATTGCATGTCAATAACAATGGTAGCATAAAAATAACATTGTAATATTTTATTTTGAGATATATTTATAAAACCCACATTATTTAGCCTACTTTTAGTAATGTTCATATTAATTAACTCTAACACTTGCAGGTTTCTAGATATATGGGCATACATTTATAGTTTTATAAAATTGGGGCAAGATGACGAATTCGTCAACTTACCCCCGCCAACTTGCCCCGGATTAGATTATTTCAATAACTTGCATAAAAAGCTTAAACCAAAATTTATATCTATAGTAACTATTACATGTATAAATTACTAATATAACACAGACTAGCTAATAGCATGTGACAAACAAGAACCATTCTTTACAACTGAACAAGAGCTTATCGAACCTACCTTCAATTTCACTGCAAGGATGCGGCGACACAACTTCCTATCCACACAGCTACTCTCAGATTGAATGGAAAATTCCGTTGCTGCTAGCTTATACAGCTGAGGGGGGTGGTCAAGGCTACAAGATAGCCAAACTTCTCTCGGCATTACATACGGCGCAAATTGCAATTCGTCATCTTGCCCCGTTCGTCAACATGCCCCGGTCTCCCCTACTACTCTTCCGGACTACCCGCATTTTTAACACTAACAGAGTAGGGCCGAGGAACGTTGAATTTAGTAGAAATGTAGCCCACATCTGTAACGGGAGAAGAGTGGGAAACATTTGAGAGACACCAAATTAGTACCACTCGACCGGTATTTGAACCCTGAAATTGACGCAACCAGAAGAACAGATTGACGTCTTTGCCCACCAATACGTGGGAGTTTTTACAACAATAAAACACTCAAAGTGTTTGTAACAAGAAAGCGATGTTTTAAGATAAGATTTGTAGTGCTTTCAACACCCACAACCCACAATTTCTTGTTAGAGTAATCCAGTCATTTTCTCGGTCACGTGGTCGTTAGGTTGGGCCCGTAGCGCCACGGTAATTCCTCACTCTGGGTCTACAGGTGTGTTGTGTTCAAGTTGGGAAGTGAAGAGGCATGTACAGTATGTCAACTCGTACCGTACTGTCCGTAGGTTAATTAAACATTATTTATCTCTTTAAAAAAAAAACAGGGAGGTCCTCTCCTTCCCAAGGTCGGTGGCAAGTTTTGTCACGTTCAGTATTTAATTACCCAAAGAGAAAGAGTGCTGACGCAGGAAATATGGTAGGATAGTTGTCAGATATTCTGAACGCGTGTTATTATTTGCACTCTGTGGAGTTTGTTCGAGTGATCTTCTGGTCAAAGTGTTTTAAAGACCTTACAGTACGTGGTGGTAAACCTGTCAAAGTAGTGAAAGTAGTCGTAAATATATGAAAGCCAACGCTGTAGAATATATTATGTTTTACTCCCAAAGTAAGCCAATCAGTAACTGTGTCACAACCATAGTAATACTTTTAAAATTACTATTATTAGTGGTGGTTCGGGCGGTTCCAAAATTATACCAGTTAGTTTTTATTCTCGGTTTTAATTTCCACTTGACCATACAAACTATTATGTTTATTTATACAAACCAGATGAGCTTTGGCTTATAATATGTTTATTATTATTATTATTATTATTATTATTATTATTATTATTATTAGTAGTAGTAGTAGTAGTAGTAGTAGATTAGTAGTAGTAGTAAATATACATATTTTTTATTATTAGGGAACTCTTTCAATTTCTTTTAGTACCGCATCTTACTACCCGTTCTGATTATACGCATGTGTACTAACTACGCTAGTTGTTTTAAGGATGAGAAAGGCTATATTAATAGAAAGCGTACCTACATTTGCGTGGAGGGAGGGTGGAAAACCATTTTGGATAACCATCCTCAGTACACCTGACCGAGATTTGAATTTCGATCCCCTCGTCACAGGCAGTCTAGTCTACTGCTAGATTAGCGCGTTAGAGCACGCGGCCACCAAAGCGGGTCTCTTTCAATTATTTTTTAGTTATTTATTTAAGAGTGCTACATGGAAGCGCACTTAGAAGCGTCGAAGACGTTTAGAAATACCGAATTTTTTTATGAAGTGTTTTGGTATTTTATAATATTATTTTCACAAAAATATAGGGGAACGCTCTAACCGATTAAAAAATTATAATTTAAGTTTAAAGTGTTTTAAAAAAAGTGTGAAAACTTACATTAAAAGTCATTCTGAAAATTGAAAAATGACACCTGGACACGGGAATTGAACCCGGGACCTTTGGCTTAGTACGCCAATGCTCTAACCACTGAGCTATCCAGGATTCGTCCCGTGCCTATGGTCATTCTTCACTCATATTTTAAGGCAGAGTCTATGATGGACAAAGCAGAAATCGTCAGCTANAGGTGTCATTTTTCAATTTTCAGAATGATATCTAACTGAACCAACTACCATTAATATAGCTTCGGCTATTTACACTTAATAAATATTACATTAAAAGCTATAAAACAATGCCACATTGTCTTAAAAAAACTCTTGTGACCCTATCAAAGCTTGACTTTATTAGAGGAAGGCTAGATATGGGTTTTTAACCTTTGGCTTTAGTCTCAGGAGAACAAATTTTTACGTAAAGTGTAGTTGACTTTTAAAAAAAAGTTTTGAACCTAAAATTCAATCTTTTCAACTGGTCAGATGCCTGCTCTTAATTTCCGCCTACGTTTTGTCTAAAACAATATTTTAAAAATATATATCAAACAACTTATTAATTAATGCGAGGTTTTTAAACGTCTGCATCGTGTCTCAGTGCTACTTAACCTTCAAGCAGCACCCTTGAGAGAAAGAAACGGCGAGAGAGCCTACACACTAGACCAGAGGTGGGCAACATATTTTTCAATCTAGCCACAGGTGGGGCGAATGAGAAGTGAAATTCGCCACACAGTGTAAAAATTGAAAGAAAAAAAATATATAGCTCAAGACATGTACACTTTGACTACTCAGTTACAACTGCCTCAAAGATAAATTATGAAAATGGTTTGTAGTGAAAATGTAAGAAAACTTAGTGCGAAATTTTACAATCTTTTTGTATGAAGGTAGAGATGAAACAGAGTGTCGGGAAAGGGAGTGGAGGGGAGTGCAGTTTTTTGTCAATGACTCGTTCAAAAAACGGAATGCTTCCAATAATATGCAGCAAAATATCAAGCTACAATCAGCACAAGCCATCTTTTACTGTGAGAGCTGGCAAACTCAAATTCACCACAATTTTATGGCCAATTAACTTGCCACATGTGGCGATTGGTGACAAGGTTGCCCACCCCAGTACTAGAATTATATCTTATGCGTCAATCTACTGACTGCCTCTGAAAATTAAAATGGAGCAGGATACGAGTGATATGGTGTCCAATAATTAAATAAGTGTCCCGATAGTTAATGACCCAGGCATGTTAAGTAGCTGATTAAAACCATTAAGATAAATAACGGTCCTTTGGATGGTTGATTTCTCTTATTCTTCAAGAGGACAATATTCCAGCAACTTTCCCCCATCATCATTGGAATATACCCGTGCAGAAATAAATGTCTCCTTTAGAAAGGTTCTTTGAAAAAGATGATGATCATAACGACAATGAGAGGGAGATAGAGTGAAAGTGGACCGGCTTTATTTGTCCAACCTACTATCAACATTGACCGTCGTGCAGTAAATAGTCAGAATATGTAACAAAGAAGGTGTGAGAGAGATTCTAAAAAGGTTCGCATTGGTAGCTTTATTTTTGTCCTTATCTCAGCGTCTTACTATACGTCCGGGAAGTAGGAATAAAGATGTGATACGAAACATTTTTCGTTTTGGAACATTTTCAATTTTCTTTGTTCTTGATGCAATTCCAGCTATTTTAATAGATCGTATATAGTTGTGTTTTTCCGTGTTTTAAAGTTTTCACCAGTCTAATTTCTCCCAAGGACGTTGCCAATAGAAACTTTATCAAATGAGTATCAATAAAGCAAAAACAGAAATTCCAATTAGCTTTTTCACAAGCAAGTATCGACTTTTCGACATCGGTACTCTTGGGGTAAAGTGCTAGCCTCAGGACCAGACGTTCGTGGGTTCAACCCAAGCTGGGGTCGACGGATTTTTCTTGAGCGATAAAAATCCGTAGCACAATTTCCTTCGGAGGAGAAGTAAAGCCATTGGTCTCATGTAGATTGTGGCATGTAAAATAACCATGGAAGGTATGTGAAAATACCATTCCCGGAAAAATTGGCAGGCCATTTAGCTCTCGCTCATAGAAATTATCGTGAGTTGATATAATCAGGCTGTTCATAAAGTACACGTTAAATACCTAAAATAGATAAATAAATAATAAAATAAATATAAGTATCGACTACAATGCGTTTGATGGTTGAATGTGTCCCTAACTTATAATGTTACGTAAACTAGATGTGAATAAATAAACTGACATTTTTACCGAAAATGTTTATCTCTAGTTGCCATTAATTTTTTGTATTTTATTTTCAAAATACCACCAATCTGATAGTTAAAATAATGTAAATGTTAGTTTGAGTATTTGCTAATATATTTTGCATCTCCCCCACTCGTTCCTCAACACAGTACTTGATAGCTTTATGTAATAGTCTCTTGGTACCTCCTCTCCCGATTCACACCCTTCACCTAATTAGACCCCGAGCCGCCACATCGGATAACTTACAGGAACATATTTATATCTAGGTAGGGATGAGGAATATGGAATTTAGAACAAATGTACCGCGTTTTCGTGGAAGGATAGTGGAAAGTCATTTTGGTAAAAAATCTACTCTCACTATGTCTGATTGGCATTCGATCCCCGATCTCCTCGTCACTAGCAAATCTAACTGGATGAGCTTGACGTTTGGTCCGCGTGCCCACCGACGTGGGTCTCAGTGGAAGCAAAAATATATTGCGATAGACAATTTTACAACTACATAAAAAACATGCCTATAAACAAATTATTCTAAGGGTTTATGGAAGAGGAGGGTAGTTTTAGGGGAAGTGTGCCTGCATTTGTGTGTATATGGGATAGGTAAGCCAGCGTAGTAAATTACAAGTGGGAAACTACCAATATTGTACCCAGCCAAAATAAGAACGCCTGACTTTCACTCTCCAACTTATGGGGACAAGCTAATAAGGGTAGGTAGTTAGAAAACGCACCAACATCATTTTATTACAAAGTAGGAGAAAATATAAAAAAATTTCTGGTCGAGTATCAAACTCCATTCTTCTGGAGAATCAAGCTCTGCTGGTAGCCTTGCTACGCGTTTTTTTATTATTACTAGATAAAAATCGTCATTTGGTTTTCTTCATCATAAATAACTTTTTTTTAAGAATGATTCTTTAGAAGTAATGTCTTAATTAATCTCCCATTGTGTTGTGTTAAATTTATTTCTACTCAAGTTTGAAGAATATTGTGTGAGATCGATACAGATGAACGAGATCTATAATCTTAACTAAACAAAATTAAGAGCTAAATAGCAGTTGAACACGGGTTTGAACATAAATTTGAACCAGAGTGCCCTTCTTGATCAGGTCAAAACCCCTTTATAACCTCAGCCGAGCTGCGTATCAACGCTCCCAGCCTTCCTATCATTCGTCACAAAGTTTGAATTTGAACAAATGAGGAATTGACATTACTCAAAATCGGATCAAGCACTGGGATGTATTTGTGGCTGGTGAGGCAGTCGTCCTGTCACCCGGTGACGTCACACATGGCTTTACCTACAACCAATATCATTGCTGAGGAAACTACAGATTTTATTAAGAACATCTTTTATCTTCGCTCTCTCTCTCAGTTAACTGTTGCCAAATCTCCTCGCTATCACTTATGTCGGGAGGTGGTGTACTGGGGTAAGAAGGAGCTACTGGCAACCTCGACTAACCAGCGTTGTGAAACTTGACTTATATTTGAGGAGAAATTGATCACAAAAAAACGAGACAAAGAAAACGCTTTTTCCCATTAATAACCATGCATTTGCCTCAGAGATGATATCCAGTGAGGCTTTGCTCGCCGATACAGACGAGGCAACCTCGCTTACAGTTGGCCTCTAGCGTATGCGCACCTAAACAACCTATTTAGTGGTTTGTACTGAATTATAAGTGAGATCGTGTTTCATATATTGCGGACTCTATAAATCTATTCTCATTTTTGTTTTGTAGCACCTGAGGTTGCTTTTGTCATGTCATATTCAGTGATTTTAAAACATTCCAAATACCATCATTTAATTTTGGTTAAAAATATGAATACAAATTACTATTAGTGGTAATATCAATTATATAAATCAATTACTACCCCTTTATAGCTGTGTAAATAATACTTTACTCGATAAAAACATAATTTTTATTCATATTATCTGAAAGTTGCCAGAAATTCAATTAAGTGTGAGCCTGTGTAAGATATAACAAATAGATTTGTCCTTGTTGATGTTGATAAAACCAGTTTCACGTTTATGAATTGAGGATGATGTAATTAACCAAGGAAAACGACTGCTTTTTCTGGGAAGGAAAATAAATTGCAGTCATTTATATTAAGTGCTCGAACAAGCTAAGAGTGAAATACTTTACTGTCACTAGAGGTGAATATTTTCGGATAAGTTATTTGACATTATCAAGTTTGATGGCAGTTACTCGTGGGTCTAGCTACTGCAAAAGTATTTTGACTTTAAGGTGTTTATTTGGCCGTGAAGACATTTTATCACTGGCTCTCGTGAAGTGATAAAGTAGTGAAAAAATAGTTGTGGCGTTACGAAACTCAAAATAATCTGTGCTTCCCGCCTTTCTACCCGTCTGATATACCCGCATTACATTAATGGGGTAATTAAGGCGGAATTCAGAAAAAGTACACAAGAATTTATATAGAAAGTTACTGATAATCATTGAGGAAAACTATCTCAGTACACCTATCTAGGATTAGAGCCCCGAACTTTCCATCACCTTCAACTAGATATGACGAAACTGACCTCTTTAAGTGAACTGTAAGTCTTAAGGAGGGATATATATTATCTTCGATCTTCCTCGGCTACACTCGGTAACAACTTTTGAATGAACCGCAAGTCTTAAGGAGGGATATATACATTATCTTCTCTCTTATTCGGCTACACTTGGTAACAAATTTTGAGTGAACTGCAAGTCTTAAGGAGGGATATATGTTATCTTCGATCTTCCTCGGCTACACTCGGTAAGAACTTTTGAATGAACTGCAAGTCTTAAGGAGGGATATATGTTATCTTCGATCTTCCTCGGCTACACTCGGTAACAACTTTTGAGTGAACTGCAAGTGTTATGGAGGAATATATATTATCCTCTTTCTTATTCGGCTACACTCGGTAACAACTTTTGAGTGAACTGCAAGTCTTATGGAGTTACCTTATTTTCATGTATATATCTTAAATTGCAATCCCTAGAATACTTCAATAGATTAAGGTTGTCATTATTCTAACTACTAGACAAAAAATAAATTATGAAAAATGTTGACTGTGTTTATTGAATTTGCTGAAATTGTTTTATTTAAATGTTTTTTACTGGACAAAATTATTATATTTTCCCTTTGATAACACGACATCACGTGATTAAGAGCATAGGATGTGAGAACAAAATAATAGTAAATAGTGAACAAGGTGGGGTGGAAGGGAATGTTAGTTAAGTTCAGTATTTTTGTAATTTTAATAGAAAAAACTATTTTGGCAAAATAAATAAAATATCGCATAAGTAAATACTTTTAGCTTGATTTTCTACAAACATTAATCTCAATAAATCCGTAATATTTGTCATGAGCATGAATCATGGCATTTTACCAGGAATATTTTAAATGAAGAAAAAACCTCCGTTCAAATTTTCCGATGCCCACAATAAAAATTTGAAAACACTGTTGAAATTACTGTGTGTAGAAAATTAAACTACTATTTAGATTTGTTACTGAAGCACAAGTTATGGGTTTTAACCAAAAATGTGTTTTTCTATTTAAAAAAACCAACAAACTTAATTGCCTTAACTCGTGTTCCTTTCATTCTCACCTTAAGGATTATAAAGATACAAAGCCTATGGAATATGTAAACTAGACTTATAGCATGATTAGGATACGGAGCTTATGGATTATGTAGACTAGGCTTATAGGACGATTAGGATACGGAACTTATGGAGAATGTAGACTAGGCTTATAGGACGATTAGGATACGGAGCTTATAGAGAATGTAGACTAGGCTTATAGGACGATTAGGATACGGAGCTTATGGAGTATGTAAACTAGGCTTATAGGACGATAAGGATACGGAACTTAAGGAATATGTAGACTAGGCTTATAGGACGATGAGGAGACGGAACTTAAGGATTATGTAGACTAGGCTTATAGGACGATTAGGATACGGAGCTTATGGAGTATGTAGACTAGGCTTATTTGACGATTAGGATATGGAGCTTATGGAGAATGTAGACTAGGCTTATAGGATGATTATGATACGAAGCTTATGGAGAATGTAGACTAGGCTTATAGGACGATTAGGATACGGAGCTTATGGATTATGTAGACTAGGCATATAGGAAAATTAGGATACGGAGCTTATAGAGAATGTAGACTAGGCTTATAGGACGATTAAGATAAGGAACTTATAGAATTTGTAAACGAGGCCTAAAGGACGATAGCGATATGAAGCTTACGAAATATGAAAATGAGTGTAGCTGTGAATCTACCATTGAACGAGTGCGATGAAAAGAGCCGCCAGGCCTTGGACAGTGTAGCGAGTTGGCCACGGTGGGCTGCATCATCCTCAATAGCGTGACAATGGCAACAAGACTAAATAACGGCCTCCTTCATACATCAAGGAGTAACTGTTCTTCCCGCTCGTTAAACTCCTCACACACGAAACAACACATTTCTTGAAATCCACGAGCTGGGAGTCGTGTTAAGCTGTAACTCCTTATCCTCAACGTATATCAGTGGTGAGGTATGTTTGTATCCAGTGCTACCACTATTCACAGTAGAAAACAAGAGAAAACTTTTTTTTTAAACTGAGACAGTTAATTCATAAAATGATAAGGTTTTCTGGACTCACCTTCTGTCCATCTATAAATGGGACGCATAAGGTTAAGAGTTTCAACAAACGAGATTGGATATAATACCTGTTTGAAACTTTGGGATTGCGCGACATAATGTAATGTAAATAGAAGACGCGAGAAAAGGTAAGTGTTTTAGCATTTTTTAGAGCAAAACTTTTTTTTTGCTAAAATAAATCAAATATTTCTCAAGTTGCAGTATAGAGTTTAATTTTATTCACATAGTAATCCAAACAGTCCTTGAATATCGGTAGTGATTATAGTAGTATTTGAGAAAAACTTTTTAAATGAAGAGATAAAAATTGTCATTAAATTCTAGGACACCCTCGACAGATATTCAAGAACTGTGCGAAGAAAATTAAACTCTCTGTTTCTACTGGACAAATATTTTATTTGTTTTGGTCGAAATAATGTTCTTCTATTAAAACTGCAAAAACACTGCTCTTGACTCGCAAGCCCTATACTCCCACGTTGCCTACTTGGAGATATCGAAGATCTTTTGCGAAGCGGGTTGCATCTAACTTGACGCACCTAAGCAGTCTAAGCACTATCACACTTAGACACCAATGTACAAAATATAAAGAGAGGGAAGGAAAGGAAAAGTTCACCCTGATAGGGCTCTTATCTATGTGCTGATAACCCTTTCCCTCTTCCTCTGACGAGTTTACACAGTCATTTTAATATTTGCTCCTTGAAAACTTGGACTTGCTTTTTAATTTTATCTCTTTTTTTTTTGCTTCCTATTCTAGATAAACATATGCTACCATAGACCTTTTTAATCTCCATCCTGTCAGGATGACTCCTACAGGTCATTTTCGTGACCAAGACAAATAGCCTGAGTTGTAGTCTATGTGATTTATAGGGAAAAAAAATTGTTTACAAAAAAACCACTTAAATATAAAAATAATATTTTTGTGACACTGTAGGACTATTTTTAGAATGATTTAATAATTTATGGTTTTGGTTTTAACGTTATATCTTTAAACCTCGCTGAATAAAACGTAAATTAATGGGAAATCCTATCTTGATCTGCCGTGACGTCAAAGGAAGGCAACGTCCTTAAGAGTAAGAATATGGTATGTCTGTTAGACTGTTACCACTACGGAGTGTGGTTACGTGGTGATCTACCACCAAACACAATAAAGCCATTTCATTCACCATTTTACATAGCTTTGTGTCCAAAGTAGAGAATATATTAAAATCTATTTCTTCTTACTATATTTTAATTTCTTGGGTCAATTTAAGATATTTTATGCACAAAAATATAACTCTTCTATATGAAGATGGACAAAAACTTTGATTGCTGATACGGGTGCATTACAATTGGGCCACGAGTTCCTTCTTGGGAACTGTAAACAAGCCGTACTGGTGTATTAACTTGACCACGGTTGTTGTGACGTTCTATTTAGGATAGTTGTCAATGTTTTCTCAAGATAAACAAAAAAACAGCAAGTTATGTATAGTAAGACACAGCACAATTCAAACCTAACCTAACCTATTATAACCTGCCGTAACATAACCTAATCCAACCCAACTTAACCTAAGGCATAACACGATCATAACCTAAACACGCCTAACTTAATATAAGACAAAAAGATTGATGGGGCTTAGTTCGTATTTACTCGAAGGTCTTTTATCTGTTATAGTCCTCCTGGCGAGTAAACGTAGCCAAACTAAGCTATGACAAGGGCAAGGGGTCCGGCAAGGGGTCCGTGGCCCAATTGTAATGAGTTGGCTGATACAGCCTTCTCTTTATTCCGGTAGCTTCTAATTGGTCCTCCGAGGCTGAGTTTGATTCCGTTCCAGACCCACTGCTTCACATATTTAATATACTTATGTGATATTTTTAAGCTGAAAGATTTATACATTCCTTATGTCAGCTCGCAACTTACACTAATTTAGACACACAAGATGAAAGACCCAGACCTCCCCTTTTACCGGACAACACCAAACTAAATGAGTCTGACATTTAGTCCGGACCCCCAACTATGTGAGTTGTACTAATATTAGCACCCACTTCGGTGGCCGCGGGCTCTAAGGAGCTTTTCTCGCATTAGACTAGACTGCCGATGACGGGGAAAGTGATGTTCAAATCTTGGTCGGGTGTACTGAAGGGGATTTTTACTCAATTGTTTCCTACTCTCCTTTCACGCAAATGTGGGTACATTTCCTTTAAATATAGCCTTCTTAATCCCTAAACCATTAATGTAATTAGTACATAAGTGTATAACTCGTACGAGTAATAAGACGCGGTGCTAAACAAACCTAATATTATCGTATAGTACTTTCAAAGATAAACAATATTATCCTCTGAAATCATAACACGTGGTTGGTGAAGAGATTTGTTGAGGGGAGACAGAGGGGAGAGCAGAGAGTTGGGAGAGGGCTAAAAGGGGTAGAGAGAGTGTTGGCCAGTCAGACACTCTGGAACTGTGATGGTGAGCTCTGGGAGCATCTCGTAAGTTAGAACGTTTACTAAAGTGTTTATTCTAGTGATGACCAGACAAGATAATTAATATAAACTGGCTCACTTGTATTTAAAAATAATAATTTTGATTAGTTTCTATCTCTTGTTTTAATTTTTATTCA
Organism: Timema genevievae; assembly: GCA_902155825.1. Classification (NCBI taxonomy): domain Eukaryota; kingdom Metazoa; phylum Arthropoda; class Insecta; order Phasmatodea; family Timematidae; genus Timema; species Timema genevievae. The sequence continues at coordinate 48,544 of CABFWO010000981.1, forward strand.
TAAAAGAAACATGATATTTATACAAAAATAAATAATGGCTGCATTATACTTTTTTATTTTATCTGTATGACTACTGAAATAGATAAATGTGAGTATAATTAGAAATTAAATATTTAAATTAGTTCCAAAAACGTTGATTATTATTTTAATCAATATTTACAAAAATTGAGCTGTACTTTGTTATTGTGGGTTATATGTGTTTGTATACGGTCGAGCCTCTAAACGATCTTTGGATAAATGGTTAGATTAGAATAGTTCGACTACAATTTCAAGGGAACATGGTCCGATTCTGGGTTGTGTTGACTAAGATGGAAGGCTGGCTACCACCAACATTTTCTCCCAAGTTCACAGACAAGGTATAAACCTGACACTCAACCTCATGGGTGATTCACTGCGCTCCCTGAGTCAAGTTAAATCCTTCACTAGGGAGTGCTAGTTGCAGCACTTCCAAGTGAAATGGACCAGGAAAAACTGCGCCTTCCCAGAAAAAAAGGGAAAATTGAGCCCTGCTATCAATCAGCACACCATTAGGTGGGGAAAATGCGCCCCACACACTGTTTTACTTACAAAACAAGTACGCCCAAGGACCCAACAAAGTCTTTGAAGAGTCTAGCCTGGATTCAAAAATGGCGTAAAAGGTTGTCAATAATTAGTTTGGTAACTTCAATTTATACGTTCACATCAAATACTTACAGATACACTCTAATCTTTATTTCCTTGAAAAACTTAAACTAATCTAGCCTAACCTAACCTAAAGAACAGACAAAGAGACAGGTGCGATTAATCGATGTACTTTGACCTCCTCAAGACCTCATGATGTGCGATGAGTCGATTTGAAATACCCACCCTCCTAAACAAAAGGATGCGATGAACCGGTCTACGCCGGTGAAATTGTTAAGGTCGTGAGGAAAGTGAGAAAAGTGCGCCCACACGACCTTGTTAAAATTATTTAGCTGAGACAGACAAGGTCGTGTGGGCGCACTTTTCCCACCTATTAGTGTGATGATTCATGCGAGGGCGCAGTTTTCCCTCTTTTTTTTCTGGGAAGGCGCAGTTTTCCTGGGCGCAATTTTCCCGACACCAGTGAAACAATTCACTTTAAAGTTGTCCGTTGTAAAGAAGTGGTGTCCGAACAAAATAGTCCAGTTACTAGCAACCCTGACCCCGCCCTCAAACTCGCCCTCTTTCAATGAACAAACCTTTTAAGACAATAACTAGTCGAAGGTATTTGGAGATTGCATTTTTCATAACTAGACAATTTGCAAATATTCACTTGAACAAAAAAGGACCATTGTATTTTAAGTTTTATTTGTAATTTGCAGTCTGAGTAGGCTAGTCTAGAGGGTTTGTTTATGGGAAGGGGGTGGGACTAATACTCGAACCTGGCCGTTGGTCCCATATCGATTGTGGCATGTAAAAGAACCCTGGAAGTTATGTGAAAATACCTTTCCCGCCAAAATTGGTAGGTTCTCGCTCATAGAAATTATATTTTGTTGATATAATCAATTGGTCAGAAAGAGGACGTTAAATACCTCAAATAAATAAAACATCATTATCTAAGCTTTTAAAGCTATCTATCACTTAGTGTATAGTGTTAGGTGTGCTACCTTAGGTTAAGTTTGTATATTAATATAATCAAAGCAAGTCAATAAGAAGTGGTTTGGAGTTCCCTCTTTGTGTGAGTTCAGGCTCCAATAGTTCCTAATTTTTCTTAAACTATAATAATTAATTAATACTTCTTAATACCAAGGCTATTTAACTTGTTATTTTCGAACCACCTTATTATACCAGCTCAAGCCTTACAAACTGACTAAACCTTGGAATAGAAACACTACCCAGTCTGTTTCTTTGCCACCAATTACTCATTGCGAAAGGTGAAACATTAATTTAATTAATGATACATTCCCCTGTCAGTTAGGCAATCCAGCCTGGAGTCCTGAAATCATTAGGCAGACGCGCTTATGAGTTAAGGAGTTGAACAGTAATTTATCAGTATTATTAATGGAGTTGCAGGTAATCCACTCTCACATATCTGTTGGTTTCTACAGTGCATTTACTCGCATCGGTGGACATGTGAATTAAACGTCAATATCGTCCACGCTAGCTTGCCTCTGATGGAGAGGTTGGGGCTCGAATCCCGGTAGGGTGTACTGAGAGTGGTTTTTCATAAATGGTTTCCTAATTCCCCTCCACGAAAATCCATGTACATTTCCTCTAAATTTCACCTTCCTCATCCTTACACCACAATCGTAATTAAATGTGGATAGCATGGGCAGGTAGGGGCCTACAGTCCAATTTTAATAGAAAGATCCATATCTGGCATCAACAGAAGTTACTAGATTTACTTTCATGAATTTATACGCCAACTCATGTGATCTGCAGATGTATTTTTTGATAAAATAACACTAATAATAAGCATAGAAAATTCTATCAATGTTGACCGCAAATATTGAAAAATAAATGATACGGTGCGGTGCACATACTTTTTTCTTTTTTACCTTAAAATAGAGACATTACCAAAAAATAGCAAGATTTGTGAAACGAAATAATATACATTGTTGCAGAAATACTAACAAATCGCATTAATGAAATAATATACACTTTTACAGAAATAATGAGAAAAGAGGAATATCTCTGTCCACCACAGAGCTTAACAATCAATTTCATATTTCAAAGGTCATAATAATAATAATAATAATAATAATAATAATAATAATAATAATAATAATAATATATTTTTCTTACAGTTCAGAAACTATTGGTTTGATAAAAATATATTTTAAATAAAATATTTTTATTTTTAATAGTATTACGAATTTACAATGATAGTTATTTCCGATCTCAAGTAGTTGCGGAGATATGATCAAAATATCAAATTTACGCCTATGTAAAGTACCCTCAAAACCACTTTCTTGGGTAAATGGTGGTTGCTATTTGATTTGTAATGTTAATCAGTGCCTAGATACAAGAGTTAATCGAAATTGTTATAGCAGAGTTTGAAAAAAATCTATGTTTTCTCTTTTTGCCCTTCAATACACTTTCCTTAATTATAGGGTTGGATATCTAATAAATAAAACTCGTGGGAATCTTATTAAAATCCTAGATACAAAGTTTCAGCCCGATCGGTAAAAGTTTCGGCTCTAGCCCGAAATACAAACAGACTGCATAACGAAAACAACTTTTTCGGTTTTATGGGGTCATGAAACATCAACATTTATCAAAATTTTGAATTAAATTTTTGTTCACGATCACAATACTTCTTTCTCTGAGAGGTGGAGAGAAATTAAAAAATACACAGCGTTGCAGACATTCATAATATATATATATATATATTTACATAATATTATGGCAGATACATGTATATAAATTCAGTAAATCCACTGTCGTGTCGTGAAGTGTTGCCAGGATAAGCATAGATTGTTCAAACTGCACCTGAGATATGTTATCCCCTATTTGGTCCCCAATTTACCAATCACACATAGCATCAGTCTCACATGGGATTGTATTTTTTTAACCGGTACTTGGCCAACGAGTGTTATAGTGAGCTACAAGCTCTGCTTACCCTGTCAGCACGTCACGCCATGCCACTGACACACACAGTAGCTGTCATAACGTATCTGTCCAGCTGTGCTGTGTTTGACTCTCCCCTGTACCTCACAAGAGTTCCATCAACACCGTGACAGGGCCACTCCTCTCGACAGGGATTGACGTAGATTAGTAGTTGTGATTGATTATAAGAATCTGTACGTGACCTACCTCCCCGCTCTTACTTTCAAGACGTCGCTCGCAGTACCGGTGGAGGGGGTAGCACCTAGATTGTGTCCTGAAGACAGACCCGCTCTCAATTCTGTATGAGAATCTGGGTCGTACCAAACATCGTAGTCGCCTTCTTCTCGCAAGATCGTACTCAGTCTCGTTCACGCTTCACGTACACCCGGAACACACAAAATATGGGACGCCACCAAACTTTACAGCAGTGGAATCCTCCTTAGAATTGAGAAGAACATTTATAAAAATAAATTGAAAGAAACCACGATTAGAAAATCTCTCCCGAAGAATAAAGAAAATTATAAAATCGTGGAGAAATTTGATGTAAAAATGATATCATTTGAATTCAAAACTTAAAGTATTTTTTACATTTAAAACTTGGCGAGACATATCTGACAGTTTATTTTTACGAACCGCCTCTTACTACCCATTCGGGATGTTGATATATTTAAATCAATGGAGGAGAAATGAGGAAGGTAGAATTGAGGGAAAATGTATCATATTTAAATAAAGGAAGAATGGTTAGGCATTTTATGGAAAAATATCCTCAATTGATTCGAACCCCAGTCTCCCCAACAGTGGCAAATAATACAATATTTGGCTATGCCTTAGCCTATGTGTCCACCAATACGAGATGGTAGCTAACAATCCACAATGAGCTATAATGTTAATTTCCTATTTGGATTAACATTCAATTACCTGTTTCGGTGGCCGCATGGTCTAAAGCGTCACTCTCATGCTAAACTATACTGCCGATGACACGGAGATCGGGGTTCGAATCCTGGTTGAGTGTACTGAGGGTGGTTTTTACAAAATTGTTTCCCACTTTACCTCCACGCAAATGGAGTTATACATCCTCTAAATTTAATCTTCCTCATACCTGACGTATTAGCGTAATTAGTACATATGGGTATAACCTCTACAGGTCGTAAGTAATACGCCGTGCTTAAATAAAACTTGGGTAAAATAATAACTTTCCAATATCATTTTCAATTCCTCATTCTAAACCAAATTGGTTTCATTCTGCATCACCGGTATATTAAAAAAGATTTTCATTTTTTATTCTTATTCAAAGCTATTTTTAGGTTTCATTCTTATCTAATAAGTACTATGCCTATTTCCTATGGGACGTAATTTCCATGTTTTATTCTTGTAACAAATTTGGAATGTTGATTTTATCCGTGGGATTTTTAGTTGTGGGTGCACAACATACACTTGGTTTACCCTGAACAGAACCTTAACCGATTAAACTAGGGTATAACTTAGTGTGGTCATACCTTTCATGAATCGTGGGCCAATTTTCATAATGCAGCGAACATAAAATATTGTAATAATAATATTAATAAACATATAACATTTTCATTTTAAAACAACATAAAACCAGTCTATAAGTTCATTATAATAGTATTATGAATTTTTTGCAAGTTCTTAAGAAATTCAGATCGGGACTAAGCTTTTTTTTAACATTGATATTGGTGGGCTTAGAATAAGGCAGGTCGTTGGCCACGTGTGTGTCACTGGCCGTGGGTTGAACCACTCTAGTATAACCTATAATATAGGGCCACAGTGTGATCGGTCAATTTAAGATTAATACCTTTCAGGGTAAATGGAGTGTGCAGTTAAAAACATAAAAGTTGAGAGGTGTAGGAAGTAAAGAAAGAAAAGCTATAATTTAATTAACACTAAATATTCACTTATAGTAGCCTATAAGTACATTATTAATATTCTGTCAAACTACTTACATTTCCTGTAGCACCGGGTTCATGCCCTAAGCATCTGGGGCGGCTGTTTTATTCAATAAAATATTAACTTTAAGAAACTGTTAAGTCTCATTGCATTATGAGAAAGCTATGGCCTCGATCAAAGGTTGACGCGACCAGTTACCTGCATTTTGTGTCACATATAATTGAATTACAGTTACATTAGACTTCATACACCCCACACGCGTACAGTAACTGTTTAATGGTGTTTGGCATTGCTAGACGGAGTTTTAATATTGTAATTACAGTCTTTCAATCATATCGTTTTATGGAGAGGCAGGGATGCAATTTAGCCGCAACCGGTTGTCAGTAACTCGCAGAACTGCTTTGAAATCTATGATTTATTCTAAATTACTGAAGACAAGAATTCCCCTTTTCTTTATTTGCTTTTTTTAAAAGTTTATACTTTCATATACAAGGCTTATTTTAACGCTTTAGCCCATGGAATAAATAAAGCAAAGGTAATTTGAGGAAATACATCCTCATTAGTGGGGAGGGTGGGTGGTAAAACGACAGTGATATATTACTTGTGAAAAACCACCCCAAATGTGATTGGCTGAGATTCGAACCTAGACCTCTACGCCACAGGCAATCCAGTCTTTAGATAAACTTACCGGCGCAAAGCAGTTGAACAATTGGGCCACGGTAACTGACTAGGAGGATTATCTTCATAACTAAAGGACCGGCTACACGAAGCCGCACCGCACCACACAGCACCGGCGCGGAAGAATTGTCGAGAGAGCATTGCTCCGCACTTTTGCGGTGCGGTGCGGACCGTGTAGCCACCTACCACCGGAAATAAATGTTCGGGAGCTTCCGAACTTTGTTTTCATGGTAAAACTAGGCATTTCTTTCACAGCCGTTGCACGTGTGACTTTGTAGTCATTGTTTCCAACATTACGTACAAAATAAACAATATTATATACAACTTATTGAACAACAAACATTCTTCTTCTTAATTATTAGCTAATTTAAAAATTTACTCTTCGTAATTAATAGCTAACTTAATTTCATGAAAATAGGTGAAAACCTATGCAAGTAAAAATAAAAATACAAACTTAATTTGTAATAGAACTAGGACTATAAGGAATATAAAATTGTTAGAAAATGCGGTGCGGTGCGGCTCGTGTAGTCATAACTTTAGTTGGGCCATTATCACTGACCAGGAGGATTATCGTCATAGCTTAGTTGGGCCATGTTCACTGGTCAGGGGGATTATCGTCATAGCTTAGTTGGGCCACGGTCATTGGTCAGGGGGATTATCGTCATAGCTTAGTTGGGCCACGGTCACTGGTCAGGAGGAGTATCGTCATAGCTTGGTTGGGCCACGGTCACTGGTCAGGAGGAGTATCGTCATAGCTTAGTTGGGCCACGGTCACTGATCAGGAGGATTATCGTCATAGCTTAGTTGGGCCACGGTCACTGGTCAGGGGGATTATCGTCATAGCTTGGTTGGGCCACGGTCACTGGTCAGGAGGAGTATCGTCATAGCTTGGTTGGGCCACGGTCACTGGTCAGGAGGATTATCGTCATAGCTTGGTTGGGCCACGGTCACTGGTCAGGAGGATTATCGTCATAGCTTGGTTGGGCCACGGTCACTGGTCAGGAGGATTATCGTCATAGCTTGGTTGGGCCACGGTCACTGGTCAGGAGGATTATCGTCATAGCTTGGTTGGGCCACGGTCACTGGTCAGGAGGATTATCGTCATAGCTTGGTTGGGCCACGGTCACTGGTCAGGAGGATTATCGTCATAGCTTGGTTGGGCCACGGTCACTGGTCAGGAGGATTATCGTCATAGCTTGGTTGGGCCACGGTCACTGGTCAGGAGGATTATCGTCATAGCTTGGTTGGGCCACGGTCACTGGTCAGGAGGATTATCGTCATAGCTTGGTTGGGCCACGGTCACTGGTCAGGAGGATTATCGTCATAGCTTGGTTGGGCCACGGTCACTGGTCAGGAGGATTATCGTCATAGCTTGGTTGGGCCACGGTCACTGGTCAGGAGGATTATCGTCATAGCTTGGTTGGGCCACGGTCACTGGTCAGGAGGATTATCGTCATAGCTTGGTTGGGCCACGGTCACTGGTCAGGAGGATTATCGTCATAGCTTGGTTGGGCCACGGTCACTGGTCAGGAGGATTATCGTCATAGCTTGGTTGGGCCACGGTCACTGGTCAGGAGGATTATCGTCATAGCTTGGTTGGGCCACGGTCACTGGTCAGGAGGATTATCGTCATAGCTTGGTTGGGCCACGGTCACTGGTCAGGAGGATTATCGTCATAGCTTGGTTGGGCCACGGTCACTGGTCAGGAGGATTATCGTCATAGCTTGGTTGGGCCACGGTCACTGGTCAGGAGGATTATCGTCATAGCTTGGTTGGGCCACGGTCACTGGTCAGGAGGATTATCGTCATAGCTTGGTTGGGCCACGGTCACTGGTCAGGAGGATTATCGTCATAGCTTGGTTGGGCCACGGTCACTGGTCAGGAGGATTATCGTCATAGCTTGGTTGGGCCACGGTCACTGGTCAGGAGGATTATCGTCATAGCTTGGTTGGGCCACGGTCACTGGTCAGGAGGATTATCGTCATAGCTTGGTTGGGCCACGGTCACTGGTCAGGAGGATTATCGTCATAGCTTGGTTGGGCCACGGTCACTGGTCAGGAGGATTATCGTCATAGCTTGGTTGGGCCACGGTCACTGGTCAGGAGGATTATCGTCATAGCTTGGTTGGGCCACGGTCACTGGTCAGGAGGATTATCGTCATAGCTTGGTTGGGCCACGGTCACTGGTCAGGAGGATTATCGTCATAGCTTGGTTGGGCCACGGTCACTGGTCAGGAGGATTATCGTCATAGCTTGGTTGGGCCACGGTCACTGGTCAGGAGGATTATCGTCATAGCTTGGTTGGGCCACGGTCACTGGTCAGGAGGATTATCGTCATAGCTTGGTTGGGCCACGGTCACTGGTCAGGAGGATTATCGTCATAGCTTGGTTGGGCCACGGTCACTGGTCAGGAGGATTATCGTCATAGCTTGGTTGGGCCACGGTCACTGGTCAGGAGGATTATCGTCATAGCTTGGTTGGGCCACGGTCACTGGTCAGGAGGATTATCGTCATAGCTTGGTTGGGCCACGGTCACTGGTCAGGAGGATTATCGTCATAGCTTGGTTGGGCCACGGTCACTGGTCAGGAGGATTATCGTCATAGCTTGGTTGGGCCACGGTCACTGGTCAGGAGGATTATCGTCATAGCTTGGTTGGGCCACGGTCACTGGTCAGGAGGATTATCGTCATAGCTTGGTTGGGCCACGGTCACTGGTCAGGAGGATTATCGTCATAGCTTGGTTGGGCCACGGTCACTGGTCAGGAGGATTATCGTCATAGCTTGGTTGGGCCACGGTCACTGGTCAGGAGGATTATCGTCATAGCTTGGTTGGGCCACGGTCACTGGTCAGGAGGATTATCGTCATAGCTTGGTTGGGCCACGGTCACTGGTCAGGAGGATTATCGTCATAGCTTGGTTGGGCCACGGTCACTGGTCAGGAGGATTATCGTCATAGCTTGGTTGGGCCACGGTCACTGGTCAGGAGGATTATCGTCATAGCTTGGTTGGGCCACGGTCACTGGTCAGGAGGATTATCGTCATAGCTTGGTTGGGCCACGGTCACTGGTCAGGAGGATTATCGTCATAGCTTGGTTGGGCCACGGTCACTGGTCAGGAGGATTATCGTCATAGCTTGGTTGGGCCACGGTCACTGGTCAGGAGGATTATCGTCATAGCTTGGTTGGGCCACGGTCACTGGTCAGGAGGATTATCGTCATAGCTTGGTTGGGCCACGGTCACTGGTCAGGAGGATTATCGTCATAGCTTGGTTGGGCCACGGTCACTGGTCAGGAGGATTATCGTCATAGCTTGGTTGGGCCACGGTCACTGGTCAGGAGGATTATCGTCATAGCTTGGTTGGGCCACGGTCACTGGTCAGGAGGATTATCGTCATAGCTTGGTTGGGCCACGGTCACTGGTCAGGAGGATTATCGTCATAGCTTGGTTGGGCCACGGTCACTGGTCAGGAGGATTATCGTCATAGCTTGGTTGGGCCACGGTCACTGGTCAGGAGGATTATCGTCATAGCTTGGTTGGGCCACGGTCACTGGTCAGGAGGATTATCGTCATAGCTTGGTTGGGCCACGGTCACTGGTCAGGAGGATTATCGTCATAGCTTGGTTGGGCCACGGTCACTGGTCAGGGGGATTATCGTCATAGCTTGGTTGGGCCACGGTCACTGGTCAGGGGGATTATCATCATAGCTTGGTTGGGTCACGGTCACTGGTCAGGAGGATTATCGTCATAGCTTAGTTGGGCCACGGTCATTGGTCATGAGGATTATCGTCATAGCTTAGTTGGGCCACGGTCACTGGTCAGGAGGACTATAACAGATAATAGACTTGAGGGTAGATATGAATTCGGCTCCACCAATCTTTTTATCTTATATTAGGTTAGGCTTGTTTAGGTTAGGTTAGGTTAGGTTAGACTAGTCTTGTTATACTAGCTTAGCATTTTGCTGTGTCTTACTATCCAACACTTACTGTTTTTCGCTCAGATCGAGAACACATTTACAGCCATCCTAAATGAAGTGCCACAACAACCAGGGCCGAGTTATTTATTACACCAGTACTTCTTGTTTACAATTCCCAAGAAGGAACTTGTAGCCTAACTGTAATGTGGGATTAACGATACCCTTTAGAACGTAGGTCATAGCTGATATACGTAACCCAGCTGTAATTCACCCGAACTAAAACAATATAGTCTAGTTAAAATTTAATGCAATCATTAAAATTGTCTTATAATGGACTACTTTAACGAGATTAATACTATTATTTCAAATCTTATATAATAGTTTCCCAAATACGCTAAACTTTTATGATTTTAGACTATCGCAAGTTGGTCGTAAGTTTAAGCCATCACTATAACTATATGCTGGACTACCAATGACGGGGAGGTTGGGGCTCAACCGGGTGTACAGAGGGTGGTTTTCTACTCTACCTCTACATAAATACGGGTGCGTTTGATCTTTATTTTTATCTATTTAGCACCGCGTCTTACTACCCATTCGGGTTATACTCTTAAGTACTAATTACGCTAATGGGTTAGGAATTGGGAAGGTTTAATATAGAGGAAGCCTTTGCCTGGAGGCATAGTGGAAAATAATTTAGGGGAAAATGATCCCAAGCTCACCCGAGTGAGTTTCGAACCTCGATCGCCCCGTTCACGGCAGTCTAGCTCAACACGAAACTAGCGCGTCAGCTATCTACGCCACCGAAGCCGGTCATTTGATCTTAATTATTTCCTAATCCCATTAGTGTAAATATGTGGATAACCCGAATGAACGATAAAACGCGATGCACAAAAAAATGTGGATAGCCCGGACGGATATTAAGACGTGCTTAAAAAAGCCTGTCATTAGTAATTCACGGGACACGCTAAAAGATTAGGTGGACCGTATGTAGCCCGTGGTTTTACCAGGCCTGCCTTAGACCATATGATCACCGATACGGATATTCCCAACTTATGTTGGCCACAGTCTTCCCTCTCCTTCCACCAACAACGTATAAGCTAATTTAGTACAGCACCAACTATTATAACCTGTTGTTACTCGATTTATAAAACACCCTTGTGGAGAGCTCTTTATTACCATTAACACTGTTTATTGAGGATAGGTTTTATTCAATGTGAAACCACAATGGTTGATATAGAGGCTTATATATTTATGTTTTTGGTAAAACTAAATTTAAACTAATATTAAATTTTAGGTTTTTAACACAAGCACCAGTGGTCACGTGACATACACATACACATATATGTATTAAACTTTATGTTTATGGTTTGGTTGAGCTTTGCTCGTTGTGGATTCGGCCCCCAAACGCCCAAACGAGTGTAAACTAATGTAATTCCAGCGTTGTTTTGAACGTTGATTTATTTTTACAATTTTATAATTCTAGCTGTCCCATAAGGGTGTCAGAAAGTTTAAAAAATGTGTGGAATATATGCAAAATTTACCTAAAATAAAAAAAATCTAGCTCTGGTGCAATTCGTTTTTTGATAAGTCTTACCGTTTACCCACAAGAGGACTCCAAAGAAAGGTCCGTACCGACTTTAAAGTTGCTCCGCCATTTTGAATTTTTTTTTTCGGGGGTTAGAAATTAATTCTTTTAACTTTTTGGAATTTTCTCGTCGGTTACAGGCTAGAAGCTATAAGTTGGTAAAATTTCAAGTTTCTAGCTCATCTGGAAGTGGGTAAACATTATGTTAGTGAGTGAGTGAGTCAGCCATGTGGCTTTATAGTATATTACAAAAGATATAAAGTTTAACACACACATACCTAATCATGCCGTTCACTTATGGAGTATACAAGAAACTGTGCGTGTAGCTGAAAAAACAACAATTACGTACTTAATGACGTTGCCTTTTAAAGATATAACGTTGAAACAAAAACTATAAATTCTTAAATAATTCTAAAAATAGTCCTACACTGTTATAAAATATATTATTTTTATCTGTAAATAGTTGTTTGTAAACGTATTTTTTATAAATGATGTACAACTCAGGCTTGGTCACGAAAATGACTTGTAGGAGTCTTCTTGCCAGGATGTAGATTAAAAAAGTCCGTGGTAGGATATGTCTATCTAGAATAGGAAACATGGTAAAGGTAAAATTAAAAAGCAAGTCGATGTTTTCAAAGGTGCAAACATTAAAGTGAGTGTGTAAACTCGTCAGAGGACGAGAGGAAGGGTTATCAGCACATAGACAAGAGCTTTCTCAGGGCGAACTTCTCATTTACTTACCTCTCTTTCTATTTCGTACATTGGCGTCTAAGTGTGATAATGCTTAGACTGCTTAGCTACGTCAAGTTAAGATGTAACCCGATTCGCAAAATAGCTTCGAAATCTCCAAGTAGGCAAGGTCGTTAATCCATCCTCACTAACTTTCCCACACACGTCTTTATACTTATACACTTCTTAGCTTCAACAACATCCATACACCGAGTCATACATACTCTTTTATTCTTTAAAATCCCTAATGTTTCTCTTTTTCATACATTAATCTACAACATTTAACTACGTATTATTAATATTGTTCAAATATGTTGGAGACAGGAAGCCATAGCTTACAGCGATGTCCTTGCCAGATATATTTAGAAGTATAAAATAGTAAAAAATTTAAAAAAACCTTATGTTGACCAGTGTTAAGTGCCGTGTGCAAGCGAGCATCTACTTAACACTTTCTTCTTTATTTCTCATTGTTATTTAAATGCATGAAGAACAGTGGTGTCAGTTTCTCCTAAACAGGAAACTTGTACTAGTATGAAGTTTATCTCGTGAACTACCTCCTATTGTTTGCTCATGTCTTGAACTCTATATTCATTATGTGTGGAATCCTGGGATCGCATAAATGGGGGAAAAGTAAAAACGGATGGAGGTACACACTTTCATTTATAGTCATTTCCAGCAGATGAATTATTTTTTTAAATACATGTATGTAAAGTGACCCTTGTGTTTATGTTCCATAATTTTTTCTAAACAAAAGTTCACATTAAATATTAATTTTAAAAAAAATTTCAATTTACGAGCGGGGGTAAAGAGGGGGAATACCAAAGCTTTCACCTATCTATACTTTTAACAAAGTGGTACCCGCTTCGGTGGTCGCATGGTCTAAGGCATTACTCTTGCAATAGCCTAGACCAGAGGTTCCCAATTTTTTTTTGGCCACGGAACCCTAATTGATCATACTTTTTTTGGCGGAACCCCATTTTGATAATAACAAAAGTGATTGTACCTTGTAGTGTAGTTTGAATATTTTCATGTTTGACATGAAAAGAAAGAATAATTATAAATAAAAAATAATTATTATAAGTATTATAAAACATTTATCGTACAAAAAAAAGTAACTATTTAATGTGAAGAATGAAATTTTTTCACATATTTACTTATAATAGCACTAAAATTAGGCTTAATGTCTGACAATTGAACGCGAAGATCTGGAGCTGCATCCAGTCTGTTTCTGTACTTGTTTTTGGTGTAAGCGTAAGCTGAAAAACCAGTCTCGCATCCGTAAGTCGTCACAAACGGAAGCAGAACCATAATAGCCTTCTCAACGACTGCAGGGTATTCATCTTTAAGTCCAATACAAAAGTAATTCAAATTAGAATCTTCTGATTCGAATTTTTGTTTTAGAAGGGATGAACACTTAATGTCGATCAAATTCTCATACTCTGACACAGTTAGCATCGATGGTTTGGTTAGATTTGCGAATGGATTCTGTACCCAGGCGATGTTATGACTGTTTTCTACGAACGTTTTAGTTAATTCTCAGACAGAACTCGGAACCCCTTTGATCCTTCCACGGAACCCCAGGGTTCCGTGGAACACCTTTTGGGAAACGCTGGCCTAGACTGCCGAAGATGAGGGAATCGGGGTTGGATCCTGGTCGGCTGTACTGAGGGGGGTTATCCTATTTGGTTTTCTACTCTTACTCCATGCAAATTTTGGTACCCCCCTCTAAATTAGTACTATAGGCGTATTACCTGAACGAGAAGTAAAACTAGGCGCTAGAAAAATGTGGTATAAAACGTCACGTGGTTCTTAAACGAAAAAGTTCATACCGGATGATTCGCAACGTCACAGTCCACGAAAATAGCCGATTGCAGGTGACACGCAATGCTTTGAACGAATGTATGACTTGCACTACCGGTACCTATTACGTTGCATGTAGAATGTCCTAATAATTCATGATAAATATGATAATAATTATTTACGACTCTTGAAAAGGTTTATTTTAATTTTGGCTAATGTAGGAAACCTATTGATCACTTGTTTCTTTCAGACCAGCGCACGTAAACCGGTTCACGGACCAGATATCTTTAGCCACATTACAGCTCACTTGAGCATGTGAGAAAACATATCTGCCTGTCAGTTTTCTTCAAAGCTTGGATTATAAGAGCCTAACTATCATGTTAACACCTACTTTTAAGATTAGAAAATTAAATGGTATGGTGCACCTCACAAACTTTATACCTCTTTTATCTTAAAATAGGCATTTTCTAAAAACTCGTTAGAATTGTGAAACGAAATAATAGGTTGTTATACATTGTTGTAGAAACATTACACCAAAATAATATACTAAATGAAATAATATAAACTGTTACTTACTTTGCTCTATGGCATTAGGAACAAGGAACACTGTTACAGAAAAATTGATAAAAGAGACACATCTTGGTCCGCCAAAGAGCATAAGAATCAAATTTATTTTCAAAGACATGAATTAAAATGTAGGAATCTTGGTAGACTTTCATTCAAGTTTATCAAGGTTAAACCCTCAGCGGTCTTTAAATGATTATGGAGGACTTTCAGTGACATTTAGCATTAATTTATTTGCACTATTTCAGAGGGCTTTCATAAACTTTTGGAATTTCAACGGGAATTTTGTGGTTCAAGGGAATATTGGCTGTTTTCATAAAAATTGAAAATATTTTAAGGGGTCTTCGCAAAAGCTTATTTCTATCGATATACTTTTAAATAATTTCAGGTATCTCAGAAAACTTGAATTCTTGTTTAGGATACTATCGAATTTAAACTATCTCGGTGAACTTTCAGATAGTTTTTTGGGTCTGAGAAGACTTTATTAGCTTTAAAGGGAACTTGGTGGACTTTTCAATGATTTTTAATAAATGTAGGTGGTGGATAGCAGCTTTAATAAGAGTGAGTAGACGGCAGCATATGGCTGGCGTTTGTCTTTGTCGCGAGTCACCAACAGTTGTTGGGTCAGTAGGTTCTCGGGTTTCACAGTTAGACTCCGTTTTACACAATAATTACCGCCCTTCTTTCGGTCATTTGATGCCATTCGTTAGTCCAGAAACAATGGCTGCTACGTGAAGGTCGCTTTTACAACAGTTTTACTTTTATTGCGGTGTGTGATCAAGATGTTTGATACAAATAACAGGAATAGCGGAACCCAGATTGTTTCTAGAGTAGAGAGAATTGGAACAAACAAAAATTGTGTTGTAAGCTATAGTTAAAATCTATTGTTAATGTATAAAATTAATTTATTTTAAACAAGTGTGACATGAATGACAAAAGAAGTAACTAAGGAAATTAGTGCTAAATTAAATCATATAGTCTTAAACCTATAAGCTATGCTCGCTATAAAGGTATGAATACAAACTCGAATTGTCAGCGCAACGAGTTACAGAATTTGGTCTTTGTGGATATTGAGGTGACAATGACTTGGGACCCAGTTGCTATGAATGCTGTGGAAGAGATACGCTCTGGTTGAAGCCATAACTAGTAGATGGTGAAAATTTATTTCGAATTGTTGCTTCATTGTTATCTACTGGACTGTGCTTAACTGGATAGTCTGTTTGCATTTAGAACTCCAGCACTGTTGATAGCAAACTGTGCTGAGCAAATGGTCGTACCGAGGGAATCAAACTTCTTAGTTTAGCTGCTATTAAATCACCAAGAATAATATACTGGTCAACCTTAGTGTCCTTCACAGATTTCATAAACTGATAGGCATCAGATGCTATCGCTTCTTCTGTTTTTTTTTTAAAGTACCTTCTGCCGTTTAGCGGGTGGGGTGAAGTTACATAGTCCCATCAACAGACATACCACTTTTACTTTTCTTTTTAACGTTCACGTATTCTCGGTGGAAGTATGAACACCGTTCAATGTTCAACACCACCTTAGAATCCATGTCGTATATTTCACCTAGTGATTGTATCACGTCTCTACGTTTTACGCGATTTTTATAGTCGTTGTGTGATTACCGCCACAAATACCTACTCTATTGTAAATGTGCAAATAGCCCTAACGGTTGTAAGACGTTGTGTATATAATAAAACGTTTTAATATGATGATGTGTCTTGGCAAGAAGGTGATGGTTTGTCAAGTTAGTACTGAACAGGGGAAAACATTGTACTGCTACAGTTATAACAATATCCACCCTGGCAACAACCCACACTTTGCCACTGTAGATATGTATCTTTATACGAGCCGGTATTGTTTAACGTTACGGTTTAAAGTTGACATATCATTACGTAGCATCTAATGCTAAGTTCATTAGTGCCGAAAGAAATTCTTTAAAATAGATACCTACCTCACGTCTTGAAGTTTCAATTCATTCTACTATAAACAAAATTTAAGGTTCAGTAAAATTACTAAGAAGACACATCGTCGTGGGTTGTACAGGAAATGCTTTGTGGAATAGTCTAATGTTAAACGCATAAAGCATAAAAGAAAGAAGATAGATATGAATGGAAAATGTGATTAATATGCGTGAGTCCGCGCTTGGATCGTTTAATGGTAAGGCTATTGTGCTAAGAAAGATCTCGGATTTGATTAACGTGTTCAACTTTAATATTTTATTTAAATATAAATTGTTTTATTTTATTTATTTTATTTAGCACCGCGTCCTACTACCCGTTCGGCTTATACGCTTATAAATTATTATCAACCTGTATTTAACAATGAGTTGCTACTAGATTAATAGTTAAGCAAATAATGACAGGCATTTGTTTGGTTTAACTTTGAAAAAAAACTAGTGATATATTTTTGCTGTAGTTTTTAAAAATTTATTTTTAGACGTTTACCTAGCTGTGTACCCAAAACCTTAGTTGAAAATATGTTCAATGTTAAGTAAACTTAGCTTTATATTTAGCCGATTAATAATAAATTAATATTTATTACAATAAATATTGGTTTTAAATATATCAATTGATTAAAAACAAGAAAGTCTACTAATAATCGATTAAAATAATATATATAAAGCATTTTCTACATATATCTTCTTTAATAACAAAATAAGGATGTGGTCCAGACAAAATAAAATCGATTATTAATCTTATATGTGAAGATTGAAAGTCGTACCTTTGAATTTACTCCTGCGATCTCACTAGTCAGACTTGAATTTTTAAAGTAATTAATTTTCTTAAGAATAGTTTCGGTTCCAATTTTCCAGAATATTATTATTATTATACATGAAAAAAATTGTGGACTAACAGAAAGTTAATCTAATGTGAATTACTTAGATACTCAATCACAATTTTGGAGGAAAAACTACAGTTCAATTTTTATAGTAAGGTCATTTTAGAAAATACAAATATATTTATTTGAGGTCAAAATTTATAATAGTTTACTATATTATTAGTGTTATTTAATAGGTCTGAATAATATACATCAAAATACAACTGTAGATCACATGACTTGATGTATGAATACGTGAAAGTAACTTTGATGCCAGATAAGACCCTTCCTATGAAAATTTGACTGTATGAGTATACTTCTTAAAAACTATGTGAAACATACTATAAGAATGGATGCGACCTCAATCCAAGCCGAGGGCAAGGACCTCTGGTTTATTCTGTATCAGTTCTATACACTTGACTTAAGTGCAGTTTCAATATTGCTAAAAACACGCATGATTCAATAGGAATAAACACAGTTTGGCAAACGTAACGCTGAATGGAACATAAGAGTCACCTTTAACAACAACAAAACTTGAGAAAATCAGGTGGACAGACCGGGTGACAAATGAACAAGTCCTAAGAAGACTGGATGAGAAGAGAACCATTATGGATGTGATTCTTCGGCGCAAAGTCAACTGGATCGGACACATCCTTAGGAGGAACTGTCTTCTTTACGACGTCTTAGCAGGAAAAGTTGAGGGAAAGAGGAGCTTAGGAAGAAGGAAGATTTAAATATTAGATTACTTGAAGGAGAGAAGAAAATTCTGTGAGCTCAAATAGGAGGCAGAGGACAGGCGGTTTAAGTTCACTGACAAAAAGAATGAACCTATTGGGAGACAGAACAGCTAATACAGTAATAATAATAATTATTATAAGTGGTCATGAAAGCTTTAAAACAAGGTTAGATATGTTAAAACACTACCACGAATGATATGCGGAGAAGTCTTCTTACAGGCGCATATATTGGGATTGCGCGGTCATTCTTATATGGGACTGACAATAGCGCATGCGAAATGGCTTTTACACTCAATATGTAATTTTTGTAACTAACGATAAAAAAACAAGCAAACGTATTTTTTATTGGAGGACTAGGAATGTGTCTATTAAATATATATTTAATTAATAATTAATATACTTACTTTAAAAGCCTATATTACGGCCAATTAACCGGGAAACTATATACAAGATTACGTTCAAACTATAAAACAAATCAAACTGTGGCTTTCTGAATAAATTTTTATTTGACCACAGATAAATTAGATCAATTTAATAAATCTTTCTTTCGAAAATAATTATTTGTTAGTTTTTACTTTCCATCGAGCCCTCGGAGAGAGAAGTATTGTGAGCGTAAAGAAAATTAATCTCAAGACTTTGATAGATGTCGACCCCCTGAAACCGGAAAGGTGGTTTTTCGTGATGCCTTCTGGCTTATATTAACATTACAAACTAAATAGTTATTCTCGTTTTCTCATGAAAATGACTTCGAGGATACTTTACGCAGTCGTAAATTTTCAATATTTATTATGCATCCTCAACTATTTGAGATAAGAAATAACTTGTCATCATAAAGTTGTAGTACTATTAAAAATATAGATAATTTATTTGAAATTTATTTTTATAAAATCAATATTTTCTGAATTTTTTTATCTATTTTCATACATATATATATTTGTTTTATGGAGTTCTTTGACAATGATTATGGAAGTTGATAGTTATGCTCTTTGGTGGACAAAGATATTCCTCTTTTCTCATTGTTTCCTTAACTGTGTGTATCATTTCATATATGTTCTTTGGTTGAGTGTTTCTGCAACATAGAATACGATTTCGTTTCACAAGTTTTACGAGCTTTTAGAAATATTTCTATATTAAGATAAAATATGTGAGGAAGTCTGTGTGGCAGTCTGCAACATTCATTTTAAAAGATATAGTCATATGGTTCCACTGGTCTTAATTCTACTATTTAGAAAAAAGTAAAATACAAGAAAACCGCTTCAAAACATAATGCTTGATTTGAGTTGAATTACTTAAAATAAGGGCTTATCCGTGGGGCTAGATGGGCTCTTAAGACCAAATATATATATTTTTGATTAGATTTCATTAACCTGCTATATATTGAAAGTAGACACTTTAAGATATGCAATCAGAAAAATATGTTATATAAAAACCCAATGATATACGATTTTGAAAAAAAAAAAAGTTTTGTAAATATTATATTTACGTTAAAATTAATTAATTCAACCCTTAATGTTTGATTAGTCACTGTGATAATATATATACATATTTAAGCACAGTGTTTTACTACCTATTCGGGCTGTACACATGTATACTAATTATGTTAATGGGTTAGGGTGATGAAGGCTATATTTAGAGTAAGTTTACCGACATTTTCGTGGAGGGAAAGTGTAAAACCACTTGGGGGAAAACCACCCTCAGTACACCCGACTGGGATTTGAACCTCGATCTCGCTGTCATCGGCAGTTTAGTCCAACAAGGAGAGTGACGCTTTAGACCATGCGGCCACCGAAGCGAATGTGTGAACATCTAGAATACCAAACATATAGTCGTTAAATGTGTTATACGTGTTTGTTAGCACAATAAACCTGATCCCATAGTTGGTATTCATGAATATTAAATAAGAGAAAGAAAGAGAAGGAAAAAATAAAACTAATAGAAAGTAAAATTAACAATGGCTAAGCATGGTGCCGTCTAAATAGTTTGAAGAAGATCTGATCCGTTAAGTAAAAAATGTTAAATATTTCATGTGCATAACAAATATTACAAATAAAAAATACATAAAAAAATAAAAGGGCTAGATGAAATGTTCTTCAAGATAAACACGACACGGTTTTAACAATGAAAAGCCAGTTTACATTTAACGTTGCCACAGCTGGACAGAGAGAGAGAGAGATAGATAACGGCTGCCTCTTGAAGGAAACCGGGCTTTATATTTCCATTCCTTGTCCTTAAGTTCTCATTAACATAACCTTATCTGATAGTTTAAAAAGCTACCAGTTCCACTTCTTTAATGGACTCATAACCCAAGCTATATCAGCTGTCACTTTTGACAGTCGTAAAATATAAAATTACACCTTTCCACTACATAACGATTCTTTATTCTTTATAAACATTCTGACGACTAAATATTTAGCTATATAAAAACTTTTCAAGAGGGAGTGTAAAATTTACAAAGCAGTTTACTAAAAACAAATATAAAAAAAAAGCTGTGGAAAAATAAACTAAAACAAAACAAAGGAACAAAGAAAAATTGTATAAAATAAAGGATACAAATATAAAAACAAGTTAAAAGGGGGAAAAAAGGAAAACATATAATAAAAGAAGAACTAAATAATAAAACTTAATAACCGAATATACTATCTAAATCGTTATAGCTATAAGGTATTACAATTTGAATGCAATTAATATGAATATAATTAGTACTAAAACAAAAGATTTTATTATTACTAGTAGCTTAATATGAGATTAAAATTATATACTCTTTTACTCGCATAACAATAAAAAACATGACATATTAAAGTTATATAATATACTCTTACACTCGCGTAACAGTGAAGCAAAAGTGACAATATGTGAATCATGTACATGAAATTATATTTATAATAATAGTAAGATTCCTAACACCCGCTTCGGTGGCCGCATGGTCTAAGGCGCTACTCTTGCAGTATACTAGACCAGAGGTCGGCAAACCATTTCATTACCCATAAGGCAGTATCAATGTCATGCAGTCATGCTGATAGATTGCGTCATGTCCAGAAAGTATCCATAATGTCACAACAAGTGAAAAGGGAGAAAGTTCCCTCTGAATATTACTTTACGTTTTCTGAACAGTGAAGTGACTATTCTTTTATTAAATTTAATTTAAAAATGGTTCTAATTATTATTTTCTTAGAATTTGCAACCGATTTAGATGATCGAGAACTTTGAACTTTGAATACTCAAAAAGTAAAAATTTTAATCTTAAATTATTTTATACTACATTTTCAAATTAGACAGTTATTTTAAATAATGTTAATTGCATTAGTTATTAATTATTATTTATTAACTTGATATTTTCAAAATATTTTCCAAAGTTTGAGAAAGAAAATTTTTATATTTTCAAAAACTTTCAAGCTAGTTTAGCTTAAGTGCTTTAATTGTTCCAAGATAAACTATATGTCAGGGTGGCCGAGTGGTCTAAGGCGCCAGACTTAAGTACTTCATTTGCTCCGTCTGTGAGTTCAGGATATTCTGGTCCTCAGTTGAGGGCGTGGGTTCGAACCCCACTTCTGACAAAGATTTATCTTATTTTAAACCGAAACTTTTTATTCAACGAGATATGAAATTATCTTTAACAAACAATAATAGTTTGAGGTAAAGCCGATAGATTAATTTGCTAATTATGATCCGATGGTTCTAAGAAATTAAGCAAATATCTATTTGTACACAATAATACTATGTATTTTGTTTTCTATACTATATATAAGTACATAATATCCTTGATTTTACTTCTTGGCCTTCAGAACCTGTAGTATTTACCATCCGACCTTTCTCGGAAAAAGTTTGCCGACGCCTGGACAAGACTACCAATGATGGCGAGATTGAGGTCCGAATCTCGGTTGGGTCTACTGAGGGTGGTTTTTTCCAAAATAGATTTACATTCTCCCTTTATGCAAATTCGGGTGCACTTCCTATAAATATAATCTTCCTCATCCCTAAAACCATTAGCGTAATTATTAGATAAGCGTATTACCCGAACGGGTAGTAAGACACGGTGCTAAAAAAAAACATGGAAAAAATCAAAGTAATAAATACCCCCGACCCGATCTAGATTTGAACCTGGACCTCCCCAGTACCTTTCGAGCCTGATGCCTTAGACCGCGTGTACAACGGTGCCTGTTGGTGAGATATGTCATGAAATCCCATCTTACTGTTATTATTCAACTTGTCATATGACCCTGTTTGATGAATGTCCACTGCTTCATCATTCGACAGGGAGTTAAAGAAAAAAAATGCTTCGTCATCGCCTCGCGAACATTATCTACACATGAGGAAACATTGGGCACCTGAGGGGGAGGGGAAGGGGGGAGCGGTAAAACCACACGAGACAAAGGAACATTCCTGAGTGTATTCACCTCGAGACAATACGTCGCATCTTCTGTTGAGAGACCATCTCACTCGATTAACCGGGAGATTAGATACACGATAACGATCAAATCAAAATGATGCTGCTATTCCGCTTCGGTGGCCGCGTGGTCTAACGCGCCATTCTCGCGGTAGGCTAGACTGCCGATGACGGGGAGATCGAAGTTCGAATCTCGGTCGGGTGTACTCGGGGTGGTTCTCCCAAAATGATTTTCCACTTTCCCTCCACGTAAATGCGGGTACACTTAATCTAAGTATAATCTTCTTAATCCCTAAAACTAATAGTGTAATTAGTACATAAGCGTATAACCCAAACGGGTAGTAAGACGCGATGCTAAAAAAAAAAGCTGGTTTCACATTCTTTATTTCTACAGCAAATCAGTATAATAGTTTATTAAATTAAAATAATAATTTTTTAATGTTTTATTTTCTCCAAAATACAGTAAAATAGTTTGGCTGGTTTCACTTCCACTGTTTTCTGAAATAGAACACAGTAAACCGCACCATGATGTGACGTATGATTTGAGCTGTACTACCTACCAAAGCTAGGTGCTCAGCGTAGGGTGAGACGGGCTCTTAAGGCCCTTGACCCTGTCGAGTGCAAGTCTAAGCCCTATTTTATAGTATGGTGGGCGGGAGGGTGAAAAGCGTGGTGTGGCTTCACAAAATATCAAAGTATCCTTCCGCCCCAACAAGAACAGATGGATCATGGAAACCGTAGATGGCGCTAGCTACCGGACAGGTCTTGCGGAAAAATCATACGTTTGGAAATGTCAGTTTTCTCGAGAAATGAGTGAAATTTTTATAGTATTATTTTCAACACCTCTTCTAAGATAATGTATCAATGTTTATTAGGTGTTACATTTTATTATTTTTTGTTATGCAGTTTTCTATTGAAAAATGTCAAAATTATCAAAATTTGAACACTGTTAAGATTATAGATGAGGTGTGTATATACAAAGTATAACTTAATCAACATGCTTCTATGCTTGAACAAACCGTTTCAGAAAAGAAAATGGCAAAATAATAAAGTCTTGAAGATAACCGTTTGTTCCCATGGCTCTGCATTTCCACACCAAATGAAATAGGTCAATCGCCTTAAGAAAATTACCTCGAGACATCCTACTTTGGCTGGATGGTGACGTTTATTTTGAACGACCCACATATGTGCATGCAGACTGGATGTCAAACTCATCTAATCAAGTTTACCGGTGATGAGGAGGTCGGGTTTTGAAATTCTGCCAGATATACTATGGGCGGTTTTACTTAATTGGTTTATTACGCTCCCTCCATAAGCTGAGGTGCATGACTACTACCTTCCTAAACCGTAGCACGTTAACATAATTAAAATGCGCACAGCCCGGATGCAGTAGGGGTAGTAAGACTGTTTATTGCCTTCAGTGTACATTGTGCAGCCAGAGAATAACAACCTGAATGCCTTTGTGTTTATTGTCCTCATTGTAGCCAGAGAGTGACAGCCTGAATGACTGTGTGTTTATTGTTTTCATTGTAGCCAGAGAGGGACAGCCTGAATGACTGTGTGTTTATTGTCCTCAGTGTACAATGAGCAGCCAGAGAGGGACAGCCTGAATGATCCCAACTCGTGCCCGGAGCCTCTACCCACCCCCGACCCGTCCCCAGCGTCCGCCGCCGCCACCGGGGCTCGAAGTAAGGACCCCCAGGTACAGTGGCAAGCTGGGGACAGGACGCACCTTGCTGGGGATCCTTACATCCGGCCGGAGCAGCTCTACCGACATGTTGGAACACACCGAGCCTTTGTGAGTACCACTGCCCGACTGTCTTCAGTTCTGTATCAGGTTCATCTTATATAATTATCTGGTAACGAGTAGGTTAGGGTTCAAATCCTGGACGGATGTACAGAGGGTGTTTTTTCCTCAATCGTTTCCCACGCTCTGTCTCCGTAATTTCGGGCACTTTTCTTCTAAATTCTGCCTTCCTCAATCATACCTCTAATCATGATTAAAATACGTATAGCCCTGAGGGGTAGTAAGGCACGGTGGAAAAAAACAAACACACATTACATTTCTAAACACTTAGACTTAGATTATATTAGCATTGAACCAAGGTCTTCTAGACGTGGGGTTTCTGATTATATTTGTCTCAGTACCAGATTGCTCGAGGGCTGAACATGTGACCTAGTTTTGATTACATGTGATCTCAAATGTAATTTACTGTTTACATGTGGATTTGTCCTACTATCCAGATAAAGTAACTGTCATAGTTTGAAGCCTTAGGTAAACTCTCTTGACTTAGCAGTCGAGTATTCGGACTAGGTCTTGTTTTTAAACAATATCGGTTGCGTTGCCAAGTGAGCATAACATAGAGCATTGTCAAAACTAGTATTTTGGGGGAAACACTCCTCCTTTTTTTGGTATATAACAGTGAGTTTTGGACCTTGAGAGAGGAGAAGGGGGAGGGGGTGACAGGCTGGACAGACGCACGCCAGTTGCGAGTCGGGTTAGTCCAAAGTGCTTCACATAATCAGCCACCAAGTTCAACCAACTTGTGGGGAGAATATCCTACAGTTTGAGTCATTGTTCTGTGCAGAGGAGGACGCCCCAACCATCTTAGAGGTCAGAGATAATAACAGCATCGTGCTACGCCGGACGGTCGGGTGTTCGACACCAGCTAGGGTTATAGCATCGAATATATGTCAGGGCACGGAACCACTGAGTAGGGACGTTGATAGAACGAGTACTTTTTTTTTCCCCAAACTCTTTCAATCAGTTCTCTATCCTACATCACATTATACACTAGTAAATTAATTAATCTATTTCAATAATTCAGATTAAACGAACCCCATAATTATTTACCACTACCTCTATCATCCCACCAAGCCCATCCTGACATGAGAGGACCACGGTAGAACGGTTAGCGACAATATCCCAATTTCCTTACGAATGGACATATTTAACAACTAGGAAAAGCTACTAAGTTTATATCTACGTTCATGTATTCATACGTCAAGTCATGTGCTCTACAGCTGTCACTAATTATAAAGAAAAATGTTATAAATGTTAACCACAAAAAATATGTTTGTCTTTTCTAAAAGATGCTCTAAATGACCATTTGTAAGAAATTCAAGGTAAATTTATATTTGTTTGCCAAGAAAGCTTTAGTGTGACGCTATAAAATTATGTTATTTACTTAAAAAAGTACTAAAATAATAATGTATTATAATTTTAAGGATAAATCCTCATACGATTATACTAATTATTTAATTTGCTGCACAGTATTTTACATACACATTTTGAGTATACTTACACACTAACTTAATTCTAGGTCTGGCACAGCACCCATTCCCCGGCCGTCAATTCATCAGTGGGAAAGGCGACTCCTCAATTTTATCAATAATTAATTTCTCGGCCATGCCGATATTCAAACCAGAGACCTGTAGATTAATAGGAAGACATACTACTGGCAGATTAAAAGTGCCAGGTGATAATACTAATAATACAAAAAGTAGCGATAAGTGTTTCCGGGACAGCAAGAATGACGTGTCTGTCCTCTTATGACTCTAAGTGTCACTGGTTTGAACCTCGGGTGAAGATTTTAAATATATGATTGACTCGGTGTCAGAAGTTCCCACTTATGTTAAGTGCACGGATAATAACACAAATAAAAATAAATGAAGCCTTGGTTGAAAATACGTTTATTATTATCTGACATATTCTTTGCTGAGGTTAAAGTTTAAGTTAAAATTCTTTAAAGAAACAGTTAACTTTTGTTTTGTGAATAGATCATGTTTAATGTCAAAATAAGATTTTTTTAAATCCTAGACTTGAGCGCCAGTCAATTTGCAACTATTTATTTGCAGTAATCAACATTGTAGCTTACAAACCACACCAACACCATAAATCCATTTAATAGCAAACATATATGTGCATTAGTCAATATTATGGTTTTGGGAACTCCTCGCTGAGAGAGTTTTAGTGTGTTGCGTATAAGGACTATGTCGCATGACGTGGAGAGTAGGGCCTACAGATAACTGTGTTGGGTAAAACTGACGTGTAGCTGTGTTGTGTGCCATACGTGGGACGTGTAACTGTGTTGTGTGGAATACATGGGACGTGTAACTGTGTTGTGTCCAATATGTTGGACGTGTAACTGTGTTGTGTGCAATACATGGGACGTGTAACTGTGTTGTGTCCAATATGTTGGACGTGTAACTGAGCTATATGCAGTAAAGGTGACGTGTACCTGTATTGTGTCCAATATGTGGGACGTGTAACTGTGCTGTGTCCAATATATGGGACGTGTAACTGTGTTGTGTCCAATATGTTGGACGTGTAACTGTGCTGTGTGCAATACATGGGACGTGTAACTGTGCTGTGTAGACTATGTTGGACGTATAACTGTGTTGTGTGCAATACATGGGACGTGTAACTGTGTTGTGTCCAATATGTGGGACGTGTAACTGTGCTGTGTCCAATATATGGGACGTGTAACTGTGTTGTGTCCAATATGTTGGACGTGTAACTGTGTTGTGTGCAATGCATGGAACGTGTAACTGTGTTGTGTGCAATACATGGGACGTGTAACTGAGCTACGTGCAGTAAAGTTGACGTGTAGCTGTATTGTGTATAGTAAATGTGACGTGTTATTGTATTATGCGCAGTGTCCACCTTTGGATCCTTCTCAGCTCCTTGTATGGTCGGCTACTGGTGATACTCATGGTGGCTTTCTGCATCACCGAAGTCATGGACAACTCCGTCAAACTGCTCAGTTTACAGGTATGACAGCTTATTTACCTGATTGTATCTTAAGCGTCAGTATGCTGAGACACTATTTAATACGAGGGAATAGGACAAGGCGGGGATTTTAAGGTTGTCTAGTTAATTACTATGTTCAACACGAGGTTTATCAAAGGCTTAGTTAAGAGGTAAGGACAATAAATCTTGTTCAAAAGATGTGCACCCGCGTTAGCGTGGATAGAAGATGTGAAAACCACCTCCAGTGTACGCGGCAGAGTTTCCGACCTTAAAATTCCAGTAACTCTGGAATCACGATCAACTTAACGTTCAAGTAACGTTACGTTTACGTATCGTGACGTTCACTTAATGTACAGAAACTAGCATGTGATCAAGATTCACGTAATGTAACGTAACAACAAATTGACTAATGTATTTAGACTGTTTGAACAAAAAATTGTTCACTAAATTGAATCTCAAGCATTTAGGGCTGACTAGGCAACAAGTACTTGTAATATAAGCTTACTGGATATGCAAAATAAAAATGTAACGAGAGATTACGACCGGTTTAGAGTTCGCAAGACGCGGACCAACTATACCGAGGAAGTGCATAAACAAACAAATGAAGTACTAAATAGTCTTGTTGACGTGACTCGCAAAATGATTGGCTGTCTAGAGCACGTGTTACCCTTCACTTAACTTTCACGTAACGTGAAAGTTCTCCCTTGGACAACTCTTACGTTAATTGAGTGTCAAGTGTACGTTAACTGCCACGTGATGTCTTCCGTTTAAAACTACGAGGAGAACCTTTACGTTACGTTGCGTGAAAATAAGGAGAACGTCACTTGAACGTTAAATTTATCTTGATACTGGCATAACTGACAAACCAGTTTACTGTGATACTGATGCATTAAACCGCGTGATCATCAGCACTGGTTAGACTTAAGGTAATGCATTACGATTAAGAACGTGAACCCATATTGTAGGACCCACATCGATGATCACATGGTACAAGGCGTCATTAATAATACAGAGGATTGCCTTAAATATGAATATTGCGTTTAGAATCTTGGTTGGGTGCAATTTTAGTTTTATCATCCTATCTTCATACTTATGCAAGTGCGCTTCCTCTAAACAACCTTTTTAGTCTCTTATCCTTAGACTAAACCATTAATAAACTTCATGATGAACGTGACAGTTAACATAAAAAAACAATTGTTTGAATAAAGTCAGTGCCTCCAGTTGAATATATCATCTTGTAATACCAAGTCAAGTGTCAGGCACGCTAGTGCACACTTAACCTCACTGATCATGTTAATATAAAGTTTTAAATTGTTCGTTCAGATTTATTTTAAAATATTATTGAATTAACTTCTTCTTTATAGGCCTTTGGTCTGTTCCATTCCAAGGGCTTCAGTGGATATCTTTCCATCTTTGCCTCGATCTTCTCATCATTCGTCTGTTGCTATTTTGACACTTCTATATTCTTGCTTACTGTCAATATTTCGACTCCATTCTCTCCTGCGTGAAGCTACCCATTCAGTGATGAGGTTGATTTGACAATATTCTCTTATTTTCTCATTTCTTTCTCTGTCTAGTAATGATTTATCAGTGTTTTTTTTCAATAATCGCATTTCTATGACCTCCAGCTTTTGTTGGGTTTGTTTAGTTTCCCTTCCTGTCTCTGCGGAATATACGAGTATTGGTCTTACCACCGACTTATTCTCGACACAGAAAACATTGCATCTCGTGGTCAAGCGCTGTAACTGCTCTAGAGTATGAAAGGCGAAGGGGTGAGAAGAGCGCTCTAGTACAGTCAGTACCAAATGGCAAATGGGGAATAAGTCCTTCACTGTGAATTGTTGGTTTAGCACGCTTATTTGAAGCCATTTAAAAACCACTTTACATACCTTGTATTTAAAGTTGATTAATTATCTGAAATGTTTGTCAAAAGAGGTAAAAATAAAGTAAAGACATTCTACACAAAACTACTGAAAGTCCTAAATTATCGAACTTACGTGCCCCCCTCACCGGAGTGTACACACCAGAACGTCAAGATAATGACTGATGACGTGTATCATTTGTCTCCCCCTTCATTCTTCAAGTAGTTGACATTCTTTCCACATGCAATGTCTACTGTGTCGAGTAGTATATATTTTTGCTTTTGAATCATGTCCTAGATATTTGTTGTACCATATTGATTAATTAAGGCATTAAAATATGTCATAA
This sequence comes from Timema genevievae, assembly GCA_902155825.1. Taxonomy (NCBI): domain Eukaryota; kingdom Metazoa; phylum Arthropoda; class Insecta; order Phasmatodea; family Timematidae; genus Timema; species Timema genevievae. Next base: position 78,171 of record CABFWO010000981.1, read on the forward strand.
ATCATTGCTTGATGTGGATCAACCTATATTACGAAGCAACAAGCTACAACTCTTATTTCATTTATTATATAATTATTACATTTTATAGCCTCCTTACCAAATTACGTTCCAATCACGTTCCAGGAAATTATTATATGATCAAAAATATTTGTGTTTACATCATAACTGATCTGGGAGGGACGGGGGTTCAATTCGATCTCGGACAAGGTGATGTATCCTCTCTCCATCTCCGATACCATATCTCCTCACACACATCTTATCACTTAACCCTCTACTCGGAAAATTGTATACCCGCTGAGTTAAGAGTCTCGGGTTCGATTCCTGGCACTGGCGAAAAATTTATCATTGGTGAAATGTGGGTTTATCCTTTCACAGTGATTAATTAACGGTCGGGTGATGGATGTTGTGTATGTTATATATTTAGGTTATTTTATAAGTCATGTGCTGATATAATCAGTCAGTTCATAAAGTGCATGTTACTTTAAATAAGTGGGGAAAAAAATGAATACTGAAGTATGCAAACCCGCCTTACTGCGAACAATTGTGGGTTGCCTAGCTACGACCCTGGCCGGGAGCACGCGTTTACACTATAATATTATATACTATTTTAGTTTACGTAAATTCCACCCCAAAGATTTTATTAACCCAATCGTCTGTGTAATTTCCTTCCCGTCATAAACCGTTTGGTCGTCTGTGTGTAGACTATTAGCCGCTCTGGTGGCACAGAGCGTTGCCCAATGGCTATGGAGATTGTCTACATGTCGCACCCGCAATGATATGATGTGATAATAGAGGTTATGAAGGTGGGGAGCCAGGAGAGATCTTTTATCCAACTTAGCCTAATTGACCTAACCATTGTGACTATTGGGTACATTCCCCTTTTGGGAAAAATACCCAAGATACCAGCCGGGAATCAACCCCGGTATTACTAGGATCGGAGCCAGGTGCACTGACCATTACACCACGGGGCCGGTTCTGTAGTAAGCTACTGAGGCGAGCCCTTCACATGTCAGATTTTCCGTACGATACCCCACTACCCGATATTTAAAAAAAATTGCCCATATTCGATTTGGTGGCTTTTTTTTAGTTGTAATCTACATTATTAGCTCGTATCCTTTTAAATATAAAAATACAAAATTAGAACAAAATTACAGAACTGAATAGGAAGGAATTAGACTAGACATCTTTTTGTTGCACATGATCTCATGTGTACAGTTTGTTCATAATGGCGAAACATGTGTTTTTTATTGTATGATTTATTACATTATTTAAAATATGTATGAGTACACGTATTGAAAATTTGCGTGTTGCATTTCACTGTACGTTAAAAGTTTTAGCTTTTACTTATAGACACGACGTTCCGAACCCTAGGGCATCGCGACGCACAGTTTGGGAACTCCTGGTCTAAACGGTTTGATGGACATTTATATGCTATGTTTAAACCTCGAAGCAAAATTGTGATTTTAGCTTTAGCTCTAAAAATAATGGTAAATACGGATTCATTTCATCTAAATTCTACCTTCTTTATCCCTACTTCATTATTGTAATAAAATGCGACCAGCCCGAACATGTAGTAAGACACGGGCCAAAAAACAAAAATGTAATCAAAATTAAGCCCGTTTTCGTAAAAAAATGAGTTTTTAATTTATTTATTTTTGTTTCAGATTAAAATAAAAATTTGTATCTCTCACGTATTCATACGTCAAGTCATGTGATCTGCAGCTGTCACTTTCAATAATAATAAAGTGAAATGTTATCGATATTAAGAGCAAAGAAATATATATATTTTTTATTTTCTAAAATACCCTTTCCACCCAAATGCTACTGTAGTATAACGATGGTGCCAAGAAGTGAATCACCGAAACAAAGGAGCTAGTGTACTCTTCGTTTGAAAGGCATGTCCATTGTTTGTGTGGTGGTGATATTATATCCCTGCAAAGTTTGTCATCATTAGAGCAAATAACCCGTATTAGCTGACGCGCAACTGTTTTATATGCCCGCAGGGTTAACAACAACGCAAGTAGATAACACTTGAACTCTTTTCTCATTGTGTTCTTTTACTGCGACCACAGGGCTAAAACGAGACAAGTGACATCTTCATACCGTGGCTAGTGTCTGATCCACAAGTTGATTTTACATGGCCAAGGGCACAGCCAAGTAAGTATACACCAGATTCTCAGACTTACGGAAGTTTCGCTGTGCTCCTTGATCCAGGTTGAGTCCATCGACACTGGGGTTCACTGGTGTCAAAAAAAGCACTTCCGAATGTGCGGTTGTGAAGGTTGGTATGTAGGGAACGCGAGAAAAGACAAGGGTTTTTGTAATTTTTATAGTAAAACATTTTTTTGGTCAAAATAAATCAAATATTGCTCCCATACAAACATAAAGTTTAATTTTCTTTACGTTGACCTGGTGGTCTAGGGGTAAGGTGTCGGACTTCTGTGCTGGGTTACGGAGTTCAATCCTCGGTCCCGGCACAGATTTATCTGATTGCCAAACCCTTCCTTCTTTTCTGACAAGACGTGTATTAATCACAGCTTGTGAATGTGTGGAATGCCAGGCCTCCACCGTGGTTCGGATTCCACGTTAAACTGTAGGTCCTCCATTTAATCTCACAATCACCCTACCATTACACATTAGCGTAAGTGCGTATAACCCGAACGGGTAGTAAGACGTGGTAATAATAATAATTTTCTTCACATTATATTAACAATAATAATTGTTGAATACCTGTCATGAGCATAGTGGCATTATCTAATAAACTTTTTAAATTAAGAGAAAAAGTTTTCATGAAACTCCAGGACACCTTTGAGAGATATTCAACTGTTGAAATCACCATGTGAAGAAAATTAAAATTTATGTTTGTATAGAAGCAATATTTGTTTTATTTTGACAAAAAAAAGTTTTGCTATAAAAACTGTAAAAACACTGGTCTTTTCTCGCGTTCCCTACATCTCCATACGGATCACTTTTAACATATTCGTCTTAAAGGGACCATTGTAATCGTAATTCTCAGTCTGCTCAAGCTCTTTGTGAGGAAATATTATGTGAAGAGGGGGTTGGGTCTCTACCTGAACGTAGCATTGTGGAAGCCGGCAGATTGACTCGAGAAGGAGATTGGTCTACTTCTACCTAGTAAAATCATGTTTGAAATGAGCTTTTTTTTTTAAAAAAATGCCCCTTGATGGCATCTAACGATATCCGTGTTGAAGGACTCTTCCACGGAGCGCAGCCATTTTAACCTGGAGGCTATTGTTGGCCTGGTGTATCCTTGTTTGTGTCTTAGGGCTGATTGGTTCTTCTGATTATACTGTTTCAACGAATAAGGCGAGTAGTACTCTGTAAGAGTGCAATAGGGCATGAAACAACACTATAAAAAACAGGGCCCCGCGCTTGCTTAGGTGACAGAGAGAGAAATACAAGCTGTGGTGGGAAATGTTTGCTTGCTCGCTCTTAGTAAGCTCCCTGTATAGACGATCTAGCAAATATTATCAGAGTATAAAAACAAATATAAACATAATCGTGTGGTTTGAAGCGAGTTCTCCATTTTAACTTTGGTAATTTACCTTTTAAGGCATATCCCTGATGATATCTTATACGGCTAAAAGTTGGTATTTTGTTGCAAACTAATGTAATGCTATTAAAAAAAAACAGAAATTTGTCCAGGACCCCATTCATGGTAATGATAATAAACTAATATTTTGGAAGCGTGTCTGCCTACTACGCTAAAGCTTCCGGGTTCGATTTCCGGCATGGCCGAAAGATTGGTCATTTATGAAATGTGAGTTTCCCCTTTCACAGTGATGAGTTAACATCCGGGAGAATGGTGTTGTGTCTGTTCTAGATTTATTTTAAAATCTTGTGCTGATATAATAAGTCCAGAAAAGAAAAAAAGTATGGTAGAGAGTGGAAGTTGAAAACACTAGTTTTACAGTTTTTATAACAAATAAATTGTTTGTACAAAATAAATGAAATCTTTCTTCAGTATATATGTTTAGTTTAATTTTCTTCACAAAGTTAACTCAACCATTATTCACGAATAATTGTCATGGACATCCCGGAATTTAAGCAGAACTAAGAATACTTTAAAAAGTTGTTGTTCAAATGCTAATATGCTCATCACACATATTCCAGAACTGTTTTTTAAGCACCACGTCTTACTACCCATTTGGGTTATACACCTTTGTATTAATTACACTAATGTTATAGGGATGAGGAAGGTTGAATTAAAGGAAGTGTACACACATTTGCATAGATGGAGATTGACAAACCATTTAGGGGAAACCAACCTAAGTACACCCAACCGGGATCGAACCCCAATCTCCCCGTCTTTGGCAGTCTAGTCTATTGTGAGATTAGTGCCTTAGACCATGCGGCCACCGAAGCAGGTTTCAAGAGTTGATAAGATTACTTGTGTATATAAAATTAAACTAAACAGATTTAATGAAAGAATATTTTATTTGTTTTGGCTAAAAAATATATATTAGTTTTTATATGAAAACTGTAAGAATACTAAACTTAACTCACGTTCCCCTAAATCCTTCTTTGATCCTGAAACGTACATTTTGTATAATTTGGGGGTAAAGGAGCGGGGGATGTGAATTAGGGTACACCTCTCGTTATATTTTAATATATACCACGGATATCAGAGTTTGTGTAGTGTTTTCCACTCCTGACTCAACCAAGAGACCGGCATTAAATCTCAACAGGGGCACTAAAGGCAACTTTTCTCATTAATGATTTTCATCCTTTGTCCAGGCACTCTGATGCACGTCTTTAAAACTACTACTCTCATTAAGTACAATGAGGTAGTTTTATAAGTTACTGTTTAGCGGTAGTACCTATTATTATCTTGAGATAGTTCTACTAGTTACTATATCGAGGTAGCGCTTCTAGCTACTGTATAGAGGTAGTTCTAGCTACTGTATCGAGGTAGTTCCCCTAGCTACTGTATATAGTTCTCATAGCTACTGTATATAGATAGTCCATCTAGCCACTGCATCAAGATAGTACCCCTAGTTAGGTATTGCCTCGTGGTAATTCTCCTAGTTACTGTATCGATGTAATACGTTTAGCTACTGTATATAGTTCTCCTAGCTACTGTATTTAGATAGTTCTTCTAGTCACTGTCTCGAGATAGAGCTCCTAGTTAGGTATTGCCTCGCGGTAGTTCTCCTAGCTACTGTATCGATGTAATACGTTTAGCTACTGTATATAGTTCTCCTAGCTACTGTATTTAGATAGTTCTTCTAGCCACTGTCTCGAGATAGTGATCCTAGTTAGGTATTTCCTCGCGGTACTTATCCTAGTTACTATTACGTGGAAGTGTTGCCAACTGCATGTGCCTGAGAAATGTCGTCAGCTCCTTCTTAAAGAGAAAAAAGTAGGAGGAATTGCACCAACATTCTCCCAAAGCGAGGACATATAATTGACCTCGTGGTTGTCTAGCATTCTTGAATCCTTACCACCTCAGTGCACAATAAGGCACACTATCTGTGCTGCCAACTTTATTGGTTTTATTTACTGAGCCGTGTAAAAACAATCGAGGTTACACAGCATATATAAAAAAATGCAGTCTTAAGATATTCTTCCTACTATATCTAATCTTATTTACATATCACATTCATCTTTTACGGTCAGTGTTTTTCATTTGTTAGGAAGACAGGTAATTATTCTTGTCCCATTCGAACTAATAAGATGTTATGGTACCTAGGCCAATACTTATTTTGTTTACGAGAAGTATGGTACTGCAAAAATGTAAAAGTTTGACCAACTTTTACTACAAACTTAAGATATAAAATATCATGGATATTTAGTGTGGGTGATAGAACTTGTATCGTCAGCATTAAAAAAAATGCCCTAGGCCTAACTGCCTACTTGGAGATTTCGAAGCTATTTTGAGAAGTGGGTTGCATCTTAACTTGATGCACGAGCGACGTGCGTTATCTTTGCAGTCGCGTCATGTGACGCTGCGTCTCAGCATTACTTTATTTCGAATGATGGGAGTTTACAGGAGACGTTAGGTCTGGCGTCAAGTTGGCGTCATTGTTGCGTCAAAACTAGTGATGCGGGTTACTGCAAAACGCGGTGGTGGCGCTACCGCTCAGCGTTCTGTCAGTACCTGTGAACACATAGAGCAATGCACACGAACTGCGCGCGTCATCGTGACTGTAATCAGTGTACAGTCAGAATGGAGGATTAAATAGACAGATAACTTTTTATCAATGGGGTACGGGCTAGACTTGTCATTTAGAAGTCGTCCCTAGAAGAATATCACGACAGAAATTTAAAAAACAAGCAGTATGCAAGACGCTATATCCGAATACTGATTAAATGGAAGCCATAATGCTAAAGCAACTTGGCGAGTTCTATCTCAATTTTTTTTCTAATAATTTTTATGAATTGGGGAAAAAATAATTTCTTTATACAGTGGAACTTCGTGTATAAGGACTAACTAGGACCATATGTCATCTGGATTACCCGTATTATCCGGAAATTATAGAAAAATTGCATCAAAACTAGATACATTACTACCTTTAATTTATTTTCACAATAACAATTTATAAAATACTTGAAACATGTCACAACCACTATTAACTTATAAAATAATGAGTAGAGACTCAATGTTAGGCAAAATACCTATACATTATTGTTACAGATATAATTGACTTATAAGTTAATGTCAGGGTATTAGAGTTGTGTACAGCAAAGATAAGTTTGACTATTTTTTTCCGTTCCCGGAGTGTACTTATCACTGCTATGGGTTCAAACCGACTGAGGCCGAGAGTTGCGTCCAAATAGACGCAAGTCGCTAGTGAGCACCCCTCCGGGTGCTGTGACGTGACGTCAGCGTTACCAGACGCAGGGCGCTTGTGTGAACTGCTTTTAGCGGAGACGCAGCGTCCCAGGACGCGACTGTAAAGATGACGCACGTCGCTCGTGGGCACCGGGTCTAAGCAGTCTAAGCACAATCACACTTAGACGCCAATGTACGAAATAGAAAGAGAGGGAAGAAAATTAGAAGTTCACACTGAGAGGGCTCTTGTCTATGAGCTGATAACCCCTTACTTATTTCTCTCACGAGTTTACACAGTCACCTTAATATTTGCTCTCCTTGAAAACATCGACTTGCTTTTTAATTTTAATTTTTTTCGTGTTTCCTATTCTAGATAGACATTTGCTACCACGGACTTTTTTAATCTACACCCTCGCAGGAAGTTTCCTACAGACCATTCTCGTAACCAAGTCAAAGCTACTATTTATTGCTTTTAGTGAGGATTACTCAATCTAGATATATGCTGAAAATTGAAAAATGACACCTGGACACAGGAATCAAATCCGGGACCTTTGGCGTCATTTTTCAATTTTCAGAATATGATATCTAGATGGAGTAATCCTCACTAAAAGCATAAATAATAGCTTCGGCTATCTGATTCTTAAATATGCAATCCCTTACAATTATAATAACTATACAAGTCAAAGGTGGCTGGGTTATCTTAATAAAATCACACATTTGTGATCGACGATTTCCGCACGTCCATCATAGACTCTGCCTTAAAATATGAGTGAAGAATGACCCTAAGCACGGGACGATTCCTGGATAGCTCAGTGGTTAGAGCATTGGCGTACTAAGCTAAAGGTACCGGGTTCGATTCCCGTGTCCAGGTGTCATTTTTCAATTTAAAAAATACAAATAATAAGTTTGTGACATTGTGGATCTATTTTTAGAATTATTTAAGAATTTGTGGTTTTTGTTTCAACGTTGAATCTTTAAAACTCGTTGAGTAAAATGTAAATTTATTAACATGGGAAATCCTACCTTGACTGGCCGTGACGTCATAGATAGGTAACATCCTTAAATTGAGTGAAAAGGATGCAGCCCACAAGTAATCGTTACTTATTAATTATAAACCCTTTTAAAAATATATATCTGTAGTTTACTGACCGTTGGAACAATCCATAACTTACACTAACTAAAGGACTCATGATAAAGAGGGTGAATTTTGAATAAATAGTCTTGTGTTAGCCTGAAGAGGAGAAAGAAAACCTCCATTGGAAAATAAAACCAGAGCGACCAATCAGGAATGAACCCCAAACTCTCGGGTCAGAGTCAGAAGTACAAATCACTACACCAACATTAGCAATGGTTACTCTATTGTAACAAGAGGTTTCAAACAAAAAAGTAGCCTGGGTTTTCTTGCAAGAAGCTTATTTGCTAACCAATAATATTTGCGATCATACTCATTCTGAAAGATATTTGATGCGAATTTTAGGGACTGATGTGAAAATGTTCAGAAGGTTTGCGTTTGAATTTTGATTAATGCCTTTAAATGAAGATGTTTCAGGCATGACACAAGCAATACAATAAATAAAATATCCAAACCACTAATAATCCACATGTAAACATGTGTGAAATGCCTGAAAAAATGAAACAATAAAACAAATGCATTGAAATTTTCTTTTAACACTTTGCCATTTCTAGCAGTTACATAGTTATGATCTTGCATTTATTGTTCTGCTTCCTCTATGATAATGACTGTGTTGAGAAGGTAATGATAGGGTCTGAAACTCTGACCGCCATGTCATTACTGATCACAAGCCTGATACAAGGCATTATACACCACACTATAATAATAAGGGCAGGGGCAAGATTGTAGCTAATAATAAAAAGTTATAGAACACAATGAGAATCAAAGCTGTTATTTATTTACACAGCAACTATGTTCAAATTGATTGTTATACCTTTACAACACTAAAATTGTTTAAATACAGTTTGTTATTTTATTCTTACACCTGGATATGAAAACCCTAACTTTTAAGCTTTTAATTAATGTTTTACTGTATAAAACAAGTACCGGTATATAGAAGTCACATACATTAGTATTAGTAATTAAAATGGCAACAGCCAGAAGGAAACTGTTTTACTGCAGCTCATGGGATTAGTTTTTGTTTTATTAACTAAAAAAACTATCTTATATGAGCTACCTTGATCCTTTTTATTACAATGAAATAATTAAGTTATTTACAATTTAATTAAATGTTTACAATCTGTGGGACTTATTATTTATAAATATAAATATTATTACAAATTACTAATTTATTTAATTAATTGTTGCATTACATATTTATTAAATAAGTATAATTTCAACACTTTACATGACTTGACAAAACAAATAAAATAATAAAAGTTAGTATTAAAAGTAAATGGTCTTTGTGTCTCACAGAAGTTTATGCATGCTATGAATATGTAACTGCACACGACCTGCAGGAATATACAAACATTGCTTTACACAAAATTGACTTTACACATTGTCAAAGTATTTCAACTACCTACCAAACTTATCTTTTTAGTGTCTTCATTTTCTTAGTTAAGATTAAAAATTGCAATAAATATAACAAATAAATAAGGTGTTTAACCCGAACGGGTAGTAAGGTGCTAAAAAAATCTTTGATTGTTTGGAGAGGATGTTTATATAATAAACATCTGACTACATCTATACACCCATTACACAATTTCTTTTACTATTTCATCTAATATTATACTCAGTGGTGTTGCGGTAAAGTGCTCAGCCTGTTATTCCTAGGTTCAAACTTAGCCAGAGCCATTAATTTTTTGAGTTATACAAATCCGTAGCACAACTTCCTTCGGAGGGGAAGTAAAGCCGTTGGTTCCATGTCGATTGTGGCATATAAAAGAACCATGGAAAGTTAGAGAAAATAGCTTTCCTTGCAAAATTGGTATGCCCTTTTGCTCTCGCTCATAGAAATTATCATTTGGTAATAGAATCAGTCGGTTCAGAAAGTGCACGTTAATACCTCAAATAAATTTTAAAAATATTTATTTTTCTAATATAAATTTATAGTATTACTGGTATATTTACTAAAAAAATAATAGCCAAATTATCATTTCTCAAGAAACAGCAATTTTTGTTAGAAATATGCATAGCTAGGATAAATACATCAAAAGCTGTTTGTCAATATGCAAATAGATGAAAATAAAAATAAATTATATTACTAGGAGTTTATAGTAATCCATGTATAGGTGGTGAATTGTGAAATTTCTACCTAATCCATTTAAACAGTATTAATAAAATAATAAAAAGTAGTTAATCAAGTAGTTGATCTTTCACAATCAGTAAGATTGGCTCAGCTCTGACCAGGAATAAGTATTCAGTTTGAATCCCAGCTAGTTCATTGAGTTGTTTTTCCCATCTTCTCCAAACATATCAGATACATTTCCTTGAGGTTACCCTTTTTCATAATGTATACTTAGGATAATATAAGCTGTGTAGAACCTATAAGATGAGCAAAATTTAAAAAAAAGTTATTGTTATTGTTTATTTTTCATTTGTGCTGCATTTCTTATATATTTCATTTTTGAACATATACATATATATATATATATATACACACACACAAAAGCAAATTTAAGACACATGCACACTTTTGGCCTGCTGAAGACGGGGAGGTCGGGGCTTTAATCCCGGACAGGTCTACTGAGGGTGATTTTCCCTAAATGGTTTAACACTCTCCTTCAACACAAATGCAGGTAGATTACACCTTAAATTCACCCTTCTTCATCTCCACCCATTTAGTTTAATTATAATACATGCATATAACCTCAACAGGTAATAAGACACGGTGAAAGAAAAAAAATATGCACAAAAATGAAAAGTAGCAAATGGATTAAACTAGTGAGCTGAGTTATTTTATTTGAGTGTTATTGCTATAAAAACATTTTTTAGAGCTCATAACTTTTAAAAATATGACTATTGTCTTCCCCGCTTTGTTGGCCAAATGGTCTTAGGTGTCACTCTCACATTCGACTGAACTGTCGATGACAGTGAGAGGAATTTGTATCCATCTTGGGTGTATTAAGGGTGGTTTTCCCTAGATAGCTTTCCACTCTCCCTCCACAAAAAAATAACAACAGCAAAACAAAAAAAACTATTGTCTTCTTATTTTTAATACTCTGAAAATATCCTAAATGAATAAGTGACACTTATCACTTGGTTAACTAACATATCTCTACAATTTAGACATCACATAACCAAAAAACATTCAGATCTACTTTTAAACGGCAAAAAGGTGCTTGAAAATATGTATTTGGATCTCATTTAAACTTAGTAAACAATACACACCCAAACAATCCTTACTTCTAAAAATGTTTGGGATGGTGTGCAATTAAATTTTCATAAAAGTGTATTTTAGAAAATACAAACATTTTTTTTTGCAGCCAACAAAGCTCACATTTTACTAAATGACTAGTGTTATTTAAAAGGCATTGATAATATTTATGAAAATTGGACTTTATTACTTTGCACTCTCAATATAAGTTTGGCTATAGTCCTATAGGCTGAACTGGAGTTTTTATTTTCTATAGTACTTTTCTATTCAATTTCTTGGGAAATATCAATGTATTGTAACCGAACGGCCTAAACTGGAAGGCAAGTTTGTGTAATATTGTATGTTATGAGTTGTGAATGACAAAACGAGCATTGCAGGTTGTTTTGATTATTCTATAAACAAATAAACTAGAAGATCTGACCACAAAAGTGTTGTCAGCATTCCTTGGTCAGAAACCAGGCCAGGGGGGGCCCTGATAAAAGATAGGGGAACCAGCCATCATGGCTGACTAATCCACACCGAAGTCTAGGGGTCACTCTGCCCGATTCGGGACTATGTGGACTAGGACGCCGGTTCACCAGTACTTGACTTGAGGGCTGCCGCTCGAGCCCAGGGTACCGGGGTTGGGAACCGTGTAGAGATCACCTAGTAGTCAGACAGGCCATTGGGGATTCCTAGCAACACCTCGTTTTGTCACAAGTTTCCAAGAATTCCCTAAGTTCTTTCATTCTAATAGCGCTACCTACATCACATTTGTAATAGACATATTAGTAGGCCTACTTATAAACCTATTTAAAACCCAAGTTTAACATCACTCAAGAAACCACACAAATACACCCCATCACCTACCCCTTATCCTCAGCCATAGCACATCCTGACAGATTCTAGGCCCATGTGGTGACAGTATTTTTACTAAAAATCACCCTACTTACATCATACCCATTAAGAAGTTAACATGTTGTTTGTGCTTCAGGGTATATTCCTGATGTACCTCTACGTGGGGAGTATAGCTGTGATCATCTGTATCTACATATGGGTGCTGATTGACAGCTGCGCAAGTCTTCACGCCCATAGCGAGATCACATCTCCAGCGATGAACACAGCAGCTGTCGGGGATGGTGATCCAGAGTTAGGAGGACTCTCTTTTGCCAGGTTTGGCTCCCTCAAGAGAGCTCACATCTCGAGAGCCAGGACTTCGGCAACAAGCTTCTATCTCCGCGTAGGAGCACTAGGTACTTCATTCATATCAACACCTTGCATTGCTTCTATCTGTGTGTGGGAACTCTAGGTACTTCATTCATACCAACACCTTGAATTGCTTCTATCTGTGTGTGGGAACTCTAGGTACTTCATTCATACCAACACCTTGAATTGCTTCTATCTCCGCGTAGGAGCACTAGGTACTTCATTCATACCAACACCTTGCATTGCTTTTATCTGTGTTTGGGAACTCTAGGTACTTCATTCATACCAACACCATGCATTGCTTTTATCTGTGTTTGGGAACTCTAGGTACTTCATTCATACCAACACCATGCATTGCTTTTATCTGTGTGTGGGAACTATCGGTACTTAATTCATATCACTTTGCATTGCTTCTATCTTCATGTGGGAACTTAGGGTACTTCATTCATACCAACACCTTGCATTGCTTCTATTTCCGCGTGGGAACTCAGGGTACTTAACTCATATCCTCACCTTGCATTGCTTCTATTTCCGCGTAGGGAACTCAGGGTACTTAACTCATATCCTCACCTTGCATTGCTTCTATTCCCACATAGGAACTCTTGGTACTTCATTCATATCAACACCTTGCATTGCTTCTATTTCTACTTATGAACTTTGGGTACTTAATTCATATCCTCACCTTGCATTGCTTCTATTTCCGCGTGGGAACTCGGGGTACTTAACTCATATCCTCACCTTGCATTGCTTCTATTCTCACGTAGGAACTCTGGGTACTTCATTCATATCAACACCTTGCATTGCTTCTATTTCCGCGTGGGAACTCAGGGTACTTAACTCATATCCTCACCTTGCATTGCTTCTATTTCCGCGTGGGAACTCAGGGTACTTAACTCATATCCTCACCTTGCATTGCTTATATTTCCGCGTGGGAACTCAGGGTACTTAACTCATATCCTCACCTTGCATTGCTTCTATTCCCACGTAGGAACTCTAGGTACCTCATTCATATCAACACCTTGGATTGCTTCTATTTCTACTTATGAACTTTGGGTACTTAATTCATATCCCACCTTGCATTGCCTCTATTTCCGCGTGGAAACTCTGGGTAATTAACACATATCCTTATCTTACATTGCTTCTATCTCTGCGTAGGGCGTAGGAACACTTGGTACTTCATTCACATTAAAACCTTACATTGGTATAATTTACACAGAAGCCAGAATATTATTTTACAATACTAGCATTTTGATAATGGCAAACTACAAACATAGTAATATATTATTTGAAATTGACATTTAAATCATGATAATCTATCGTTACCAAATTAGGAGAAAACTTAAAAGTCAAGATTAAGCTCAAACCTGTGCTGTTTTTCATAATGTTTACAAAGTATCTACATATTCAAAATAATTTTTCATAACTTTCTAATACCCACACCAGTGGTAATATGGTTTAAGGTATCATTCTCACAAGATATCAGATTTTAAGTGATAAGGTTGAGGTTTGAATCTTGACCAGATGTACTGAGGCTGGTTTAGACTATGCAATTCACCTCAGTGGTTTCCCCATCCTCTCTCTACACTGATATGGGTGCACTTACTTATTGTTACCCTTGAATTAAGCTGTTAATAGCCTTGGTGTTCAAAATAACAGTTATGATGTATAGTCAAAAACTTTTTTTTAGTTTCTTTTTCACTATCTATTCATACTTAATTACCTACTATTTGACATTAGAAACTCGAAAGTTAATTGCTGCACTTACAAAAGTATGCCAACCATCCCTATCTTGATTTATTTCCATCCAGTCCACCTCAATACACCCAATCTCTTTCAGGTCCATTCTAATGTTATCCTCCCATCTGCACCTAGGTCTTCTCAATAGTCTCTTCCCATTGCATTTGCCAGTCAATACCCTGATCACGGTTCTAGATTCTCTCAATCGCGCTGCACGTCTTGCCCACCATATTCTACAAGACTTGATTAACCTAACAATGTCTCGTGATAAGTACAGTTTATGTAACTCATCATTATGTAACCTCCTTAGTAGCATCATCCTTTTTGAACTAAATATCCCCTCAAACTTAAGATAAGCATTGAGAATGTCAACTTTATGATTCCTCACTACTTTATCATCAGAAAATATATGAACCAGTAATGTAGTTCTAAAATATGATTAGTGCCCAGCTTTTAGTAAATGTTAGTCTTGGGTTAAAATGCTCAGTCCCATCAAGAATCAATATTTGTGGGTTCAAACCCAGCCGGGGTCGACATATATTTTTTTTTATCAATAAAAATCTGTAGCACAAAGTTCTTCCTTCAGAGGAAGTAAAGCCACTGGTCCCGTGTCAATTGTGGCATGTAAAAGAACCCTGGAAGGTATGTGAAAATACCTTACCTGGCAAATTTGATGGGACCTTTCATTTTCGCTAATAGAAATGCTCATGTGGTGATATAAACAGTCAGTTCAGAAAGTGCCTGTTTAATACCAAAAATAAATAAAATAAAATTGACGTGAAGAGGGAAAATATATGTTTTGATTCAAATTAAACACTAAAGTTAAATATTGATGTAAAGTTGATAGTAACCTTTGATGTGTAAACATTTAACTAGAAAGTTGAGTGAAGGCTTATTATATTAAACTTTACCAATAAAAAATTTTTAGAATAGCCTACATATTAGTGAAATAATCTGCAGATATTGCTGCAACAATCCACTAGTTTGATAATAAATATGTTCACAAAATCCTCAACAAACATGTGAAACCTGTGCAAAATAAATAATATTTCATACATGCACAAATTTGGATATCTTAGTAAACATTATACTATAACAAGTACCCATATTTCATGAATACCTGTTTGTTTCAGCATTTGGTTTGGGGACACTGGTTTTCAATGGCCTGGAGATGGCCATGCACTCCATGATGGAAGGAGCGTGTCTCAACGATGTAGTATTTGTGCATCCTGTACTTCACGGCCTATTTACCTTCTTACAGATGCACTTTCTTTTTGTCAACTCACAGGTACAAAATAATGAACTAGTGTAAAATTTCAATATATTAAAATATATACTAGCAAAAAATTTAACATTTTTATATTCATTAATATTTTTTCAATGTCATACCTTTATGACCATTATAATTTAAATTAATACATATACCGTGTATAAAATAACTTTAATAACTAAATGATCCGACCTTGTTGCTGAACTTTATATATTAAATTATTATTATTAATATTATTATTATTTAGCACCGTGTCTTACAACCAGTTCGGGTTATACGCTTAAGTACTAATTACAATAATGGATTAGGAATTGGGAAGGTTGAATTTAGAGGAAGTGAACCCGCATTTGCGTGGAGGGAGAGTGGAAAACCATTTAGGAAAAACCACCCCAGTTCACCCGACCGAGATTCGAACCTCGATCTCCCCGTCCTCGACGGTCGAGCTCAACAAGACTAGCGCGTTTGCCAACTATGCCACCGAGGCGGGTTTTATATATTAAAGACATTTGTGTTGTAATATAGATGTTAAACCACTAATTATTCTATTATAAAAATATGAACCAACAATAAATTATTCGTGTCAACTATTATTTTAAAAATTATCCTTAGCTATTTGTTGAGATACCTGCCGATATATCTGATAGGCTTCCCCACAATTCAGAAGTTCACATTAAATTTTTGTAGCTTTGATCCAAAAATTGATGAAAAAAGTAATGTCATTTTAATTCAAACTTAAAATAAAATCAAGTATCAAAGCATTTTTTTCAATGAATTAACCATTAACATTTAGCTTAAGAAGAAAATTTGTTCTTGTTTCCATGGTGAGGGTGCTAATGTGCTTAATGTTATTTTAATAAGTGTCAAAAATATTAATGATATTGAATCCTGCCCTTCTGGGTCAAAGCCTAACATGTCCAGCTTTGCTTTTACTACAGATATTAATGGTACAACTTTGTTTGATGAACTCAGAATTTTACATAAAAAAATAAATGAGAATATAAAGTCATGTTTCACTTTAATTTCTACGCTCCTTCCTAGCTTGGGGTTAAAAAAAAAGTGTATGAAGATTAAAATATATTTTAAGTCACTAAAATACACTTAGCAATAATAAAGTACCAATTATTTGGGCAGCGCAAATTAAGCCCACATGTCTTGAAAAAAATAGACCAATTTTGTCCAAGCGGCCCAAATCGCTTTAACAATATGTATATATTAATTAAAGAATGAGGGGTAAAAGGGTGCTGTTGAATAAGAATATATCAAGGCTCACCCTTTGCCCCCAATAGTGTTGGGTTATAAAGTCAGGTGATTCACCAAATTAAGGACATCAATCAGTGTTACATTACATGAAAACCAAGACATATAAATGTTTGTCCATAGGTTCTGGTGGAAAGGTTCGGCCTGGCAGCAAGGTTTGGCTTCATGCATTTAGCCGCCACCAACATCGCGTTGTGGGCAAGACTCATCGTGTGGGAGAGCGGCAATGAGTGGACTTACTTTGTGCACTTAGCCCAGAGCACCCCTATATTGGGGGCCCGAGTGGCCAGCAACATTCCCACACCCCTCCAACTTAGAGGGTTCCCTCGCTCTATGCTTACAAGGCATCAAAGAGATCTTACTTTCAGTAAGTTGAGACCTTAAATTTGATAAACTTTTAGTATGTAGTGAGTGTTTTTAATTTAATCGTATTCATTGTTATTTACGGATATTAAGTGTGGTCTCTCATTCTATATCAAAAGACTAAACTGGGGGTTTTTGAGAGCAAGATATTTGAACCTAAAAGCAATGAACAAATGAACATATATAATAAAGAACTTCATGGTTTGTATGCATCCTCAAACATATTAAACCTTTCGCTGCTAAATTAGGAAAGTACCTGTATACATGTCTGTGCTTTATTAGGAAAATCGTTGAATGGCAGTAATTTTTTGCTTAATTGTAACCTATTTATAAAAATAACTGAAAGAATTAATAAATACATCCTAAACTACTAATTTAAACAAAACAACACCAAAAAAAAAACCACGTGCAAATACATTACATAGTAAACAGATGCGCGATCGGCGATGAATATTGATATATCAGTTCGACGAGAAATGTATATAAGAACACAGTACATATTTCATAATAGTTCCAAAGTAAAGCCAATAGATGGTGTTAGCAGTACAGAAAGTTAGAAAGCTGTAGGTAAACGTTACTAATTTTATATTAAAGGAAATTGATAAAACTAATAGCAATGCAAAATAGTGTGACCGTTTATAAATGGCTATATTAGTGAAAGGGGTTAAGGATAATAAAGGTGTGCAGTTGAGGTAGAGTGGTCACGTGGTGCGTATGCACAATGAAAGGTACATACAATTTTAGTGGGGGGAACCTAAAACCCATTGGTAGGCCTCAACTGATGTGAAAATGAATTTTGAGCGAGATTGGGTATCAGTTTAGGGTTTGGATGTAGGTATCTCAGGAAAAGGTTGAACAGCAAGTTATATTCTGGAGGCCATGAACTTTAGAGTTCTTTAACCCTTTTAGTGCCACACCTTTTCCAGAATTCGCACGCAAAGAGTGTCAGAGGCCTGTTAGGTTTTGTGTGAGAAGAATGCCACAGATATTTCCTCATTTTTGTAAGAGTTTGCAAGAAAATTCGTATACAATTGTATCTGACAACAAATTCTCGACGATGGTCATTCAACACTTAGGTAAACATGTATGCAGTTCTTGCTCAAACATAACCATGGTTTTCTAGGTGTGTTTTCTCACTACTTTATTATAAAAATAAATCGCATAATTTTTGATGAGATATTGATATGCCCATCTTTTTCCTCTACAAAAAATACTAATGTCTCTCTCAGTGAGCCAGCCACATCTTTTAAAAATTATTACATTCAGCAAGATCATTGATATTTATTAATGGTTTGTTTTAAAGTGTATATGTGAGGGTAATTTATAGAAAGTGTACCAATATTAGCATGGAGAGGATGGAAAAACCACCTCCACCACCACTAGTGCATCTGACAGGGATTTGAACCTCGACTTCTGCACAACTGGCAATTCGGTGTATTGTGAGTGTGGTGCTCTAGTTGTGGGTGTATTTTCTACATCAAGGGTTGCAAATTGGCGAGCCAGATTCGTTTGGTTACAATCCTGCTTTATTATTTTAAAATTTGTAAACGGCCAATATTTACAAACTAAAACATACATCTTTGTATTATGTCGTTTGTGAATACCATAGTTCAGTAAAATTAAAATTGTTTGATTAATATTTCTAGCCCAGTTCATTCCTTCACATGACTTACCTGTGAGCGATGAGTCCTGCTTTATACCAGGGTATGTTTGTGATTCTAGGTAGGAACGTAACTTCCGCCCACATCTACCAGCCCTTGTCTGACAGCCATATTTCTCAGGTGGTCTCTCTTCACGAGTGTCTCAACACAAACTCTCTGGGACAACTATGGACATCTTCCATGCCCTTCCTTTACCCATTCATCATTCAATTCAGGTGAGCATTAACGGCTATATCATCTAACCATGATTTTTTATTAAAGATATCATTTATAAGGAATAACTAATAAATAATCTAATTGAATGTCTTGTTCAATACTAAAGAGACCTGCTTCGTTGGCAGCATGGTCTAAGGTGTCACTCTTGTGTTAGACTAGAATGCCGATGATGGGGAGATTGGGGCTTGAATCACGGTTGAGTGTACTGAGTTTTTTTCCCTAAATGATTTTCCACTTTCACTCCAAACAAATGTGGGTACACTTCTTCTAAATTTAACCTTTCTCATCTGACTCATTAGCATAATTAGTACATATGCATATAACCTAAACAGGTAATAAGATGCTATGAAAAAAAAAACCTGAAGAAATCATATACAGCTTGTCTGTATTGCTGTATATGCTGAATAGTAGGATATTTTAAATGTATGTTTATGCGGAGCTATTCAAAATTCAGCAGTGAGCAGCTTTACTCTGGAAAAGGATGGAGGGAGCTGTTCACAGTTAAAACATACCTTCTTTAGTGATCATATAAGTTTTAATAAATAATATTAATATAAATGGTTAGTTTATCAGTCACTACCAATGATTATAATTACTGCCCCCGGACCCCTCTTCCAACTTTTAAATTTTATTGTAGTCGAGAAGAGCTTTAGGAAGTATTTGGAGAAAATAAAAACACTTTATTGTTTTAATCTATCATTACCATACAGTTTAAGTGGAAGAAAATAATAAATTTTAGCAATATATAATAGAATTATTTATTAAATTATAAAGCATTTCCTATGTGTAACTTTTAGATAATTTTATATTATTATTATTATTATTATTATTATTATTATTATTATTATTATTATTTCAACAGTGTTTATTATTTATGGTAAAATAGCTTTTCAAGGAGATCAAGGAAATAATAAATTTATCAGAACATTTCTTACAAACCTTTGTTAAAAAAAAATCCCATTTAATGAAAAATCCTTTGATTTTCTGTCAATGTATGTTTTATGATTAATATTGCTTCAAAAAAAATCTTAAGTTTGAAGTTCACTTTCTAGTGGATTTAAAAGGTTACAATTCTTTCACTTTTATTTAAAAAATTTACTTGTGTTTTCTGATTACATTGATTAATTTTATTCAGTTCCAGTTTTAGTTCGTCTTGTATGGCCATTTCCATGACAAATAATTTTTATTTGTTTCTTCCCCCTCTTCATCTTTGTTTATTATCAATGTTGATAACTAGATGTCACTGAAAAGTGTGCTAATTAATTGTACTTAAAATAATATATGGTAGTAGTTTTTAAACAGAAGGAAAAATGTTTTTGATTGCCAACTTTTTATTAGATAAATGGTTATTTAACAGTTTGCAGTTATTTAATTTAAAGAACCTTTTGATCATAGCTATAAGTGAGTTCCCATCTCTTTTTACATCTAAAAGTAAATTTCAAGGGGCTTCATTTTTTCTTGAGACTCAACACACCAAAAATTCAAAGTATTTCCGGGAATTTTATCTCACGAATTCCGGATCAGAAATCCTATTTATTACTAAAATGTTATAAGTTTTTTTTTTCATTTACTGTTTCAATTTACAAAAGTTATGATAAAAATGCATTAAAGACTAGCGAGCCGATCACTATAATAGTATTATTTAATAGTGATATGATAAATGAGGATTATGGTTCAGTGGCAAGGGATCAAACAGTATGTTTCATATCATGTTTCCACCTATCCTAATTGGAAGCATAATTAGGGTTGAAAA
Organism: Timema genevievae; assembly: GCA_902155825.1. NCBI lineage: Eukaryota > Metazoa > Arthropoda > Insecta > Phasmatodea > Timematidae > Timema > Timema genevievae. The sequence goes on from CABFWO010000981.1 coordinate 98,740, forward strand.
AAAAAAACCTTTAAAATGAGTGGATTCAATTTCCCTCTATTCCTAAAACTTGCTAAGAAACATCTCTTAAAGGCTTACCTTTTATTTCCTATTTATGTCCAATATGTTAATCTTTGAATTATAACAATGTTTACAACTGTTAAAAAAAAATCTATTCCATCTCTTTACTGCAAACTATATTTAACATCATTTTCATAAAGTTCATAATTTTACTTTCAGTTTGATTGCTGCTGCTGTGACATTTATTATGGGTCAAAATGTTGGTCTTGGACGCATATACATGAACAAACACAAGAAACTCAACAACAACAACATCAACTGTGGTGGCAGCAGCAAGGGTTGCTCTATGACTGAGCGAATGTTGGAGGACAACTGGAGTGTAGACTGTGGGGGTGCCAGCAAGGGACTCTTTCTGGGATTATTATGTCTGGTCGCAGGGATAGTTGTGATCATCATCTTCCTTGTTGTGAAAGAAGACTTGGACTTTCCTGTGGACACCATATTCTGGCTCACCTCGGGAGCCCTGGCAGCGATACTCTCTCTGAGCTGCATCATGACTGTTGTGGGTCTTGTGCAAATAAGAAGACTCTCATATAGCGGCAAAGAACCGTCCACTTTAGATTCATTGCTGGCTACCGTCACAGCCACAGGTGTACAGCTCTACTCAGTTTTTGGTATTGTCGTGGGAGCAAGTGGTTTGGCTGTCGCTGATGTTGAAGGATCTCATGCAAAAAATACAATGCTTTTATCAGTTAGCTTCTTACAACTGATACAGGCCTGCGGCCAAAGCACGCTTATTTCTGAGGGAATGAGACGCGCGTCCTTAACTAGGTACCAGATGATCGTCAGACCTGGTAGGCAGATAATTACATTTCTGCTGTGCAGCAATGCAGTCCTCTGGGCATATGACACTTTTGTAACTCAGAGCTGGATGTCCCAAGAGCTTCAACTGAGGTTCTTTGGTGTCCTTGCTTGGGGTCTAGTGTCCCGGATAGGGCTTCCACTTCTAGTCTTTTACCGGTTTCACTCTTGTGTATTACTGTTAGAAGTTTGGAAACGCTCCTACAGAACCCCTCTTCTGGATCCGGGAAACTGACGGTGGTGGCGACAATGGAAACGCCATCCTGGATCCACTTCCTTAACCACAGAATTTCCACACGTATGTCACCAAAATTTTCCAAACCGCCACAGAAAAAAGAAAAAACTAAAGAGGGTGACTTTGGATACTGTAAGGGGTCGCAAACCACCAAAAAACATAACATATATTCCAGATTCATCCTATCAGAACTATTACAGTGAGGATGGTGTTTTGCATGCAGATTCGATCAGTTGGATGTATTTGGACCATCCAATGGATATCAACCAAAGTTGTCCAGTTTTCTTAGACCTTGACTATGAGCTACCCCCTCCAAGAAGAAAATGTCACCAACACAATCACCATGGAAACCACCACAGAAATAATCACCAAAGGTCTTACTCTCACTGTTCGTGTCTATTTACAACTCATCAACGTGATTCTCCTCAAAATATTGTTGAAATTATGACAAGTGTTCAAAACAACACCCCATTTAGAAAAGTGCCATGGCATTCGAATCTTCATATGCTCAAATACTAAAATAATGTAAATGTGTTAAACCTCGAGTCAAAATAAAAGTACAAAATGATAGGAATGAAAATATTCCCATGAAAATATAGCTTTTATAATGTGATATTCGATAAACCATAAGAAGATAAAGGAGTTAGGCGTAAACACTTACCAGAAAAGTGCATGTCCATAAATTTATATTTAAAACAAAACACAGTAATATTTTAGACACATTACTCCCCCACCTTAAGTAGAACACATACTATTATTTTTATGGTTTGAGATTGGTCCGATGCGGTTTGGATCCTGTACACTTCTTTAAACTTTTTTTTTATTCGCAGTTATTGTATTTATAATTCTTATCTGCTGATTGTAATTGGTGTTTTTATTACCATCGCGTCTTACTACCTGTTCAGGTTATACGCATATGTACTAATTACTTTAATGAGTTAGGGATGTGAAAGGTTGAATTTAAAGAAAGCATACTCACATTTGTGTGGAGGGAAAGTGGAAAACAATTTTGGAAAAATCACCCTCAGTACACCCGACTGGGATTCAAACTCTGATCTCACTGTAATCGGCATATAATCAAATATACATTAATTATTCAACGTGTCAGGCCTGCTTGGGAATTAGGAAGACATTAAACAGGAAGCTATCTCAGATCAGTTCTTACTGATGATGCTGATAAATATTGCAACTGTTGGGTAAGGTTTGTATTACTTTACAGGCTAAGAAACTAAATTTTGATTTTTAACTTATGCTACAGTATTAGAATAACGAAGGTACTCCCTAACAATCGCAAAGCCCACCGATACATAACCAAATCCAAACATTCCTCTGGCCTTAAATTTAGATAAACCCTCTCTTTTGCAACATTATTCTTTCAAGGTAGTCCTAACTCACTTTATAGTACAATGTAAATGTATAGTAACTAATAATAATAAGTAACAACCTAAACCATAAAGTATTCAGTGTTCTGCTCTCATCTGCTGAAGATGTAGGTCTGATATGTCTTGGAATTTACTGTGGTGTGATGTAAACTTTAGGACCTACAGTTTTGCTATACTCTTCTTATCTTTAATTTGGTGGCCTTTTTTCCTTGGTTTATCATTAAATATTGAGGAAATTTACAGATTTCAAACATTTACAATGGTCATATGTTGCTCAAGATAATAGTAATATGAGTTATCAACGTGTCACAAATCTGAATCACGTTTGATTAAAAGTGTAGCAAAGACAATAGTAAAATGGTTGAAAAATGCCTTTTCTAAGACATGAAAGTGAAGATGGGTAAATTGTAAAAATAAAATAAATATATAAATAAAAGTCTAACTCACCAAATACAATTTAACAAACCAATGTCAATAAATGTGAGCGTAACAAAATATAAGTGGATTTAGGATTATTGTCGTCATGCTTTATGGCACAAAATATGTAATTTAACTTATTTTACACAAACTTGGCATCTAAGATATGTCTTTTAACATATGGGTGAGCAGCTCATGTGTGTGCGCACTCGTGTTTTTATGTACATATACATGTTTTATGAATTAATGATGAAAGTGAAAACTAATATTTATGATTACATTTTAAAACTTAAAACTAATTTAGTTATTTGAGATCAAAATAGTATTATTTTGAATCCCTTATGAAAATTAATTAATAAAAGAAATGTATTTGTTTGTTTGTATATAAATATATATTTGTATATAATCTATAATAGTATAGTGTCAACATTGTGAGAAATACCATTATGAATATAGCTGACAAATTCCTTCTTAATATCATGAAACAGTTTGAAGTTGAAACAAAAAGTAAATTATATATAATTTATCCTAATGACTAATTCAATCTGTTAAGGTAACGACTCGTATTAAAATTCTATCTCATTATATAATGTATTTAATAGTGTGAGATTTTCCTATTAAGTTTCACTTTTTCCATCAGCCATTTAATTTTGACAATGACCTTATATAAATTGAATTTTCCTGCATATTATATATATTGTTTTGATAAATATTTGATTGGACAATCATGGAATGATACTTCTCACACATAGGCTAATAATATCATGTAAATATTGTAACTAAAGTTTTTATAAATAAAATGTAAAGAAAAAAATTGTAGAGTTGAAAAAAAAAAAGAAGACATTTCTTTATTTTCTTTCTCAAAGTACAATGAACCAACATATTTTTAAGAGCAACAATGATCTTAATTAAACTGTAAGTGCACAATATTGGAGTTTTTTTTTATTAGTAAAAAATTTTACATCTTTCCATTTGTACTACAAATGAAACAAACTTTGTTGCTTCAAAATTATATAATTATTAACAAAAATATTCAAGTGATGCAAGTGATTTCAAATATTTTGAATTAACTGCTTCAATTCAAACTAGTCATTCTAAAACTGGCAGATTTTTTAAAAAACAATGAAGTAAATCTTGATTATATCTTACTATTAACTACAACACTGCAAAAACATGCACACATAACAAATGACACACACAATCTTTCGTTGCCTAGTGGTTTACAAGTTGTATAAATCAGTTGAGTTTGAGAAATCAAATTTGGGTGATAAAGTTCCTGTTATTTAATCAGTCTTTTTCAGAATTAATACAACAGAAGTGCATACATGCAATAATAATATAAATGTAATTACAATTGAAACTATATATTTAAAGAACAAAATTGAAAAATTAACACAAGTCTTCAACATTTTTGTTGCAATATAACATTTCACCACAGAATCTGAAAATAAAGTTATTATGGATAAAAAACAATAAGCCCAAGGTGAAATCTAGCAAATATAAGATGTATTTAAAATAAATGGTAAATCAATTGATTGACAAACAAGAAGTACTGAGACCGCACTTATATTAAACTTTGGTATTTATTATGTTATTTTTGTAACACAATGTGTAAACAAATTTCAACCCTTAAAAGGATTCAAACCAAAGTCTCTCAACTAAAGTGGATACCATATTAATCATATGTTTTTACCTCACAAGTTGTACTGCTCATATGGGATATCCACAACCTACACTAACCACTTTCATGACACAAGCTTAGATGTGTGTATTCAAACATTCACTTGTGAATAAGAACGGAAAACACTATTGGTCCAACCACAACCAGCTCCACATGGCTTAGTCAAAAGTGCAAATTAGGACAATGATTTAATAAGAGTGGACTTTGTGAGGGTGGTTTAAAAAACTATATTGTATGAAAATAAAATTGACCAGCTATAAGGATTGGGTATTATTTTTATTGTTTTGTTTACTAAAATGTATTCAATTATTCTACATAACAGTGAATCACTTGATCTCCTTAAGTGCTTAGACTCAACTTTTAGTGCCCAAATACCTCTACAATGGATATTGTACTCGATGGGTGTTTCTGGGTGCGCTTTAATCTTGTATAAATAACAAAGAACATGATAAAAAAAAGTACATACTTACTTAAAATAACTCATATTTAATCCTGACAACAGTATCCATTAGAGAAAGTTGCTCACCTGATTAGTCCAGACCCACGTCATCACTTCCTGGAGTAGAATTAGAGCCCCCAGTGGGTGGGTATCCGGGAAATCCACCTCCCATACCGCCAAATCCACCCGGCATGCCACCAAATCCACCAGGCATCCCACCGGCACCACCAAATCCACCGGGCATCCCCCCGGCACCGCCAAATTTGGCTGCTAGTTTGTTGATTACTGCCTTGATCTTAGGATTGCCTTGATACTTGGCCATATTAGCCGGGTTTGAAGTTATGTCTTGGAAGGCGGCTGCTACCTCAGGATCCTTCAATAAAAACATATGGTTTGCAAAGAGAGACCAAGTGTGTAGGGAAAAGACAACAAGAGAACCCAAGAGCTTGAAGGCGCAGATAACAATAATTGTGCAAGTAAGAGGAAAAGAAGGTAAGCAAATAATGACGGGAGAAAAATGGAAGGAAAGAGGAAGAAGGAGGCATTTTACTAAAGTGACCCGGCCAAAGGCTGGAAACAGTTAATGATGATGATATTTCAAAACATGAATCAAACAAAGTTAATTATATTTTTTTATATCAATCAATGCACCCAATTTATATTGTTTCCTTTTTCTCCTCCACAATTTTATCAATTGCAAATTTGTTTTAAAGACTCCACCTGGATGTTCACTCAATTTTGAAAACTAGAATTGTTAGTACAGTAATTCCTGCGTGTTTAGTTTCTGAAAAACACAATGTTACAAAATAACATTAAAAAAATTATGTTTTCCCATAAGAATCAATACTAAGTATAGGGGTTAGGTTTCAAGGCCTCTCAAAATACCTACAAATTGTGTAATATCTTTGAAACAGTACATATAGGAATTGGAATAAACAAAAAACATTTTTGTATACACACCAAGCTAACTTATACAAAATACTGTAGCATAAATTTTGAGTTAATGGCATTTGTACAGATAGTGCGAACAGAAGTTGCAGGTAGACCGAAAACTGCAGCAATGTTGACCGGATTAAAAAACGCTGTACAGTAAAAATTTCACAGCTATGCTAATTTATTGTCTGCTTTTATCTGCAACCGGAGTTAGAGAGGAATTAAACAGATGTTTATATACGCCATTCTCGACAGAAAAAAAAAACTGTACAACAAAACTAAACATCTATAAACATGCAAATAAAGGCAAACACAAACCACAATAAAGATGTTTACAGCACCATGCTTACAAATTAAGTGGAGAGGGGGTACATTGCCATTACCTACGTGACTCATTGCATCAAGCAGGCGAGAATTGGGCAGTTGGTGCACAATTCTATCAGATAAAAAACAATGCTGTAGCTTATTCAGGGCATATTAAACACAACATTGAGTGAAAAACTTGTCACAGACTATTAACAATGTTGTGCTGGGCAACTCTATAGCGGAAATTACTGTAGTTACTATTAACACTATGTTAAACATTATGTATCCTACATTGTCAAAATAAGCATATTCTTTAATAAACAAATTGTTTAAATGTTGCACTAAGTATTCTATTTAAAATGATCTATGCCTAAATTTTCTTACAAATAGATGCATCGGGCAGTTATACATAGTTACTCGATCCACTTTAACGTATTCATAACTTTTTTTTACATTTAATTGAGGTATTTACCATAAACTTTTTAAACCGACCAATTTTATTGTAATACAACTTATTCACTTAAATCTAGAACAGACACAAGGGCCATTAATTCAGAACTGTGAAAGAGAAAACCCACATTTCACTAATGACACATTTTTCGGCCATGCCGGGAATCGAACCTGGGACTCTTAGCTCAGTAGACAAACACGCTACCGAATAAGCTAAGGTGTATGACAATATGCATAACATAAGTCATATGATCTGCAGGTGTCACTTTTGTTATAACATAGTATAACATAATAATATAGCAAATGTTATCACTGTTGACTACAAAAAATGTGTTTGTATTTTCTAAGAAGTACTTAAAATATCCATTCATAAGAAAATAAAGGAATATGTCAACTCGACATCATGAAGACCTCAACCTGTGTGTTTATGTTTCAATGCTGACACCTAGCAGTGGACTTTAATAGGTGTAGTAAACAGACAGACGAATCAATATAATGGAAAACCTCTGTCTAGTAAGTAAAGTGATCGGAGAAAGCCAGGGTTCACATCAAACTAGATTTTGAATAATATAACCAAGTACTGTTGTGGTTGGTATGTTATTCTCTTTGGTTTAGTTTTGCCACATTAAGATGAAATACGAGGCTACTTTCCTCGGCAAGAATAATTGAGATAAAGGGGTAGGGATATTTGGACAAACCTGGAATGCTTGCATGAGCTCTGGGTCGCTGAAAAGTGTCTTGTAGAAGTCACCTGGATCGCCAGACTCTCCTCCCAGGTCTTCAGAAGATTCCTTGGCTGCACGAGCATGCTCCTCTCTGGCGCGTCTCGCACGCTCCACCTTCTCCTTCAGTTCCTTCTCTGCATGCTTGCGCTCATACTTGCGGCGATGCTCCTCGAGCTTACGTGCCTGTAACACACAACAAATCAACATGTTAGCTATGCTGTGTTTCTTAAAAGGGCGTATTTTCACAAGTTATTAATCAATGGACAACTTCAAATTATGAGAGGCATTAGACTTGCATTGCACTCGATCGCTTTCAACAGGAAGGTTGGAGTTAATATCCAAATCAGGTGACCTGGGATATTTTCTCTTTCAAATTTGATTCTCAATGTGATTTATAGCTAATGCTTATGCTTTCCTACAAACCATTACACTTATAATAAGTTGTTAATAACAGGGATGCCAACAGAGTTCACCTTTAGGATGTTAAAATTAAAACATGATCTTCCTAAATATAAATTCACAAGATTAGTGAAAATATATAATAGTTTATAAGCATCAACACTAATATATTTAATAAAAAAGATACATGAGATAGTTCTGGAATAAATAACCACCTAGAACTTTACAACAAAATTGTGTGCAGCCAGACTACAAAACTAATAAAAATAAATAACAGTAAAAAATTGAATGACAGAGATTCAAACTGAATAAACCCGTAATCTCCTTTCTGACTGGCTGTATGTGTGGTGTAAATTAACTATGTTAAAGTCTAACACATGAAGACTCATTATGAACAAGAAATTCAACAGAAAAATGTATTTCCATTACATTTATCTTGAGATCTATTCAAATTACATCAGTTACTAAAATATCTTACTTACTTAGTCTATGGCATTATAAACTCAAAAGTGAATTGCCGCACTAACAAAAGTATACCACCGATACTTATCTTGAGCTAGTTAGTTATATCTGTCAATACTCTGAACAAGGTTCTAGAATCTCTCATTCACGCTACATGTTCTCCCCACCGTAGTCTACGAAACTTGATTATCCTAACGATGTCGTGTGATGAGTACAGGGTATGTAACTCATCATTATGTAACCTTTTCCACTTCCCAGTAGCCTCATTTCATTTTGGACTAAATATCTTTCCAAGCACCTCGTTTTCAAACATCCTGAATTTATTTTTGTAAATGAAGTTAAGAGACCATGTTTCATAACTACCGTACATAGAACAAAGGTGGCCAAACAGTCGATCGCAATCTACCAGTTGATCACGGCCGCTAGTTTGGTCGATCTCTGGCAGATCGATTAAAAATTATTTTCTTTGAACACGGTCTTATTACCAGTTCGGATTATACACTTAAACAAGATTAAGAGAAAGAAAGGGTTTAAAGAAAATGAAAGAGAGGATTTGCAGATTTTTTTCAAATCAACATTAGAAAATCGAAATATTGAAGCTCTCTGATTGATGACCATTTACAATTCTGCCTTTGTTTATTACAGAGTAATTTATGAACTCTCATTCAACAAAATATCCTAAGATCATGCGGCGTCTAGCATCAACTTAAAAGTAAAGTGTTTAGTTAAAATGTGGCTTGATGAAAAACTCAGTTTCAGTGTATGATATGCAATATAATTTTACTAGTAAAATACAAAAATTGGGTTATTAATTTTTTCATCAATGAAACAAACAATTTAAACCTATAGTTTTGTAGTAGATCGAAAAGGATTTTCCTTCTCTGGAGTAGATCAATAGATCAAAACGTCTGGCCACTACTGATATACAACCAGTAAAACTATTGTTTTGTATATTCTGAGTTTTACATTCCTTGACAGAAGGTGAGATTTTAATAACTTACTGACCGAGTAACTAATAGCAAGCATTTTCCGACTCTATTCTTTTCCTAATTTTCAACCTAATATTGTTATTGCTTTTTAAAATTGCTTCTAGCTTGTAAGCTAATTAACCATGTCAAATGATATGTTGTTCACAGTAATCTCTAAATCGTCATCCTCAAACTGTAATCTCTGTGAGATCATTCGGTGTTCACTTCTAAACCTATGAACTAACATAACTAAATCATCCGCATATCCTCATAGCTGTATTGTACTGTTTGTTGTCTAACTTTTATACTCTCTTGCATTACCATAGTAGCACTTCTTGATTAAAAAGTAATGAATTAAGTGCATCTCCTTGTTTCAATTAATTATGAAGTTCGAAAGTATCTAATAAGTGACAGCCAACCCATATCCTGCAATGCATATCTGTCAAACACCTCAATTAGCTTGACAAGTTTTTCAGGTATCCCAAACTTGAATTAAATTTCATTTAATTTGTTTATTTTAGACCGAATCATAGGCCTTTTTGAAATCTATGTATTATTTACTCTATATAATATGGTGTCAATCTTATTAAAATTATGTAATATTAAATTTTAAAGCATGATAGTAATAAAGAGATGCCTCTATAGCTGTTATTACACACGGTTTTATCTCCCTGTTTTAAAATGGGTTTTATAATACCTTCCTTCCATTCTTGTGGTAGCACCTCATGGCTCCATATGGAACATCACATTTTATGAATTTATATTACGAATATTTCACCACTTCCCTTTATTAGCTCTCCTGGAAATGAATCTATACCTATAGCTCTATATAGTTCTTTAACTTCACTAATACTTGGATCTAGGACTAGTGGTTTAGCAGTATAGATTTTGATAATCTCACTCAATTCAGATCCTCCATAATCAATCAAAATATATCTGCCTTCATGAACATTCAAAATATGTCTGAAGTCGTCGGTCCATCTACTAAAAAAATCGCTCATTTCTGACATATGATTATCATTATCATCTTTTACCTACTAAATTATCTATTTCACTAAAATATATAAGATACCATAAACTTGTAAAAAGTGAGGGAAGCATTTACATATATTTTTGTAAATGGCATATCATAAAGTAGTCATTGTGTATGCATTTGACAAAAGGAACGAATATTTCTTAAAGTAAAAATAAGAGGAATAATGTTTTGATGCTCAGTGGCTAAGAAGGCATACTGCCTAATTGATGCCCAATGGTTTAAGTGACAAACTTGTATTTGGATTTAAAAAAATCTGGAATGACATAAGATAGTACCAACCAGAATTTCCTAGTTATGTACACTCTGTTTACAGTGAAAGATTACAGATTTACCTTGACTATGACCCTATCGTATAAGATGCACCATAGTGGAAACAAATAAGGCTAGCTTGCTACCTTTCCGGATAAATCAAGTGGACAAGTTTATCGCATTATTCTGAGAATAAATTTCAGATGCTAAAGTAAGGTGTGCATTTAGTATAATACCCTAGTTAAAGTGGAGTTTTAATTAAAGTTTTGAAATAAAGAGAGAGTGTTTAGTATATATACAATACTAGAGAAATAAAAATAAATCAAAATTAAGTTTAACAACCCTGACTCCACATAATATTACAACCAAATGAGTAAGGCCTAAACATTTTGAGTAGATAAATACTCATATATTATTCTGAGAACACAGCCATGAGTTTTAATATTCTGGCATAACATTGCTGCCAATCAGACATGCAGCCAATTACACGTATGATGGCGGCCATCAAATTTGGAAGGGACCCAAAAACATTTGGATGCTTAGCAAAAGAGTCACAAAGCTTGATACCACATAATATGTACAGTCGCTTTCAACTATTATACACTGTGTGTAAGAGTGACCTAAAGAAACAGTTGTCAAACCTCTACAAGAGTAAAATGAAAGCAACAAGAACAAAGAAAAAGTTAAAATCACCAATTTTATGTTATTTTAAAATGTTTCTCATGATTTTGTCTTACAATTTTGTATAAGAATGGTTTGGTACCAATTATTCATAATTTGTAAGAATCAAATTATAATTTTAATAGTGAAGCCTTCATTTTAGTGTTGAAATAAAACATGAGCTATCAAATGTAATGTATGAGACATCATATGTAGGTAGATATGTATCTTTTATTATGATTATTTTATTTTATTGTCAAAGACATTTCCACAAGATATAATAAAAAGAGTGAGGAATTTACTAAGAATAAATTATGAATTAACGGTTTTTAAAGATGTGTGTGAGTTGAAGCTGTAATGAAAGCAGGTTTGTGTGGATAGTTGAATGCGGTGTGGGTGATTGGAAGTTGTGGAAGTGGCTATTAAGATTGTTGGAGGAGGTGGTGAGAGTTAATGAATTGGTTCCAGTTTTTTCTAACTGTATAATATTGTGGAAAACTACACAACAATAAATGTTATTAATTATGTATGGTGAAACATTTTAATTTAAATTACACTTTCAATCTTATAGATCCTAACTTTGTATTTATCTTAACACATGTGCAAAGTAGTATTAAATCTTTCCATAATTTAAATATATAGTTTTTATTTTTTTTGAAGGAAGCCTACTTTGTTTGCCATATCAATTCTTTAAATCACTAATATACACGATTTGCTGGTGACTCTGAGGTTGAAGTTTGATTCTAGGCCAAATATAATGCGAGTGTTATTTATTTCCCACTCTTCATCCATGGAGGGGTGGGGGGAAGTAAAATCCGGACTGGTAGTGAGACATGTAACAAAAAATAATTGAGGTAGTGGCCTAATATCAGACCAAACACATACTGAAACATGTAAAGCCACACTTCAAAGGCTTACTTATTAATAATAAAATTGTAGCACAAATAAATAAATTAAATGGTGGCTTGTGTATACAACCTTTTGACAGTATTGAAAGTATTTATTGATTTCTTCTGCTTTTTTTTAATCTACTTTTACTTTAATGATAGCCTTCAACTGACAATTGAAAAGAGTTAGGGGGTGTTTTTCAACTATGTGGCTCACTATCCTCTTTTCAAACAAATTATAGTGTATTTTATGAACAGTCAGTTTCATAAACCAGTTTCTTAAGATTAGCGCCAATTTAAAGACTAGGTGAGCAACATTAACTATACTCATAAAACACAATCACCAACTAAGAATTAAAATTGTTACTAACATAGGCTGCCTTTAACTGTACAAACATATAAAACTGTTGCTAAGCCACCAAGAGCCATAATTATAAGCTATTATTTTCCAATGTGATTGATTGTTCATCCACCCAATACAACTTCTATGAATAGAGTGTGTGGAAGTGGAATAGAGGATAAGAAAGGTTTGTAGTTACTGCTCTGACGAGCCTTTTCTCATTATGTCCCTACTGTTGAAGGCCAGGTTTGAATAAATATATTATATGCAATACCTCAATTAATTTAGCGAATATTTATTCTACTATTTAGACATTATGTTCATAGTTCAGGTATTTAGGACTAAGACTTAAGATGGTATTTAAGTGATTTGTTATGTTATGAAAGTGCATGTGTTGCTAAGCCCACTCAAAAACCAGCTTTAATCGCTCTACATACTCCATAAGAGTTTAATTCAATAAACACCATATGTAGGAATGAATATTAAGTGGCCTAATAAAACCACTCTGGGTAGCTTGTTTATCACCTGATTTCACACCCCTAAAAGTCTAAACCAGTAACATCACTGGGATTAAACACAAGGAGACATTATTTCACACCTATATAAGACACCACTATGATTGACCCCAAGGGGACATAATTTCATACCCCTAGAATACACCACTGTGATTGATTCCAAAGGAATCTGATGCCACACCCCCTAGAAGACGTCACTGTGATTGACCTCAAGAGAACCTGATTTCACACCCTCTCTAAGATGTCACTGTGATTGACCTCAAGAGGACTTGATTTCACACCCCGTAGAAGACGTCATCGTGATTGACCTCAAGAGAACCTGATTTCACACCCCCTAGAAGACGTCACTGTGCTTGACCTCAAGAGGACCTGATTTCACATCTCCTAGAAGACGTCACTGGGAATGATCCCAAGAGGACCTGATTTCACATCTCCTAGAAGACGTCACTGTGCTTGACCTCGAGAGGACCTGATTTCACATCTCCTAGAAGACGTCGCTGTGATTGATCTTAAGAAAACTTAATTTCACATCTCCTAGAAGGTGTCACTGTGATTGACCTTAGAAGGACCTGATTTCACACCTCCTAGAAGACATCAATGATTGACCTCAAGAGGACCTGATTTCAAACCTCCTAGAAGACGTCACTGATTGACCTCAAGAGGACCTGATTTCACATCTCCTAGAAGACGTCACTGGGAATGATTCCAAGAGGACCTGATTTCACATCTCCTAGAGGCCATCACTGTGCTTGACCTCAAGAGAACCTGATTTCACACCTCCTAGAAGACGTCACTGTGCTTGACCTCAAGAGGACCTGATTTCACATCTCCTAGAAGACGTCACTGGGAATGATCCCAAGAGGACCTGATTTCACATCTCCTAGAAGACGTCACTGTGCTTGACCTCGAGAGGACCTGATTTCATACCTCCTAGAAGACATCACTGGGATTGACCCCAAGGGTATATGTTTCACCCCCGCTACTTGGGTAGAGCCCAGAGGGGGGTTGTACCTCAACATGTTGATCTAGGTTGTGTGTTCTCCAGGTAGTCAGGAGGGAGAAACGGAGAGAGCTAGGTTCTCCAGGGTGCCGCAAGGGGGCTAGGGCAGGGTCGGCTCGTATGTGAGCCGCCATGCCAAGCCAGGCCCCGGTCTGCCGACCTTATAAGGGTGGAGGGGTCTGTGCTCCGCTAAATATAAAAAGCCCCCCTCCTCCCTTTAGAAAAAGAGGCCCGGGACTTGCTGTACCGCCTGCCGCACGGCCAGTGGGAGACACACACACACTACTAGCGTCACGGAGGAACAACCGGGTGGGGGGAGAAGAGCGCGCGCGACAGATGAACGGTCGAGGGGATGCAGTAGCGGGAAGGAAGCGTCAGTCAGCATTGCCAACTGTACGATCTGAATACTACAGTCCGATTTAAATGGGAAGTGTATTTTAGAAAATACAAATCTATTATTTATAGGTCGATATTGCTAACATTTACTTTTTATTGACATTGATGATATAGATCAAAAGTTACAACTGCAGATAACATGACTTGACATATGAATACGAAAAAGTTAATCTAGTGACTTTTCTAGAACCCGCTTTGGTGGCCGCATACTCAAGGCTAGACTGCCGATGACGGGGAGATCGAAGTTCGAATCTCAGTCGGGTGTACTGAGGTTTTTTTTTCCAAAATGGTTTTCCTCTCTACCTCCACACAAATGCGGGTACACTTCCTATAGACATAACCTTGCTTATCCCTAAAACCATTAGCGTAATTAGTACATAAGTTTATAACCCGAATCGGTAGTAAGACGCGGTGCCTTTTTTTTTTAACTATTTAAAAAAAAATTAAACGTGTAATAAGGCTTTCAATTAATTACGAAGTTTAAGTGTTCGCGAGATGCGGATAATCAAACTATACCAAATTAGTCGTCTGCATATCATAAACAAACAAATGAAATAATAAATATCCCCGTTGTTGCACGCAACATGATTGGATAGCTATACCACGTGGTTACCATTCACGTAACAACTCTTACGAAAAGTGAACGCTAGCTCGGTAGGAATAACAGTATCTGACAACTACGAAAGTTAACTAAAACTAGTTTTATAGAGTCATGTGATTTATAGCTGTCACTTTTGATAGTTATATGTTATCACTGTGTTACTAAAAAGTAGATCCCTAGTTGCACACCAAACAGTGTGGGGTACCTATTTAAGAAGTGAGAGGAGAAAGCGGCTTTCAAAAAATTTGAAATTTCTCAACATTATTAAAAGTATATGATAAATCTTTCACCCAGAAGAGATTATTTCAGAGAATATATATGATAAATATAAAGATAGTAGCGTATTAAATTCGAAGGTTGTGACTATCCGAAGTTGTATTTTGAAACTGTGTGGTCAGTTATCATTTCCTCCACCTTACCTGTTTTTAGGCCAAATTCTTAAATTTCATCACTGAGTAAAAGTAAAGTAATAGATGTTTTGTTTTGCTGTGTCCTCATTAGCAAGAATTTTTTTTAGCACCGCGTCTTACTACCCGTTCGGGTAATACGCCTATGTACTAATTATGGATTAAAATGGTTATATTAATCAGAAGTGTACCTGCATTTGCGTGGAGGGAGAGTATATAACCATTATGGAAAAACCACTCTCAGTACACCCAACCGAGATTCTAACTTCGAACTCCCCGCCATCGACAGTCTAGTCTACTGCAAGAGTAGCGCGTTAGGCCACGCGGCCACCGAAGAGGGTGTTAGCAAAAGTTAAATTGGTAATAGATCTGAAGCCGTCTTTGATAAAATATGTAGTACATGATATCAGATTTATTTCAAAGTTTGTGCAATACACGTAGGGGAAGAGCAATTAAAAGTTGTCTGCTATAGCTTAAAATTGAATATTTGGAATAGTATAAATATTTACAAATGGTGCGAATTTTTTTAAAAAAAAGTGCCATTAATTAAAAGGAAAAATACACACTTTAGAAATACATGTGTGGATTTTGTTCATAATGAACAATTAAATTTTAAACTGCTTCTCATGTCTCAAACGTAATCATTAAATTTCATAAAACCCTAGCACATGTTAAGTAATGTATTTTTTATAAGAGATATGTAAGTTATATATATTTAAAAAAATATATTTGACAGCTCGTCCAAGTTACATCATATTTCAGTTATCAAATAACTTTTATAAAATAAATATTACAGTGTAATACTACACTCATTATCATGTTATACTTCTTTAAGCTGATTATAAAGTTTTTAACAATAGTTATTTTTTTGAATGCAGTGTTTATATTTGTTAATACATTAGAGGGTAAACTAGGAAAAGAATAACTTTGGGGTGGAATGCCAGGCCTCCACCGTGGTTCGGATCCCACGTTAAACTGTAGGTCCTCCATTTCATCTTACAATCACCCTACCATTACACATTAGCGTGCGTACAACCCGAACGGTTAGTAAGACGCGGTGCTAATAAATAATAGTAATAATATAATAAACAATATAATAATAATATGTTTGGGAAATGCATGCTATTACTCTGTCAATAAGTTGTTAACATCTCGCCTCTCAGAATATACAAAACAATAGTGTTACCAGTTGTTCTCTATGCTGCGAAACGTGGTCTCTTACCTTTTATGACGAACATGAATTTTGTGTGTTCGAAAACAAGGTGCTTAGGAAGATATTTGGTCCAAAAAGCGATGAGGCTACCGAGGTGGGGAGGAGGTTACATAATGAAAAGTTACATATTCTGTACCCATCACAAGACATTGTTAGGATAATCAAGTCTCGTAGATTACGGTGGGCAAGACATGCAGCGCGAGTGGGAGAATCTAGAAGTGGTGTTCAGGGTAGTGAGTGGCAAACCCAATGGGAAGAGACATTTGGAAAGACCTAGACGCAGATGGAAGGATAGAACTAGCTCAAGATATGGATAGGGTGTAATGAGGTTGACTAGATAGAACTAGGTCAAGATATGGATAGGGTGTAATGAGTTGGACTGGATAGAACTAGCTTGTGATAGGGATAGGGTGTATTATTATTATTATTATTACTATTACTATTAGCACCGCGTCTTACTAACCGTTCGGGTTATACACACTTACGCTAATGTGTAATGGTAGGGTGATTGTGAGATGAAATGGAGGACCTACAGTTTAACGTGGGATCCGAATCACAATGGAGTCCTGCCATTCCACACATTCACAAGTTGTGATTAATACACGTCTTTTCAGAGGTGAAGGAAGGGTTTGGCAATCAGATAAATCTGTACCGGGACCGAGGATTGAGCCCCGGACCCCCAGCACGGAAGTCTAGGGGTGTAATGAGGGGTCTGGATAGAACTAGCTCAATATAGTGTGTAATGAGGTGGAATGGATAGAAATAGCTCAAAATAGGGTGTAATGAGGTGGAATGGATAGAACTAGCTCAAGATAGGGTGTAATGAGGTGGAATGGATAGAACTAGCTCAAGATAGGGTGTAATGAGGTGGAATGGATAGAATTAGCTCAAGATAGGGTGTAATGAGGTGGAATGGATAGAATTAGCTCAAGATAGGGTGTAATGAGGTGGAATGGATAGAACTAGCTCAAGATAGGGTGTAATGAGGTGGAATGGATAGAACTAGCTCAAGATAGGGTGTAATGAGGTGGAATGGATAGAACTAGCTCAAGATAGGGTGTAATGAGGTGGAATGGATAGAACTAGCTCAAGATAGGGTGTAATGAGGTGGAATGGATAGAACTAGCTCAATATAGGGTGTAATGAGGTGGAATGGATAGAATTAGCTCAAGATAGGGTGTAATGAGGTGGAATGGATAGAACTAGCTCAAGATATGGATAGGGGCAATCAACTTTCGAGTTCCTAATGCTAAAGAGTATATAATTGCATACTTGGTTGGAAATAAAAAGGTACAATGGTAGTAAGAGTTCGCAATGTGATGGATTGCTGTTGAAGAAAAGGTTCGATTCTCGACCGGGTGCACATGGAGTAGTTTTCCACAAGTTAACTATAATCTATCATTGTGGTTTTTCCCATAATTTGTTTAAGATAATGTGAGTGCATTTCCTCAAAAACTATCCTTCATCGTATATTGAGTAAATAATAACCTTAGGTGTTAAACGCAATAATAATTTAAAAAAAACTTAATATAAATTACCCATTCCAGACAATGTCTAAATTATTTAAGTGTGGTATAGAAGGATTTTGGTTGGAAGAAACTTTTATAAAATATATAATATACATTTTCGACCAACATTGATAACATTTTACTTTTTTATTAGTTTGATTTTATAGGCATTGATAATATCTACCAAAAGTGACAGCTGTAGATAACATGATTTACGAGTCTCTCTCTCCTTTTTTTCTTTTATCACAGAAAATGCTCGTGTATACACAAATCCTGTGCACATAGCTCAAAAAACAACTCCGTACTTAATCCATCTTCAGTAACTTTCTCAACACTTCCCTATACCTGTATACTCCCTTCGCTTCAACAACATCCATACTGACCATACACCAAGTCATATAGCTCTTTTATTCTTAACGTTTCTCTTTCTGACACATTGGTCTACAACATTTAAACACGTCTTACTTACGTGGCCTGCCTCTTGCTTTTGATTCACACACTCTTCCAAGTTCCATCATATTTTTGCTTCGTCCCTCGATCCACAATCATCCATTCAACATGCCCAAACCAAAGTAGCACACTTCTTTCCCGTTGATCTATTGGATTCCCTTTCATACCGCTCTCCTTCAGCAGCCATTCATTACCGACTCTGTCCATACGAGTTTTTCCACATTCATTTCTTAGATATCTCATCCAGTTCACATTCACAATGCTCTTGTGTTTCTCCTGACAGACCCACTATTCACATTCATACAACAATGTTGACGTCGACACACTTTTATATTTGTTATATTAATTTTATATATTAATCTCTTTCGATACTACTTCATTCTTTGCGATAGTCCACATACACCGTACTACCCTCCGAGATGCAGTCATCCGTCTATCGATTTCACCATATATTCTCATTTTATAAATCATTCTGCCCAGATACACAAAATAATTCATTTGTTCTAACAGTTTTCCATGTATATTACGATGACAATCATTTCCCGATCCGTCCTTATCAAACACTATCACATTAGCTTTAGAGATACGTATACGAAGATGCATTCTGCCTATGACCACATCTAAACGATTTAATGCACTTTGCAAGTAGCTTTCATTCTCAGTAATTAATACGGCATCATCTGCATATAACAGCACCTTCACACTCACATTGCCCATGTGCACAACCCCGTACTCGCAAGACTCTCTCAAACTTATCCATGAATACATTACATAACCAAGAAGACAACACAACCTTGTCTAACACACTGTTTGTTGAATGTCAAACCACTCTCTCAAGGCTACATCTACCCGAACGCATGCTTTGCTTCCATCATACATCGCCATAATTGCATTTACTAACCATGCATCAACACCATACTATCTCAGAATATTTCATTACATACTCCTATTCAACCGATAGTACGTTTTCTTTAGATCAACGAATGCACAGTGAACTTTCTAACTTACTGTCATACTGTCATCAATCAGTTGTTTCAATTCAAATATCTGGTCCATACAACCTGTACTTAGCATGAAACCACAATGCACACCCCAAATATAGTCCGGAGTTTTTTTAACGCACTGTCTCAATTAAGATTCTCCAAAAACCTTTGTCTGGAATACTCAACAAACTAATTACCCTCTAATTCTTACATTCACTTTTACTACCTTTGCTCTTGTACAAAGGAATAGTGACAACATTATAGTCATTAGGGACATTAAAAATCCCAGCACCCACAATGAACAACTCACACAAATACAAAAAGTACCACGGCCCAGCACTTTAGCATGTCACTTGTGATCCCATTTACAGCCGCAGATTTGCCATTCTTTAACACTTTCTGAGCTTTAAACTAAACACCAAAGTCTCGTTAATTCTTTCACTCACCACAAACATTTCCCCTATTTTCTTCTACTTTGTCTAGGGTTTCATCATACAATTACTCAAAATACTCCCTCCAACACCACGTTCATTCTGAATGACATTGGTCTTTCCTTGTCTCGTTCTTTTTACCCACTTCCAGTACAACTTATTTCCTTTAAACTCACTCTGCATTCTTTCTCCTTTTAATCTCATTGGTTCCTTACTCTGTTTTACTACTTTATTTGCATTCATCCTTTTCTCTTTGTATATGTGCCACAACCTCTTACCTTTTGTTTCACTCTTCACAGCACTCGTTCGTTTCTATGGTTTTCTATTTTCTCTACCAGTACTCAGTCACTACCACTAGGAGGTAAGGCGGTGCATACCAGTACTTTGTCACTACCACTAGGAGGTAAGGCGGTGCATACCAGTACTCAGTCACTACCACTAGGAGGTAAGACGGCGCATACCAGTACTCTGTCACTACCACTAGGAGGTAAGGCGGCGCATACCAGTACTCTGTCACTACCACTAGGAGGTAAGGCGGTGCATACCAGTACTCTGTCACTACCACTAGGAGGTAAGGCGGCGCATACCAGTACTTTGTCACTACCACTAGGAGGTAAGGCGGTGCATACCAGTACTCTGTCACTACCACTAGGAGGTAAGGCGGTGCATACCAGTACTCTGTGACTACCACTAGGAGGTAAGGCGGTGCATACCAGTACTCTGTCACTACCACTAGGAGGTAAGGCGGTGCAGTGTCTCACCAGGACATTATGCTTGTATGGTTGTAAAATATACATTCCTGATGAGACTGCCACAAGCTGGAGAGAGTTGCGTTGGTTGGTTGGGTAGCCATTACTTTGTAGCAAGTATTTTAAGTATTTTAAAATCAATACTATAGGCCATTCAACAAAATTCAAGAGGTTAATTATTGTGAAAGGTTTTTCATTGCATATGTATCGTTTGGTTTCAATTTTTTAAAGCGTGTGTTTGATTTAGTCGGTGTGCGTTCATTACCAGTTTTTGTTTATATTTTTAGGTCATTTTATGTAAATTTGAAGTAATTTTCTGATTATTTATAGCCTAGAGGTCATCTAAGTCCCGGCCCATCTCATGAGTAATGTGGAAATCTATTTTATAAACAAAATATATCATAAGAATTTAGAAAATGCAAATAATTTATTCTAATAAAAACTTTAACGTATATTTTTCAAGCACATGATTATAGTTATTAGAATACGACTTACAAATAAGTTAAATACGTAGAGCACGGTATAGAAGCAGGGTCACCCAGTATCTTGTCTATCAAACGCTTAGTCAAGTAATCTATTTTTTTACTAACAATTACATCATCCATCATCCTAGAGTTATGTTAGCAATACAAAATGAGCTTCGTTTAAGTTCAATTTGGGCAAAAAGTACGTTAGATTAAAATTGACATTTCTATTGTAAGCCTAATTACAAATTAATAATGAGATTTTTTTTCAAACCGTGATAAACATTATGATCCGTCAATTAAAGGGCATCAAATTAGGCTTATAATTATTCACCCCCACATGTTTAATCACAAATCACGCAGAGAAAGTATTTCCAACGGATGTTTGTTTATATATACATTGTAAAAAGTATTAAAATAAGCTCCATGCTATTGAATACAATCTTGATTACTAAAGGATACATTTTAATTAATCGATTGGCATTGTTAGGTTTAGCTGTTAGCTCATGGCTGCAATAATTGTGAAAAACAGCACGATTTGAAAATATTAATTGTCTATGACCAATACCGAATCAGACGAAAATCCGCATAATTGCAATGATCCAGACAAAAGAAACCTCGCAAATATTATAACCTACATTAACTATAATGATTATTATGATGTATATATTTATAGCACAGTCTTACTACCCATACGAAATATCTCAATTTAATTACACTAATGAGGTA
Organism: Timema genevievae; assembly: GCA_902155825.1. Classification (NCBI taxonomy): domain Eukaryota; kingdom Metazoa; phylum Arthropoda; class Insecta; order Phasmatodea; family Timematidae; genus Timema; species Timema genevievae. Next base: position 120,616 of record CABFWO010000981.1, read on the forward strand.
GGGATGGGAAACCAATTAGTAAAAACCAGTCTTAGTATGGCACTCAAATATCATACGCGTTTAGTTGGCATAACTGATCCCCGACAAGCCCAAGACCATTTCCATGCTGCGAAACCAAAGGAGGGGCTGCCACTATTCTTTTTTAAACAAAATTACCTGTTTTTCCCGTCTTACAGAAGGAATTCTCATCTGCCCTGGCATTTTAGAGAGTAGTATAAAGGAATGAAACTCAATTTTTCATAAAAGTGACAATAATTATGAAATCCTGCCATTAGTGTTTAGAACAAGATGATTTGACCATGATGGGGAAATGTATGCAGTTGTTACACAACCCAAACTTAGTTTTTCAGTTCGCTTTTCTTTTTCTATGCTAAGCTTGCAGTTTAATATCACACATTCCCACACAAATATTAAAGATTTTTTTGGTATGGAATTTCTTGTGTTTCCCAGGTGCGTGGCAACCCAGTATGAAATCTAATTTACAAGAGTACTTAAAAAAATCTAATTGTTTAAAATACCCAAGAGAGTGCTCATTGTCTGGTGACCAGAAGACTGGGTGAAGCTCCCTCCACCCACGGACTTGACATACCAATCAAATAAAGGGAAATATCCCTAGTCCAACACGAATCTAGCCGAAAAATAGAACCAATCAAACTGAAATATTTAACATGCACTTTCGGAATCGACTGATTATATCAGCACACAAGAATTTCTATAAGCGAGAGCGAAAGGGCCTACCAATTTTGCTGGGAAAGGTATTTATTTTCACATACTACCTCCCAGGGTTCTTTTACATGCCACAATTGACATGGGACAGACGGCTTTACTTCGCCTCCGAAGGAAGTTGTGCTACGGATTTTTTTTCTGCTCAAGCAAAGTCTGTTGACTCCAGCTGGGTTAGAACCCACGAACATCGGGTCCTGAGGCGAGGACTTTACCCCAAGACCAGAGAGGTCGACAATAAAAGGATTGCCGTTTCAAGTTTTTACTGAGAGTTTTAAGTATTATAAAATCCAAATATATGTATTTGTTCTTTGAATTAAAAATCTTGTTTCAGTAAAGAGAAAGTGTTACCGCATACCGGAAAGAACAAAGACCAAGAGGCAGTGCAGAAAGAGCGTCTTGGGATCTCGGGTGCGATACCCAGCAATATCCAAAAGTTACCATTACTGTGAATTTGGGTTTGTTTTCTTTCCCAGAGCCCAATTTGTATTACTATATGTAAAAAATTAAACTGAACGAATCTACTGAAGCAATATTATATTTTAGCCAAAAAGTTTGTTAATTAAGTGTAAATAAACGAATCTCAACTCACTCGCTCTGCTTACAGCCCACCTTAAATATTGCTGCCTGTTCACTCAGCCTTGCCATCACGCTTTAACGCTCTTCAAAATGCGAGGTGGTCTTTGTGAATTCACACCGGAACAAAAGTTATCTATCAACACGATAGTACTCGTTAGTAAAGGGCGGCATCGGCTAAAAAAACCAAAGTTCTACCTTCAGCCAGAAGCGGATTTACACTATAGGCCCACTAGGCACGGGCGGCGAATTTGGGGGGGAGGGGGGGGTGGCACATTTTGAATTACATTATTTTATTATAATATATTGTTTTTAATAATTACGTTTGAAAATCATTGACTAACATTATCGAAATAGTTCAAGTTAAAGTCAGAACAACAATTTTTTTTTAAATAACTGTAATTTACAATCGATTTGTAACTGACGTCAGTCTCCCCTTCTTAATAATAATAATAATAATAATAATAATAATAATAATAATAATAATAATAATAATTATTATTATTATTATTATTATTAAGAAGGGGAGACTGACGTCAGTTACAAATCGATTGTAAATTACAGTAAATAATAATAATAATTATTACAGTAATAATAATAAAAATATATAAATAATAATAATATATATAAATAATAATAATAATAATAATAATTACAGTAAATAATAATAATAATAATTATTATTATTATTTAGCACCGCGTCTTACTAACCGTTCAGGTTATACGCTTAAGTACTATTTACGCTAATGGGTTAAGAATTGGGAAGGTTGAATATAGAGGAAGTGAACCCGCATTTGCGTGGAGGGAGAGTGGAAAAC
>CABFWO010000981.1:123161-196296 GCA_902155825.1 Timema genevievae
GGGGGGGGTGCATATTATAATGATGCCTAGGGGCGCAAAAATATTAAATCCGCCACTGCCTTCAGCTCCAGGTGTGATGGTGTATACCACAAGAGTGAAACAAAGAAATAGTTTGGAAGAGCAAGCAAGGTACGGTAACACTTTTCACAACCCCAGTTTCCGAAAAAATGATCCAGAATATTGATTTTATTAACATATTCTTACCCACATCGGTAAGCATATTGACAAAAGCGTCAGTTTCATTTATTCTGCCTTGCCGGTGACAGAAAGGTTGGGCTGTTTTTTCTTAAATTATTTTCAATTATCTTTCCAAGCAAATGCGGTTATAGTTTTTCTAGATTCGACCTCAATTGTCCCCGTTTCATTAGTGTGAATAAGCATTTGCGCCACCCGTTGAGTTCGTTGATCGTAAATGGTCCTACACATTCTTACTGTCAACTTCACTAAGCATTTATTTCGGTTTTAGTTCATATAATAAATATTGTTATTTTTTTTTAGCACCACGTCTTACTACCTGTTCAGGATGTACGCTTATGTCCTAATTACGCTAGTTCATTTATTCAAGAAAGGGTGTGTAATTTAATCAAATAATTAAATGGAGCTCTATCACGATTTAGAAGAAAATCATAGCTTTCATTATTTTTTAACTCATAGGCTTAATCAGGGTGCACTGGAAAATCTATTGTCTCCGATCAGAACCGATAAATTATCATCCTTCTCCTCTGACTATACTTAACTGTTTGTGCACTCCACTTTGTCACAAAGGACGATCACCTTGATGACCTTGAAAGAAGTGCACTTCAGTATTTAGCGGGATGGGTTTAAAAAAAAACCCAAGAATTTCCACATCTTGGTAACTACACCTACAAACATGACTTTAACTCAAAATAATTCGAATTTTTAATATAAGCTCAGCTACTGTTGATAATGTTCTTATAAATTTTATTTTCAAATAGTAAAACGTAGTTTAACAAAATTAAATGTAATATTGATAATATACATAATTCCTGATATCAGACTCAAAAGTAACCTAACACACACGTTGGTGTTCTTCATTTTACGGTATATTTGGTTCATAGAGGTATGTAACCATTATAATGAAGTTTTAATGAGACGATTGCATCAGTTATAAAGTCAATAACATAAATTAAAGTCAGAAACCTTAGTTCAGTCGGTAGCGTGTCTACTTACTGAGTTAAAGGTCTCGGGTTATATTTCCGGCATAAACAAAAAAATATATAATTTATTAAATGTAGGTTTCTCTTTTCACAGTGATTAATTAACGATCGGGGGCTGGGTGTTGTGTCTATTCTATTTTCAAGTTTTTTAGAAGTCGGGTATTGATATAATCAGTCAGTTCAGAAAGTGCACGTTAAATACCTCTAATAAATACATTACTAATTAATTTATTGTTACTAATATTATTTAATCCTAATAGTATACAAACCCATAATTATTCTTGAGCAACAAAAAATTGATTAGAACGAGTAGATACAAGTAATTCAAGCACTCAGTTGTTTCCTTTGAAACATTTTAGCACCCTTTAGCCGAGAATTTAATACTACAACAATATTCGTATACCTATTTATTTTTTAAACCAAGATTTAATCAATAGTTGTCGTAAAAATATCCACTCGCTTGGATACAAAAACAAAATTACGTGTCTACAAACTTTAACCACATAAATTACAAATTTTCACTATGGTTTCGTGAGCGGTCAGGTTGGCATGGGGCTACCAGTGACGTCACGCCTCCGTGTCTACACAGGCCTTCTATGTGAACCAGGCTAGCTCCTTTATACTAATCTTGCTCGTCGCCGTGTGACACACAAGTTAGTTCAAACACCGATGCGGGACAGCCTAGTCCTATCGTCAAGAGCTATGATACAATATTTGAATGTGTGGACAGACTCAAACAGAAACATTATATTATTTTCGACACGCGCGCCTGGAATCGAACCAGGTAATTTAAAACGTTGTTCTAGACCCCACTCTCCTCGAAGCCACGGTAAAAACACACCCCTTGAAACATAACAAAAGAAAGACAACAGTGACAGAAGGTTGGGTTCCTTCCGTCTCGATGATTTCCTATTTCCCGCCCCACGCGCCAAAAATAGACCGTGAAACAAGTCGCGATGACTTCCTTTCCGTCCTGTCGTGTAGCTCAGTGGTTGAGCATTGCGAGTATGTGTGCGATCCTATATTAAGATACCATCTCATGACAGATTAACCTGGAAATCAGATATATCAATATGCTCGAACCAGACAAAAAATTGAAGTGAGATTTTTTGTATTCTCAATTGACAAGAACAAAATTGGGAAAGGTTAATTAGTTTATTCATTTTGGAATGATTATTTTTTAATTTGGTTGTATTTTTTTAATCTCATCTCATCGTGAACACTTTCTACATAGAAATAATGATGAATGCATGTTTTGTGTGCTCCGAAGCCGAAAATGCGGATTTTGTTCAAACTTGATATCAATATATTATATGGCTATACCCCAAGCAGTTTTTTTTCTTAAACTAAAGGTAAATTACAAATGAATGATTTTTTTAAATTCCAAACTATTCAAAAATTGCTCTAACGATTTTGTTTAAAATGTATATTATATAAGGTGTGTGACATACCAAATAACATTGTATGCTTGGCTTTAGGGTAAACATTCGTTAAAAAGTAGTTTACTGATTAGTGATTTTCGAAAATAAGAATTATTTTGAAAATGGCTCTAATGGTTTTGTTTTAAAATGTATATCTGTAGAGTTTGTGACACTAAAACTATAACTGTATACTGATTTTTTGAGGGGAAAATTCGTTTAAGGGTAGTTTACTGATGACAGTTTTTTTAATTTGAATATTCTAAAAAATGGTTCTTAATGATTTGGTTCAAAATTTTTTAAACATTATAAATAACTGTGTATATTGGTTTTTATTTAAAAAAATATCATTTTATCAGCTATAAAATGCATATTTACTGATTGATTTTTGAACAGTTTAATTTCTTTTAAATAGTTTTAACGATTTTGTTTAGCAATGATAACGGGGAATATTTTTACATGATTAATAATAATGTTACCCGCCTCGGTGGCGTAGTTGGCTAACGCGCTAGTCGTGTTGAGCCCGACCGCCGAGGACGGGGAGATCGAGGTTCGAAACTCGGTCGGGTGAACTGGGGGTGGTTTTTCCTAAATGGTTTTCCACTCTCCCTTCATGCAAATGCGGGTTCACTTCCTCTATTCAACCTTCCCAATTCCTAATCCATTAGCGTAATTAGTACTTAAGCATATAACCCGAACGGGTAGTAAGACGCGGTGCTAAATAATAATAATAATAATAATAATAATAATAATAATAATGTTCGTTTATTTTTAATAAATAAATAAATTTAAAGGTAGTTCTTACTTGTGATAAATTATAGAACATTTGAAATTTTTCGAAATAGACCTTGAAGAATGAGTTTAAAATAGGTATCTGGGAATAGTTTTTCATGATAAATAAGACAGGCATATTTCAGCCACTAATAAAAATATTACTTTCAAATAAGTTTTAATAAGCTGCTGTTAAATTTCAGTTTAAGTCAGAGAGAAAAACGACAGAACTAAGTTTTCATCTATATGAGCTCGATCACCCACACCGAAGGTAGCGCGCTCCTAGAAGTCACACCCGCGATAACTAGATTGCCTGTGACGAGAATTCAAGGTACATATCTCGGTAGAATTAATTAGGGCTGGTTTTCCTGATGTGATTTATCACGGTGGTTTCCGCAAGCGAATGCGGGTGCACCTCTAACAGCCCTCATCATCCTTATCCCATTGATTAAGTTGTTAAATAGTCATCATTAAAATGTATTAGCTATGAACAAGTAAAAAACTATTCGAGGACTCGAACTAATTGCTAAACATAAAATTGCAAAGAATTCGTGTATTTATTTGATAGCCGGAAAGTTAGCATTAATAAAGAAACAAATTAAACCAAAGGTTCTCGTGGGGTTGACTATGAGAGTGAACGCAACGTGGTAAAGTGTGTAATTGTTTAGCTACAGAATTGTATCATATTCCAAACGTAGTTAGAAGCTAGTCAAATACCAAAAGAGTGGCTGGTGTTGGGATGTAGGGAACGCGAGAAAAGGTCAAGAGTTTTTGCAGTTTTTATAACTGAGCTTTTTTTTTTTTTGCCAAAATAAATAAAATATTGTTTCAGTACAAACATAAGAGTTTAATTTTCTACACATGTCGATATAAACAGATATCATTAAATCCCAGGATACCCTTGACAGATATTAAAGAACTGTTGATATCACCATGTGAAAAAAATTAAACCCTGTGTGTGTACTGAAGCGATTCTTGATTTCTTTTGACCCAAAAAGTTTTGTTATAAAAGCTTCAAAAATACCTTTTTCGCACCCCCTACTTACATACACACCTAATAAAGCTGCATAGTAGAGCACTGGAAGCGTTGTAATGGTTTATAAATACCGGATTATTTATTAAATGATTTGATATTTCTTAATATTATTTTCACCAAAATGGAGGTGAAAGTTATGACCGTTTAAATTGTTTAAAAAAAATGTGTGATGACTTACACGAAACCCTATAAAACAATCAAACATTATCTTAAAATTTTCTCTTGTGACCCTATCAAAACTTTGATAGATGAGGATAGAACTAAGTTTTTAATATTTTGCTTTAATCTCAGACATATCATTTTCGCGCAAATTGACAAATTTTTTAAAAACTTTAAAACTCAAAGTTTAAACTTTTTAGCTCATCAGAAACCAGCTGATAATTTTCTTCTACATTTTGAAGAAAACCACATTTAAAAATGTCAAATAACTCCTTATATAAAGCGGGATTTCTAGAGTTTTAAACGCATCTTTGTGTACTACAATTCAGCCCTATAAAATAACTCAATACTCAATATTTTAATAAAAGTTTGTAGTTTTACAACACAATTATGAATATGTATTTAGATGTTGGTTGGGTTCAATTTCAGGACTTTTGGGTGGTAGGACCTGGTACTAGAACAAAATCAATATATAGCTCAGAGGAAGTGTATCCGCATTTGCGTGGCGGGAGAGTGAAAAAACACCTCGAGTACACCCAAACGGGATACGAGTCACGGACCCCCCAATCAACAAACAAGACAAAGGGGGGAGGGGGAGAAAGGTATCTTACGTGTCTTACTTTGGTTTCAGACAAGGCCCGGACACACGACACCAGGATGAAAGATAGCCTACAGTGCACTCAGCCGGGATCCGAACCATTCGAATCCTTACTGCCTGGGTCAGTCTCTACCATGCTGAACTCTGCTAGTATATATGAGGGAGGTTTTTCTGGATGAAAACCGACTAACTATTACAAAAGTTGCATGGCAGTAGTTGTCATCAGTCTTAAAAGAATCTTTTATGAGCGAGCGCTAAAAATCAATCCATCAAGTGGAGGGAGTGGGTGGAAAGTTTAAAATGTGAAATTTGCAATGAATTTATTAACCGAATGCTATTTTTTGTTAATATGTTCCATGTAAGTGGGTCTAATTGCAAGTTTATTTTAACCCCTATGTTTAATATACGGGTTATTAACGGCTTAATCGAGAGATTAAAAATGAACGTGGTTGAAGTAAGGAAATGCACACATATTAGCGGAAGAGGAATAAAATAAAGTATTAAGATTACGAGTGAGCCCAGTCGAGATTCGAGCCCTGAGTTCCCCATCATCGGCAACCTTGTAGAGTGCAAGCCGGTCAACTATTGGTGCGAGTGTTAACATTAAATTTATTTTTATTTTCCCATAGAAAGTATTGGAATTGTGAAAATGTTCTACCGCTAATTTATAATGTATTTTGACAAACTATTTTAATAACAAGCAAATATGATTAGAAGCTCTATAATAAATATGAAATTAAATAATTATTAGCTTTATTAATCAAAGTTAGAAGTGAATATATATAACATGCTGTTTTAAATACTTCTCACCTAAATGTTTTCGTTTGACTCCCTAAAACTCCGAGCCACGTCTAACGTATCATTTAGCGTCCGATTTAAAAGACAGCACATCACGGGATATTTCAAAACACGTCCAGGTAAGCACAAACCTCTCCGAAGGTATGCCAATCTCGCGCAGAACCCCCCCACGTCAAGTGTCAACGTCCCTTCCTCCACCGCGCCGTCGACGGGCGATTCAAACATGACACTTGGTAAACGGGCGGCATCGTTTCCCACCCCCACCGCGGCATAGTTCTCAAGGTCATTCCGCAAGGAGAAGACAAAGAGTTCGGTGGGGGGGAAGTAGACGCCTACAACGACGCCGGCATCGTCAATGGGCCACGAGCGGGAGGGGTCACCACGAGTCAGCTTAGGGTTCCAGTGGTGGTTCCCCTCCACCCTTTTCTAGGCGAGTCGAGGGGTAGGTGCAAGGTGGGAGGAGAGGTACGGTACCAAGGGACGCCCGCGTCAGTCCTATGCTGCTCGAGTCGCTGTTCGCTGGTGCGGGGTACCACCGATTTTGAGGCCGGTGCGCGTGGCGCGCGGATGAAGGAATAGTGTTCGCGGGGTAGTGCCGTAGCAAAGTGTGAGCGAGAGTGTGTGTGACGATGGGAGAGGTATCGTCTGGCGGAAGACCGCCCTGGCTTCGTCTGTTAGTGTTGGTCACTTCCGGCCTTCTCCTCGTTACAGGAACATTGCAAGGTTGGTAACGCCTACAGCTCGTTTAGACTTTAAGCTATTTATAATTAAGGGAACAGGATTTGAAATGTAAAAAGATTTCCTGGCATTACCCTGGAGTGTATTAAATCATATGGTGAAAGAACGAGTATTGTTCTCAAAAGAGACCAAACCCGGCTATTCCGAAAGAAAGTAAACCACGCTAGTTCATACTTAACTATATATACATGTATCACCTGTATTGAGACGTACCCTAAAAGATAGCAAGCTTCCATTCCATGTTTCCATTATGGCCTAACTTATAAGATTGGGCCATAGTGTAATCCTAATATCCGGCAAGTTAAGACGCATACCTTTCAGGATAAACCATGTACATTACTAGGCTTATTCAATATGACAAAGCAAAAGAGTTTTAATCAAAGCTAATCGAGTTCAAACCCTAAATGAAATAGTTACAGTCGCAGCTTTGGCTCAGATGGTAGGAACTCTGTATCTATAGTCTAGTCTCGGGAATCAACTAAGCTACCAGTGTACGAATAACAAGCAGTTCAGGTCGAACATTGACTATATACACAGCCTTGAGTAAAGAGGCCTGTGTTCCGATCCAGAAATAACACAATAATTTATACCGGCATGTGTTAAGGTGAGGTGGGAGAGGAAGAGAGAAAAGCCCTTTTTATTTTGCAATTTTTATAGCAAAACATTTTTTGAGACAAAAAAAATTGCTCCAGTAGAAACATAAGAGTTTACTTTTATTCACATGATGGTATCAAAAGTTCCTAAATATCTGTTAAGGGTGTCCTGTAATTTAATGACAACTTTTTCTCTTCATTTAAAAAGTTTCTCATCTTATGCCGCTATGCTTGTGAAAGATATTCAACAACTGATGAGGTCACCATGTGGAGAAAATCAACCTCTATGTTTCTACTCAAGAAATATTCGATTTATTTTGATAAAAAAAATAATTTTTTTTTGCTATAAAAACTGCAAAAACACTGGCCTTTTTTCGTGTCCCCTTCCATCCCACCTTGATTCCGAAACATACTCGACAACCAACTAATATGGGTTATTTAATTTTTTGGTGGTGATAAAGAATCGAGTTGCATGCACAATCCTGGAAAAGTTTTGTTCTATGTAAAGCGTTAAAATAATTTATGTTAGAGATTGCAAAACATATCGCCAAATTTTTACTATCAAAGTAGAATATAAAGCAACTAACATCAAAACGGATTTCCAATTTTGGAAACTTTGGTAAAGTTATTATTATTATTATTATTATTATTAGTAGTAGTAGTAGTAGTAGTAGTAGTAGTAGTAGTAGTAGTAGTAGTAGTGGATACAAGTGACGAGTGATGGAACATTTAAAACGTGCAGTAAACCAAGAGCTACCCACGGGGAGCCGGACGGCCATACAGTATCGAGCTTGCGCAGTGGTCGCCTAAAAGATGAGGGTACACAAATAAAAAAGCTCCCGTTGGAGGGATATACTGGCCACGTCGCTGAGCGGAGGTCTCCCAAAATACGGACCTGCTGACCTAGTGACGAAAATATCAATCTCCCCCCCGTGACGTCAGAGAAAGAGAGAACAGGTGGTTTGCCCATCGTGGACAACCTTGAGTACATCGCCGAGAGTAGAATTCAGAAGATGATGGATAGAGCCACGTAACAAGAATATTTTTTTATTACAATTTTAAAATATTAATTTTTTTCAAGACTCATTTTATAGCATTTTATTTTTATTCAGATAATATTTTGGAGCTTCTTAGGCTAGAATGCACTACATCGGTTTTTGAGAACAACAGTGTTTTGACTTTTAAAAAACCTCTGTTTCACCATTACACACAGGTGCTCATATTGACTTCAATGAACAACATTTTGGGATTGATAGCAATTGAAGCCAATCGATCGTTATACCTTCTTACAAGACCTCAAAAAGATGACGGGGAAAGTACCTAGATGGATCACCAAAGTCCTCTTCATTATAAAAAGTTGGCAATATGTTTTTGCCAGCTAACAGTAGGTTTTCGTTTACAAATGTTTCTTATCTGATTTTGCAATCGAAAATGTTATTACCAACCTTTAAATGTTTACTTTAAACATAATGTCTTTCAGATAGGTCATTCTAGTACCAACCAAAATGGATTAAAAACAAATAATATATTTTGTGTTTGAATACGAGATTTTTTTGTATCACGAACAGTTTTATTTCGCGTATTAAAAACCTTTTCGCACATTATACAGAATTATCAATTTTTAGTCACATATTAATCTAAAAGATTGGCATTTGCAAAGATTTATTACCAAACCATTCGCGTGTTTCGCGCCTCTTGTGACGGGTGCAAAATGTTCCTGATATCGGCGGCGACACTATAGGAACAGGTTGAGACGGTCAACGCAAGTAGCGCCACAGTTCAATTTTCATAAGAAGGGCCTTTTAGAAAATTTAAACATATTTCTTTGATAACATTTTACTATATAATTGTTATTTTATAGGTATTAATAATATCTATCAAAAGTTAAGGCAGCAAATCACGTTACTTGACGTATGAATACGTGAACGTGGATATAGGACCTTGTCAGATTAAAATTGGGCTGTATCACCGACTATGAAAATACCTTTTTTAATTTCGTGCACCACGTACTACGTCCGGGCTATCAGAATATTTCACACAAATGAAATTGGGATAAAAAAAGGTAGAATTTTTATAAACTGTACCAACATTTGCATAGGAAGAGAGAGAGAGAGAGGAGAGCCACTCGTGAATTCGAACCCTGACCCCCCCCCAAGCAAACCAGAGCAGACGAGAATGACGCCTTGTTACAAACATTGACCAGACTTAACTTCACACCACTTGTAGCATTGCTTCTTTGTTTTATCAGTGTCTGAAACTTGACATTTCCGAACACGGCGACAGTGGCGCAGGAACGTTTTTATTTATGAGGGGGGTAAAAATAATCATGTACTTTTATAGGTGATAACATTTTTGAGATTTATAAAAGACCAGGGAAATGTAATACAGTTGTCCCTTGCACTACGCGAGTGATTGGTTCTGATAAATAATTGTGTAACACGAAAACGCGTAAAGGGAATTGATTTTAGCATGGGTGAGATAGGGATTACTCCAAATGAAAAAAGTAAATAAAAACCCAAAACTTGTAAATGAATGCAATTGTTATTCATTTATCTAACTATTACAGTACTACATGTATCCTACACCTATTGTAAATCTTCAATCCCCTGAAATTTGTAAACAAATGCAATTTTTAATAAATTTATTTAATTAATACAATGCTAAAGGTACACTTAATGTTAATCTTCAATCGCATGATGAATTAACTGGATCTAGCAAATCAGGATTATCACTCTCTTGCTCTCTTTACGGCCTTTGGACGGTAAGCTCTTGCTCTCTGGAAGGCCCTGGGACGGTAAGATCCTGCTCTCTTGAAGGATCTTGCCCGACAGCTTTTACTGTCGTGAAGGTCAGCATTCTTCCTCTTTCTATAGAGTTATTTGTAGCAAACCAAAGAACTCAATCTCTCTGGCAGCTTTGGCGCTTCTATCCATGCAGCCATTTGTTTTGTTGAAGTTGTTTGATAAGCTCAACAACATAAGGCTCTTCCAATTTATCCTTTATGCCAGTCTCCATTTCTAGAAGATCTTCGTTGGTGAGTTCTGTTGAGTGGGATTGGAGCAATTCATCCATATTTGCCTGGTCTATAACCTCAAATCCAACATCTTGCTATGTCAACGATGTCATGTCTTGAACTGGAAAGCTCGTGTTCAGGATCAAAATCATGAGAATAAGAAACTCCGGGCCAAATATTTTTCCAAACCCCCTTCATACAGGACTGTTCAACTTCTGCCCATGAATCTCCAATGTTGTCAATACCACCCCCTTAACACAAAACTGTACAGTAAATATCTTTGTCCTCACTGGAATGTGCGCGCACAAGGTTACGCCACCACCGCACAGGGTGAATGCGAAACTACAGCCAACCATGCATTATTATTTATTTATTTTTAATCGCGTTATAGCAAAAACGTGTAAAGTGAGCTCGCGTATAGTTAGGGATATGTAGCTGTATTTAATGGTCTCATCGTGCATTTTCCTCATTTATTTTTGTCATGTCAAACATAAGAATTAATACACACAAAACTAATTAAGAAAAATTATATCTGATGCGGATCAACAAAAAATTTGAAACACTGAAAATTAAAGTAGGTTTCCATACACCTTTGCCCTATATTTGTTACTAGCTACAAAACCACTAACTGGTGTTGACAATTTCAAGTTCGTTGAGCCTCTCAGGGTATGCATTAATCAGAAAGAGGTGATTTAATCTATGTTGTCTCATCGTTGAGCGAAGATAGTTTTTTTTCGTACACGCATTGAAAAAATTCTCTCTGCAGTAGCTGATGTACCTGGTATCACTATCAATTTTCAAAAAAATTTCAGTGTTTGCTCCAAGCACATTTTATTTTTATTATATTACCTTAGTGTGAATTTTGTATCTTGCCTCAATTAGATCAGTTAAACTATCTAAAAGTTTTACCAACGCAAAAGGGAGAACAGAGCCATTTTTAATTTAAATGAGCAAAATTACACTTTTAAAGTGTAGTGTAAAGCGCTCCAGTGGATATTAAAACTCGAGGTATTATTTACTCCGTGTGCTTGCACTACCTTTAAAAAAATTATAACAGGAACCTACATCATAAAGTGGCGTCCTAAGGAATATAGAGAAACCAACGTTGGTTAAAAAACTATTTAGATTGATATTTCTAAAATATAGGTCTAATCCTCGTTTATAGAATTATATTCACATTAATGTTTTCCTCCCTTTTAGTTTATTTATACATGTATATTTGGATCGCTTACGAAACTTATCTCGCAGTTAAAACGTTATTATTTTAATTTTCTCGTACTTATATATACTTCAAGCAATGTGGTCTGCAGAAGTCAATTTTGACATAAGACGGAGATAGAGAAGCTATGTCAATGTAGGATACTCTATATTTGTTTTTATACAGGCTACAAAGTTTTTCTATTAAGATCAGACTTTAATAAAAACAGACCTATCTTGAAAATTGTAGCTCAAAGATCCATACCATTTTTGACAGCTAAATAGTTTTCAAAATCTAGGCCAATAATTTAATACGAATAGGTATTAATCCGTTATTTTTCAAAATGTCTGGCCTCTCGTGGACCAGACAAGTCTATTTTCCAAATAGTATTTTCTCATTTAAATCTTTGGTTTTAAAGATTTAGTGCAAGACAATGCTTTATTTTGGCGCATGTACAATACAAGACGTTCGCCAATCATGCGCCAAGGCAGGACTCGGTGTAACAATCAAGTATCATCACAATAGATCAAACTATTTTAGTTTTTAAATTATCAGTTTTGAGAGTTTTTTTTCCTAGGACTATATTTTTTTTGTCTGGTTTAAATCTGGTTTGTATGATTTAGTCCTTCGTATAAAAGGGTGAAAACTTAAGGTGGGGATGTTGGGAACGCGAGAAAAGACCAGTGTTTTTGCAGTTTTTATGACAAAATATTTATTTGTTCAAAATGAATAAAATATTGCTTCAATCAAAACAGAGTTTAATTTTCTTCACATGGAGATATCAACGGTTGTTAAATATCTGTCATGAGCATAGCGGCAGTAGCTGACAAACTTTATAAATAAAGAGGAAAAGTTGTCATGAAACTTCAGGACACCTTTGAGATATATTCAAGAACCGATGAGGTCACCATGTCAAGAAAATTAAGTTCTATGTTTGTATAGAAGCGATATTTTATTTATTTTGACCAACAAAATATTTTGCTATAAAAACTGCAAAAAACACTGGTTTTTTTCTCGCGTTCTTTACATCCCCACCCGTGATCGTGAAATAATTACTTGGAGAAAGATGACAAATACCTACATTCGGGAGTGGGTGGCACTTTGCAACCAATTTGGTTGAAATCACTATATTAATTCAAAATTTGTAAAATGGATGAGCGAATGGAGACACGTACCGCATGTCATCAATATATCTTTAAAGAGGAGTTAGAACAAACGTAACTATAAAGTGTGAATTGTACAAGCCAATATGTGACGCAGCGCAACTACATTTTATGAATGAACGTTCTATAAAGAGCGCCTATAAGCTCATATGTATTCGTGGCAGCGAGCGTGAGCAGCAGCCAACAGTAATACTGCCCGCCCACTGGAGAATAAATACAACAGTTTATCTTGATGTATGTACTCTGTTAACAGTGTGCGTAACGCACATATTCCGCGATATGACCATCTCTATAAAGTGTCGTCTCATAAAATGTCACATGACCTCCTCTCAAATTTTAATGGTTTGAATCTAGGTGAGGTAAAAGTGAATTAGGGGCGTTTATTTAAAAAAGAATGCAACGAATGATAGTTTGTTAAAAAGAAGCCAACTACCATCTTTTCTTCAATAACTTTGCCGTTTTATACAACTTTTTTTACAGTTTATTCATGCACTTTTATTTTTACTGAGCTCTGGTCAGTCTGGTGATGTAAGTTATCACATTCCCAAACTATATATAGTAAAATAAAATATAACTTTTTTTTTTGAGAGGCTCAACCCACCAAGCTACAAGGGGACCCATGAGTCCTCCTCTCGGCAAATGTTTGAAAACTGGATTCATCTAAAAGCAATTTAGAGTGATCCTCGCCTGGAATACTTAAATGCCTCTGGGGTTGGGGACAATGGGTATCTGGGTACCAGACCCAGGTCTTCCAGGGACACGGGTAAAGGCCCGAGATTTTTGGATTTACATTTATTTAGATAGATGAGAAAATAAAACATGGATGACAAACTATAAAAAAAATTTGCTATCCATACTTGGAATTTGTGCAATTGGTAGGTATCCGCTGTAGTTTCCTCTAGAGGAACAATTACATATCTGACCTCTTCGAGTCATGGTCTCTGGTTATAAAACATGGATTAGTCATTGAAAATTATGATATTGTTCTCGGCACAGCTACTGTCTGACCCTAAATCAGTTTTATGTTTTTTATGAAATTTTTTTTCACAATTAAATGGTTGGTTCAGTCCAGTTTTGTCTTTTGCTTAGAAGTGTTTCACAGAATAATTTTTTATAATAAAGAAATTATATTTGACGTGTAAAGAGAATCTGCAAGTGATTCAAGTTTAAGTTTAACTATGGCATTTTGTAATGTGTGTCTCATTTCATTGTTCAGTTATGTATTAATTTGCACGCACAATTTTTTTTTTTTTGTGAAAGTAACTAAAAAAGTTTTTAAACAATCCAGACAAAGTCGAATAGTGGAAAGAGAAAAGAAATGCATTTTGTGAGAATAGAGATGGAAAAAAGGTATAAGTAATGAAATTATGTATTGAATCAAACACAAGACCAAGTGAGTCAAAGTTGGTTTTGAACAGGGCCCTTCAAGTTCATAAGAAAATTTAAGAGAGGACATGTTCCACAAACAGGAAGTTTTATTGAAGCAGAAGCAGGACGTAAGCAGAAATTTGTTTGCAGAAAAAAAACTATGTTCTGAAAAAATTGTACCACTGTACTGCTAGAAATGATGAAAGCGAGCTATTCAAAACATTTCGGATCAATTTTCAAAAATGTGCGTATGGCATTGCATATTATTTTGTACATTACTAGTGATGGTGTCTGAAGGATAGAGGTCCTTCAGCAGGTTAAGTAACCAGCTGAAAACTTGGCAAAGAGTTCTGACAGGCCAGGAGAGACTTAACTAGTTGGCTCTCCTCTGTATTGCATGAGCTGGCATCTTTCCTGAGTTACAACACAAATATTCACGATTTTAATATGTAGAGAGCAAGTAAATCAAATATAATGTATTTGTAAGTTTTTTAATCGTATTAATACTTCTGAAAGCTGAAGAGTAATTCAAGATGGATTCAGTTAGTTAAGAAATGTGATAGATAACCTTGTTTGAAAAGATGCTCATAAAAAGATTGTTAAGTATTTTGGGCGTGTAAAGGGCGTGTTTTAACAAATGAGATTCATGTGAGAGTTAATATGATTAAAAATTAATATGCAAAGCTTTTAAAACTTAACGCATTATATTAGTGAAGTAATATGATTGTTTATTTGAACATGACAAAATGTCTTACATATAATAATATATTAAAAACATAAAATAATTTCTTACAATGGAACAGTTTTGCTAGCTTTTTATCTTATATTAGTTTTTAGATCTGAAGTCAAATGCACTTGTTTTATTTTAGCTAGCAAATAATAATAAATTTCAATAAATATTTAAAATTGCATGTTGGCTCTAGAAGTGGGAAAGTATCGTGCCTACTGTAAACATTTCGCTTGAGAGAAATAATGGGGTGAATTATTGATAATTTAAAAGTTTGCTCTTCAATAAATTGAAGTGAAATATAATAGTCAGCCCGGGAAGGTGCGTTTAACACAATACCTGAACTAGGAAATAAACTAAAGTAAATAGGAGGATGGACTGTAACTTAATACATTTTTGTAATTAGTATATTCAATGCCATGGTATTACCAACTTTATTTTTTAAGAATAGATAGCATGGAATGGGAGCACACTAATTAGTCAAAACACAAAATAGAAAACATGTTGATCCAAAACAAAATGTTTTGGTTTCACAATGTAAAGTGTTGACTAAAGCATGTTTGACATAATGCCCTTTCCTGCTTTCAGAGCAGATTTATGTTTACTTTAAAGCAGAACAATTAATTGACCTAGTAAACAGTTCCTGTTGTGCCTTTCTTGGCCACCCCCATTTATTTCAGTACTTAATTCCAAAACAACTATAATACGGCTCTATTGGGTTGATCATTTATTTAATGTGGTCTAGTTTAAATCAATACAGTGCACTTTTCGGCATCCAATTCTACATCGAAGAAAAGTTGTTAGAAAAAATCCAGAAAATATAGCAATAAATAATGATTTGAACGCAACAAGACCCGTGGGACGAACACGATAGATTGGAGGAATAGCGCATGCGAAGAAAATAACCTTTACATAAAACAAGTGATTTTGTTCCAGCGGCATGCATGACTAAATATATTTAACTGTGCAAAAAGCGTGTTTGCATTTCAACTCGACATGTGGGAACAAGAGATTTGAACCTCGATGCTCTAGAATGCGTGGCAACAGGCACAAATCTTTATGCCTACAGTGATTTAGTTTGAAGTTGGGTGTCCCTACAGGTTCCTTTATATGCATTTGCTTCTTCCTGCGCTAATACGGCCTTGAGAAACAAGGTGAAACCATCCTCTACTCCTCGCTAATTCCACCCTGTGAAACAAAGAGGAGACTTTTCTAATCCAGATCAGTGGTCCATAGAGACAAACATCCATGTCCGGTTTTACAGCGATCTTGCTTGGGCTGTGGTATTTTGAGTGATTCACGCAACGGCCAGCATCTGTCTGCAGCTAAAACTTGGAGCATTGCCCACTCTTACACCCTTATTCCTTTTCTATTCAGTCTGAAATGATGAGTCACTTAAAGGCCAGTTGTCTTAGCGGTGTAAATGGCATTAGTTTATTTTATGTACATCACCCCATGATACATTTACTAGCTTATTTAGTTATCTCAATTTCCACACAAATGTACTTAATGTCGATGGAAGAATTGAAAGAAACTGATAAAACAGAGAGAGAGAGTGGGAGACATGATTACTCAAGATGAGTTTAAATTAAAGAAATACAATTAAATAATGGTTAAATATAATTTGCACTATCAATACGATATAATTCCATGGTGAGAGTTTCTTAGTTCATTAGTAAGCCTGTTTATATATTATAAATATGTGGTAAGAAAGGACAATGGGCTTAGCTTCACACAAATAAAGACTATACTATTATTATTATTTTCGTAATCACTTAACTTGAACTTATCATTGACAAAGTTAATGAAGGGAACCAACACATACAAAAAAAAATTGAGAATAAGCTAAAAGGATTTTTCAACCTTAGAATGTACCTAGATACCAAAACAATAATAAAATATAAATTATAAGGTCAATCTATAACATATCCATCTGGGGGTAGGATGACAGAATCAAGATTCAACATTTACAAGAAAAAGTTCTGAAAATTATATTTGGTACCAAAAATGCTTACTAACAAACATACACTCAACATAATATTCTGATTATAAACAAACTATATGAATACAACCTCAAGGATATTACCTTTAAGACAAATACAAACAGATTTACCATCATTCCCATAACACCCAATCAGCATCTAGTAAATAAGTTTATACAATCAGCAAATATTCCAATTATTATGGTGGACAAGAAATGAGATGCACCATTCCCAAATTATTCAATCAATTGCCAGCAGAACTCTGAGATAATCTTCAAATAGATGTAGCAAAATATAAAATTAAAGATTGAATAGGGATGGTATAGTATGATTTTATTTTTATATTTAAATGTTTAACTGCAAGACATGAATATGTACCTTTAGATACTAAGGGATTACAATCTGTAATCTTTTATGTAATTTGCATTTAAATCATAAATAAAATTGAATTGAAATTATTGCTTTGAGGCAGCAGTGTTAATGTTCCTGGAGTCATAAAATTACAGCCCACAAAAAAGGTTTTAAAATAAATTAGAAAAACACACAAGACCTCTTCAGTGGTTGCATGTTCTAAGCCCTAAGGCATCTTGCAATAGACTAGGCTGTTGAAGACGAGAAGGTCAGGATTCGAGTCCCGGTCGGTTGTAAGGTTTTTTCCCTAAATGGGTTTTCCACTCTCCCTCCATGCAAATATGGATACATTTTATCTAAATTCTACCTTACTCCATCCATAACTCATTAGAGTAAATAGTACATATACTTATAACACAAATGGGTTCTTAGACTTAGTACTTTAAAAAACCTATTAAGTCTTTAATTTCACTTTTGTCGAGTGGAGATTGCTGAAAACCACACTTATGGTTGATAATCGGATAGCTGCAGCAGTGGTCAAGTGGTCTTAGATGTTAAGAGTTGTATTGCATTTGTCCAACGTTAACAGGGTGGTCGAGGTTCAAATCCCTTTCAGATACAACGGGGATGATATTTTATGTGTGATTTTAACTTTTCATCAATTCTATATCCAGGCTAGTTCCGGTGCAGTTAATTCAAGTTATTCATTATTCATTCATTATTCATTATTCATTATTCATCATTCATTATTCATTATTCAGTATTCATATTTATTTGATTAAGGCGTTAATAACCTTTGATTTTAAAGTATGTGTTAAATTGTATTTGTTACTAATAGGATTAAATTGATCCAATCAGAAAATTCTTCCAAAAACACATTGGGTTTCCTGGCCTTGGTCCGTTAATTGTGGAGTAGGTGTTGGCGAAGGTATGGATGTCGTGGTGCGGCTGAGTATGGGCGGTCTAGTTCTAGTGGTGAACTTTCATTTTGGTTTTGATATTCATATAGTGCAGATACACCCTGGCATACCAAGTATTCTTGTAGTGCTAGTTTTTATCTATGGCTGTGTGGGCAGAGTGTATGAGAGGCTGGATGTGCTGGTGGTCCATCACCAGCTCTATATTGTGAACAATAATATTGTATTGACCCTGATCTGCATTTAGATGTAGGATATGTTACGGTGAATTTTGTTTCTTGTAAGCTTGAATAGTTTTTCAACTTTATGGTTAGAAATAAACAAACTTTCACACTTGTTTATAGCGGGTCACACCTTACTTAATTTTTTATTTTTTTTATTTTTTGCATTTTTTAATATGTCATATGCATATTCCATCATGTCTTTGCGTTTTGAACATTTTCTTTTGCTTTCTTGGGACTTGGTGGATGCGATTCATTTTCAATAGTAGACGTTTCATTTCTGGCCATTTCATTTGTATCTGCTTCAGTAATGCTTTAATATCTGCTTCCATTGCATTTATAGTCTCAGGCTGGAAAAATAAACATATTTTTTATTTGTAGATATCAGCATCAGCTAAAGAATAGATAAGAATTTCAGATCAGTTTTATAACCTATGTAATGTCCCTCATTGCCTTGAAGCACTGGATGGAAACATGTCATTTTACAAGCGCTTATTAATTATGGAGGAAGTTTTATAGCTATGAAAACTTCTTCACTATTATTTTATTGGCTTCAGTCAATTCACAGTACAGCTTCATTTATGTCAATGTCTGATGTTAAGAAAGAATATTGGATGGTGGAGTATTTAAAGGCAGCAAATTATACAAAAGAATGTAAAATAAAACCTTGAAAATACCGGAACCAGTTCCACTGTCAAGAGAAAGAACATCAACTCATTGTGTTGTGGCTGATTAAGTGTTCCCTCTTTCTGCAAATATAATGAAAGTGTATTCAGGACTCCACAACAAAGGAAAAAAGAATATTCAACCACAGGTTATGTTAAAGAGTAGATGAAATTGCTTTCGGAATAATACCATTAGTTTTTCTAATGTTAAGAAATCCTATATTATTAGAATCTGACAACGCTACTTCAGTGGTCATTGCGATAACACATCTACATATTTTTTTAAAAATAAACCAAATAATATGTAAACTTATACACCCCTCCAGGAAGTTTAGATGAAGAAATTAATGTAAACCTCAGACTAAGCCTTTGGAGACAAGAAACCAAATCAATTATGTCGTTTTTACCGATGACATATTAACTAAGAAGAACTAGACTTGCAGTGAAACAAATTTGTGATGAAATTATACAGTTTTGTATAAAAGATGAGTCGCTATCTTGGCGAGAACAATATGCTTGAGGTAATTACAGTTCCTACAATTGGTTGTGGCTTGTTTCAGTCCAGCATGAATGTTAATGACTCGAAAGTAAACCAAGTACTGCTATATACTTCTTCAGGAACTGTAATTTGAACAAAAATGTGGTTTGTCATTAATTTGTATTAGTATGTTAATCAATATTATATAAGTCATAATTAATTAACTATTATTAAGAATAGTGAGCCCAAACAGCACAAAATACTTGTTAGATATTAAAATTTATTTACTGCCTATTCAAAATGACAGATCATTAAAAATATAAAATATTTGTTTTACATATGTATAAATATTTCATTTGCAAATATTTAAAATATGAGTTTTACATGTGTATAAAATGTTTAGACTTACCTTTTCTTGTACTCTTGCTTTTCAATGCTTTTCTTTTCTATCTTCTGAAAGAAGCCATTAAACTTGTAATTTTTCGTTTCCACTCTTCTTTATTGGTTTCCATTTATTTAGCTGTTGCTGCCAGGCATCATGTTTTTTAAATTTGGTATAATGTTGTGGATCCTGAGGAACCCATAAAACAGTTTCCCTAAATTTTCAATAAAATATAAAGATTTTTCTTGTTTTCATTCCATGAGCACATACTTGCTGCAAGTTGATGGTAGCACTTAATATGTCTTCACTCCAATAGGCACTAAGGATGACTGAATTAATGTGCTTGACACATTCGGTGAACTACCTTTGCTGACTTGTAATGTAACAATAAAAGGGATTTGAGAAAAATCAAGAAGTGGCTCGGCTAGTCGCTTGCTACTCTGTACTGAATGGCTTGTGTTACATTAGAATGTTCTGTTACAAGTCATTCACCAGCTATATACTTAAACACATATTTTCAAATGACATAAAGGAGTGATTGTGTAAATACACCCTGACATGTGCTTTAAAGGTATACAATATGCATACTCCACATAGTGCACAATCTGAGAGACGACTGAATTATATCCACTTAGAATGGTCTACATTGTGACACTACTCAAACAACCCAAATGAAGATCCTTAATTGTAACCACTGGAATAATATCCACAAAATCCCATTGTATCCATTCAGAATGGTCTTGATTCTATCATTTCTCAAACAACCATACTGAAAATCCTTAATCATCCCATTTAGTTCATTCACAATTTGTCAAAATTGTATTCGTATTATATCAAGCCAGGCATTTAAGTTGAGACACCGGAATATCCTGAAAACAGTGAATTAAATAAAAAACATCCAAACAAAAGACTTTTTTTTAGGGGCAAAAAGACCAGCACTAGTCATTTTTGATTTGGGGAAATTTCAGTGTTATTTCAAGGTCAACTTTGTTTTTTAAATAAAAATCTCTAATTTTTAATGGTATTTTATTTTATACACAAAACAAACAACTTTGGCTTGATTTTTTTATTTGACATCAATTTTTGAAGATACCTTGTAATTTTTTTAACAATATTTATTCAAGAACTTTTTATCACATTATGTTATTCTTTATCATGTCAAATGCAATAATATTTATAGAATTACTTTAATAAACGATTTTTTCTAAAATGCTTAGTTATTGGGATATTCTGGTGTTTCAACTTAAATGCCTCACCTGGAATATGAATGTGCTAAGAATAAAAAATGATTTGTTCGAATAAGAAGACACCCTTTTACTAAGTGTAGGATAATATTTTGATATATAGCAATTCTTTGCAAAATGGCTTTTTTTTTTTGTTTTATACACAAATGTTTGTGGATTTACTTCAAATTCACCTAGAACGTTCACTTATTTTATGCAGGATGAAACCAGGGTTCTATGAATGATCCAAAACCGTAAATACTACCGGTGGTGCAGTATTATTTCAGATCTGGCTCATGGCCAGCTTTCAAGATATGTCTTGGGAATTGTTTGTCGAGTATCCTCACCTGTCTTACCAACTTCACATATCACAACTAGACTAAAGCGGTTAGACCCCCAAACACATCTTTGGTATTTCCTTTCAGCTGTAGTAAAAACGACAAAAGAAGTGATTTCAAGAGGGAATGACAAATAAATGCAAAGTATTTAACACTTATATTATTTACCAAAAGTAGCTGCTGCAGGACGCATCACTCTCTGAGTGATTTATTGAAAGTAGATTTAATAATAGTATTAAATGTCAAATAAAGTTTTTCCTGCAGTAATTCAACTATAGTTCTGGTGGAGAAACTAGGACACCAGAGTTTGGACTTTATCTCAACATTCATAGCTGTTGGATGTTGGCAGTGTCAATAAGCATTTATCTATAACAAAATAAGACGAGAAATAGTCGAACAATAATGATGATGATTCATCCTTATCCTATTCTCATAGGTTTTTTAGCATCGCGTTTTATTACTCGCTCAGGTTATAAGCGTTTTAAATCTAATGTATGTATCGAGTTGAAATAAATAATAGGACTGACTCAAAAGCTTCAAACACTAAACAATTTATGAAAATTAGAAAATGTGGATTCTGAGTATACTATCTGAAAGTGTGATCAAGTTTCCTAAAATAGCCTTTATAAACATTTTCAATAATACCAAGGACATCGATATGGAGTTTACCGCAAAATTATCAAGCATACACACCCTTGAAAGTAAGGCTATTTTATTCATAGAGGGTTCTTTGGGTGTCCACCTTTATTTTTGCATTCCTTAAATTACATTATAATCATATATAGAGACAAGAATTTACATCAGTCCTGAATGGGCTAAAATCTAAGGCATCACTGTCACAATGGATTGGATAGTTGTTACCAAGGAAGTTGGTGTTGAATTTCTGGTCAGATGTACAGAGGGTGGATTTTCCCACTTCCTCTTCACACAAATGGAAGTACATTTACTCTAAATTATATCTTCCTCATTCCTAATCCATTAATGCAATAAAATGTAAATAGGCTGGATGGGCAGAGATATGTGGAACAGAAATTCTTAAAAATGATAGAGGTTTGAAAGTCCTTTCTTTACAAATTAATAATTAATAATATCCGGTTAAAGTCTCAAATGTAGTACTGGCTTCTAAATTGCAAAATTGACTTCAATAATTATGCTGTAAAAGACTTTGCTTTTGTGAACGCGAGAAAACTTATTAATTGCTTATGATGTGCACTGTGTAATCTGTGTTCATATTTAGTGTTAATTAAAATTTGGCAAACATAACGAATAGTAGTATCATTAAATATTTTCCCCTTAAACTAATAATAATAATAATAATAATAATAATAATAATAATAATAATAATTTCTTACATGAACAAAAATAATTTGTTACATGAATACTAATAATGTGGGTTTTCCCCTTAATATTTACTTAATTGCATATCTGTATCTGTTTGGGGGTGGGAGCCCCCAAAACCATAAATATATCAGGCCCCAAAATGTATGTAGCCGGCCCTTGGGAGTGAGAGACCGGTCCCTACTCCTTTTAGCATCATAAACAATTTCTGTGACAATTGTAGACACACATGCAAATCTTTCACTGTAAGGATTAGGTACCCTTCATTTAACCTGAAAGGTAGAAAGTTTACCCTACATGGGTCCAATATGGCGCAGCTTGTAATCTAAGGTCATAATGTAGACCATCAATGTATGACTGATATCTTTCAGGGTAAATGGAGTATATATCTTAGGAAGTGACTCAGGAGAGAGCAGAAGTCAACCCTACATTTCACTTTTTTTTTGTGGCATTTATGAAATAACTTTTTAAACAAATGTATTCAGTGTGTCCATCATAAGATTCCAACATTTTAAGTACCTATAGCGTAGTTCAGTACAGGGGTGTTTCATGGTGAATACTTTGTATTTGTAGGTCTGACTATTCCATTGAAATGATAGGGGTTATAAAACACACTTCCTAAAGTTGACCTGAGCAACTATGGGGTCAATGAACCCTTACCTTATTATGAAAACAGTGTTTTTTGATTGTTTTTAGCATCGCGTCTTACTACGTGAGCTATATGCTGACACAATTTTATTTTCCTAAGCTGAGTGATTTTATTTTGGACGACAGCCTCCTTTAGGTACTTGTGGTCATGCAGTATATTTGTATGTAATAATTAAAGTAAAATTAAAAGTTTTAATAAGTGACATGGATGCTAGTAATTTTTCAAACAATATGTTGAGTTGGAATTCTATAAGATGCTGACATTGTTAAGTAATAGCTTAAAAGTGCATCTAAAAAACTCCCTATTTAAAAAAAAAAAGAAGGGGATTTTACTCCGGTTGTGAGACTTTAAACAAATTATTTCAAATGAAAATGTTCTGTAAAATGTGTGCCAATGTTAGTACTTGAGCAAGTATTAATAAGTAAAAAGTATTTCTACCCAATTACTAGGATAGTAGATTATTGTAGTTTTACACAATTCATCACTCTATAAATTTATGTGCTTTAAAACACTTTAAATTACTTAAAGATGGGTCTTTATTTTTTTTTAAATGCTTACCAACTAATGTTGAGAGACTTCGCCACATGACAGCTCAGTTAGAACCCCTTCCTAACCCCTCAAAAAAAAAATCTGTGTCCAACCAAGGGATTACTACTATACATGCTTAATGCACTGACCACACGTGTGCATGCTAACCGCCATTTGATTAACATGTTAAAAGAGCTAAAAAGCCAGGAAGTGTGATTTTTATAGAAATTTAATACAAAATTTAGTTTAAGGAAATTCATGTAGACTAGTTTGGTGACAACTGTGAATAAGGCTCTGAATTAAAATTCCCGAAAAATGGCAAAATTCAAGTACTTTCCCCAGGTTTTTTCCCTGATGCTCAGAATTCAAGCATAACTCCCAGTCTTCCCAATCAGTGGCTGCCCTGATGATATTTAATAGTTATAGTTTGTATTTTACTAACAATATTAAGTTTAAACTTGCTTCGATGGCTGCATGGTCTAAGGTGCCACTTTCGCACTATATTAGACTTCTGATGACAGAAAGATAGAGGTTCAAGCCCTGGTCAGGTGTAATGAGGATGGTTTTCCTAAATGGTTTTGTACTCTCCCTAAACACAAATGTGGGTACATGTCTTATAAATTCAACCTTTCTCGTCCTTAGCTCACTAGCATAATTAGTAAATATGTGTTTAACCTGAACAGGTATTAAGGCGGGGTGCTAGAAAAAATTAAGTTAAAAACCAGGTCTAGTTTTATTTAGCTGGACTTTCAAATTGACACACGTAATCCACACAAAGTTTTTGGCAAGCATCAGTGGGCCATGCATGACGTCATTGGTTAGCATTGCAAACAGAAAAGACAAGAGGAACCTGCCAAAAATCCACACCACTTCTCCTACTATTGGCTACAGCGAACAAACTGATATACCAATTTACTTGGGCAGCCTAGGAATGCAGATTAGATCTGTGATAATCTTATGAAAAAAATCAACTTGCTGCATTTAAAAGTTCCTCTTTGCTGTGAGCATGCAGTGTTGCACTAATTAGCTGCACTAATTAGCTTTAAATGGCCAGGTCATTTTTCACCAAACCATCTGATATGTAATCAAATTAAATTTGTAAACTAAGCCTATCTATGATAACATATCCAAGGAGTGGTAGTAATCTAATTTTTTTGTTTTAAATAACATTTGAAAAAATACAGTTGTCCTGATAAATAAGAAAGAGTTTGTTATGTGACCAAACATTAAAATTTATAAAACTTAAAAATAAAACCCAAGTTTTTCTTGAATTGAAACCTGTATGGGGGGAAAAACTTAGTTAAAAAAATTGTTTAGACTGAATGAAAAAGGGGGCTGTATGTGTATGTATGTGTGTGTGTGTGTGTGTATGTGCGCGTGTGTGTGTGTGTGTGCGCGTGTGTGTGTGAGTGAGGTTTGGTAGAAAATTGTCAATGGGATTATTAATATTTTGTTATAATTGTTGAGTTTACCACAAACAACATTTCCTATTTGTATACAGATAGTCTTTAACTTTTGAACTATCCGGACTTTAATACATTGGTTGATGAACAAACATTTCAAAATATCCCAGTGCTTGACAGTGTTGTCCATCTACATTATAGTATTTGAATATTTTGTAACTTTTGTCATGAATATGTAAAATTGAAAGTTCTGATATTAGTGATAAGTTAAATACAGTTGCAACCAAGATGGAAATTTAGGCATGTTGAAATCTGTGAACCTTTAGTCTCAATCAGACGCGGTTTAGATTTTAAGCTGGTCGGTTGAGAATTAAATTGTAGTGAAAAAGAACAAGATCAAAGGAGATGTGTGACATGCTACAAATACATGAGGTAGAAAAATAAATGTTTTCATGATATTTACAGATTCCATTATATTTCTAAGCTTTCTGGCAATGGAGCCCTCTTATAAAATGGAAGTGTGTGGTTCAACTTGGGTACGTGTTTTAAAAACATTTTTGTAAGTGAAGAGATTATATATATAATAAAAATTTGAATGTGATCAATATGGCTTATAATGTTAGTGTTTGATGTTTGATATTTGGGTCCAGTTACTCTAAGCAATTCAAAGATGAGATGAT
The DNA here is from genome assembly GCA_902155825.1 of Timema genevievae. Lineage (NCBI taxonomy): Eukaryota > Metazoa > Arthropoda > Insecta > Phasmatodea > Timematidae > Timema > Timema genevievae. Next base: position 149,075 of record CABFWO010000981.1, read on the forward strand.
ATGGGTTAGTACCAACATTTGCCTGGAAAAAGATGGAAACCATTGATGAAAATAATCGTCCATGAACCTGGCCAGGATTTATTTTCCCACCTTCCTAGTCGAGAGTCAGAAGTGTGAACCACAATTGCAGGGGTGCCCAGCCTGTTTGTGACCAAAAGCACATCAAAGACTTAAGTGTGTGGCGGCACCCACTTATTTTTCAAAATAAATGTGTATTTAAACAACAAATAATACAATAAGCAACATATTTTACATTAAAGAGAGGTAAAAAAAAGGTAATTTTAGTTAAAAGTTATCAATTGAATAGTTAGACCATTACTCTTTGACAATAACCATGTGTGTATTGGCCTTTTTAATCCACCTCATATTTTCAGGAAGAAAAATAAAGGAGTTTTAAAACATGAATAATAAGAGTAGTTTCATTCGATTTATCAAAAGAGTTAGAAATATTTCAATAGATGCCAATCACACTCAAATGGATGCTAACTTACATTAAAAGACAATGTAATTTTTGACATTGCATTTAATTTGCCAATTTCTCAAATTGGGAGAGTAGGATGGTATTCCTGTTGTAAATAAGTATGGTAGGAATCAGCATATAAGTCGAAATTTGTATTTTTATTTTATGATATATATGGTTGGAAACAATGTAAACTATTTATAGATGGCTCTCCCACACCATCACTAAAACAAAGCTTATAGACACGAAGTACACTTTGTATGCCCTATGCTTAAATAAACCAGTTAAAAGGTAATTCTCAGGCATAGCACCGAGTCTTCCTACCTGTTAGGGTCATACACTATGTACCAAGCTAATGGTTTTAGGGATGAGGAAGGTTAAATTTAAAGGAAGTGTACTCGAATTTGAATGGAGGGAAAGCGGAAACCCATTTTGTAAAAAAAAAAAAACTCGGTACACCCAAGAGAGATTCAAATCTCGATCCCTCTTGTCATTGGCAGCATAGTCTACTGCACGTGACACCTTCGAACTATATGGGTGCAAACTTGTAACTATTATTATTATCGTTATAAAGGAAATTAATCATTAATACTATCATAATCAAAAAAGTATTGGTACTGATTGATTGATACTAACCATTAAAAGTGGCAGCTGAAGATTACATTACTTGTGAAAAAATCTCCTTAAGAAAAAATTGTTCAGTCTTGATGTAGTTAGTGTTAAAGAGGAAAACTATGAGAAAATTAAATTGGGTTTAATGACTAGTTGAATGATCAAACAACCTGAAAGAGTTGTAAAGACAGGGGAGTATATAAAAATGCAGAGCCTAAGAGGTTTCTAAAAGTATCAGTTACAATTTCAGATGACCAATCTTGTGAGGAAAGATTCTGTGAAAATAAACTTGCGCTACAGGATAACAAATAGAGCTACACGATGACTTGAGCTTTCGAGAGAAAACTCACATAAAACTAGTAGAGTTTGTTTATAAATGTGACCCCCAAGAAATGTTGCAAACATTCGACAGTAAAAAATAACAGACTAGATGGCTCAGTGAGATTACAAACAGGTATATATAGAACATTGGTACCACACATTTTGGAGCGTAATAGTTAAAAACATTTTAGAACTTTGAATGTTCATCAATTTCAATTTATAAATTAATATTTTTATATACATCAAATATAAAACTAAAACATTTTTAACTAGAAACGGAATATTTTACATTTCGACAGCAAATATGTTGGATACAAGTTTAAATCTATTGCCAAGAATTGTGTATTCAAAGTGCATAAAGCTCTAGTATTGTGATTATTTTATTTCTTCTATATTTATTGCATTAGCTGTTCTATCACTATTTTCTTACTAAAAGATTCATCGTATTTTAAAGATTTTCTGGAAGGAGCCCCCATTTTTCCAAACAAAGATTTAAATAAAAAGGAATGATATTTAGTTTTTTTACCAAATTAACAAAGGTGAAGTCATGTAATGGATGCTTAAAACAGGTTGAGTTGAGTTTGGTGAGTTGTTACACAACCCAATGTTTCAGGAGGGAGTAAGGGGGTGATAAGATTTGTGTTCAAAGCCATGTGCCTACTTCTTTAGTCAGCTTTCTCTTCAATACAAAGACCTATATATAATTTAAAGCTTTCAGTTAAATGTTGTACATTTAAAAATAGTTCAGTATTTGTCTTGTGTGTTTTTTTTTTGTGAAATTCCCTGTTTTCCCACCGATTTTTTCAGACACAAAAAAATCCTTGTATCTTCCAAGTAACTCCCAGTGTGACAACCTTTATTAGTGAACAATTTAAAAGCTGAGAAACTTTGAGATTGTATCAAACGTGTTAATTGATCATCCCATAAGTAAAACAAATAAAGTAAAATAAAAACTTCTTGTATTTCCTGGATATAAATGTAAATTAAATTGTTTAGGTCAAACTACATAGAGTATATGGAATGTTTACTTAAGCTATCATTTATTTGTCTCTAAATGTACCTAGAGCATTTGAAACACTGATTTCCTGAGGAGTTTATGTTCCCATAATATAAATATTGTTGTACTTTGCACTCGTCCCAAGCAGTTTGGAGGAGAATGTGTGATCAGACGTGCAGAGCTTTCAAGCACTACAGAAATATATGTTTAACTTTTGTAGCCTGAAGATGTTTCTGGTGGTAATAATAGACAGTGGCGGCTTGTGAACGGGCTTCAGTACAAGCCAGGCCTGATGAGACTCTACTTGTAAGCTCCCCCTCCCCCTCCCCCCCGAACTACCAGTTTGACCAACCACACACATAAGTTAGTGATAAAAAATTTGTTAATTGCCTTTAGGGTAAAGTTTAATACCGAATGAGAGGAAACAATTTTAACAGTATGGGGTGAAAGGGAGAATATCCTATTTTAGCTCAAATTGACTTAGTGGTGCCATCTGTAAGACAATCATAAGACCTTTTTAATACACTTTATATTATATTTAAAAGAGGTATCTGTCACAGTTAAATTAACTAGGAAAAAAAGTATTAATGAGCTCTATATGAGGTTTGAGATATAAAAGTTGTCCTGAAAATGTCTGTAATGTGACTTTCCCCCGTTTTCACCTGTAACTTTAATCTACTAATACAGTCCCATCAAGCTTTGTTGTGTTGACAACTCACAAGCCACCATTTAAAATATATAATACTAGGCTTTACTTCCCCCAGAAGAAGTTGTGCTAAGGATTTTTATCACTCAAGAAAAATTTGTCAAGCCCCGCTGGGGTTTGAACCCATGAACATCGGGTAATGAGGTGAGCACTTTACCCCCAGACCAACGAGGTCAACTCCTTGTAACTGGAAATACAGTAAATGCAAGAGTGATAATTTATAGGCCAGTGCTATTCAACCTTTCTTGCTCGTGTACCCCAAGATACATTTTTCTTCAAATTTGTACTCCCAAAGTTGTTGGTATATAATGCACGTTATAAAGATTCTTAAAGCTACATTGTATATGAAAGAGAGGGAGAAAAAGAGAAAAAAAAATGGCGCTCTAAGCTTACGTCTGGGTCCTTTGTGGCAAACCCTTAACCTGGCCCTGATTATTCGGTATCTATCATGAAATAATATATATATATATATATATATATATATTTAAATTTTACATACCCCCTAAAATGTATTAGTATACCTCTGGTGGTACGCGTGCTGCAGCTTGAATACCACAGCTTTAGACTATGCAACCACCAGTATGGGTCTTATAAACAAATACTAAGCTTCTTAGGCCCTATCTACATAGGGCAAGCTCTTTTGGACAAAAAAACTTGATATCTTGGTCGGACTCTTATTATATCAATTATGTCAGCCCTGACAAGATTTGTGAAGTGGTCATACACATCATGGGCAGGTATCCTGGCACGATTCCCACATGGCCAGTAAATATAGACAGGCCACATAGTCGCCAACCACACATGTACAAGATGACACAGAGCATTAAGTACAGGTTACACAAAAACATAATTCAATAAATTAAACCTTATTCAAAGTTGAAAAATCAAAATAAAGGGCAGAAAGATAACTTTTTCTCTTTAGATAGTGATACAAGTTTAGGGGTGAATACCCTGTTCTTTATTTGAACCATACCACCCTAATTTATGAAATAATGAATTTATCATGCATATAACTTGGAAAGCCTCAAACATAATTATAAGGAATGTAACAAACATGTTATTTTGATATATGATCAAATGAAAGTGATACTTAAAAAAAAATAGACTGACAAATTTATAGATAAAAACTGTAGACATTCCATAAAACAAATACTGATTTTAAATTAGTGACTTACAAAAATTATGATGAAACTATATTTTAGTAATATGGTGGCTCGTTTGTATGTATCATATAATTTTATTTTTATCACCGCGTCTCACTACCTGTTCAGGTTATATGCATATATAATTACTCTTATGGGGTTTGGATGTATCATATAACTTTATTTTTATCACCGCATCTCACTACCTGTTCAGGTTATATGCATATATAATTACTCTTATGGGGTTTGGATGAGGAAGGAAGCGTTTAAGAGGTAATCTACCTGCATTTGTTTGGCAGGAGTCTGAGAAACCATTTAGGGAAAACTGACCAGGATTCGTTCGAACCCCGTTTTTTCATAAATGTTTTCCACTCTCCCTCCATACAAATGTGGCTATACTTCCTATAAATTTAACCTTTCTTATCCCTAAAACCATTAGCGTTATTATTACATAAGAACAGGTATAAAAGATACGGTGATCAAAAAAAAAAGTAACTCAGTTGAACCAAATGTTGCCATTTTTCTATTTAAAAATATTTAATTATCACTGTACCCTAACACTTCCTAGTAAAGTAATAAAAATAATACCTGATTTGGTGGTTAAGTTATATAAAGATATGTAGGGTTAGTTGGGTGTTGAAATTGAAACCAATGTATATTTAAAATATTCTTTATATTATCTGTTGCAATAAAATAGTTTATCATTGTTATGAAATTCTTTTGCCTTAAACCAGTCTTAATAATTATAATTATTATTATTATGTTGTTCTAGGTGTGAAAGCAGAGGATCTTTCCAGCCAACAACAAGCGCCGACCGAGTCCGAGTGTCGGTCTTACATTGAGAAGGCTTTGAAACAACGCGGCACCCCAGAAGGTAAGATTAGGTAGGATGCATCACATTACTACTGCATGCAACAGAGGAGAACAATAAATAAACATGCTCTATGGTAAGTGGCCCAAGTAGGTCACAATCTTGTAGAAGATTGAAAGACCATGACTAGTGACCACTAAACTCATATCCATACAAAGCGTGCCACTAATCTCAACAAGTTGCAAGTAGTTATAGCTAGCTATAATTTTTAATTTGTTCGATTAGTGAATAATATAAATAGTTAGTTGAAAACAAAATATTTCATAATTTATGAAAAGGGGAGGTAAAACATAGATAAATTAGTATACTAATACCAAATATTTAATAATCCATCTTAGTTAGATAATTTATGTTTTCGATAATTATAACAAACCTTAACATTTCGAAAGTAAAAAATAAATGGAAATCTATAAAAATATAAATAAATATATGGTAATATGAATACAAGAGGATATATTAATTTCATAAATACTAAGGGTTATGCAGGTGTTAAACATGGAAGAACTATTTCCATTCAATCGGGATTAAAACTAATTTCTCAAAATTGGTTGTTTAGCCCCAGTCTACAAATCGCAATGCTTTGATGCTACTAACCAAAGTCAAGGTTGATAGATTATCGGCACTAAGAATTTACTCACCCTTGGTCTAGCAATGGTTCTCAGCTTTTTGGGTGTATTGTTAAAACAAACAACTAATTATCTCCCTATGCAATAGATGATTTTCTACAGTGATTGTAACATTTTAAATCAGCAAAATATGTATTTGTTTCCAGTCCTAAGCAATTCGAATTAGAGGACGAATTCATTTATTTCTTAATGATAACAGTCTTTTCTGTATTTTATTTTTAACACCACCCAATGTTAAGAAACCTAGCAAACATAAATACCTTTTTTTCATCACCACATTTTACTAACTGTTCAGGTTATATGAATGTATGATAATTACTCTAATGGGGTAGCTTTGAGAAAGGAAGCATTTTAGAGATAATCTGCCCACATTTGCACAGAGGGAGAGTGGGAAACCATTTAGGGAAAACCACCCTTAGTAGGACCGGCCAGGATTATAACCTCGATCTCCTCTACATCACCAGGCCAGTCTAACATAAGACACATCATCTATTGAGTTAAGGCGTCTGACATATGTTCTGGTTTGTGTACAAATATGTCTGTTTCCTAAGATACATGTGTATATTTTAGCATCAGCTGAAGAAACAGGAAGCAGTGGAGAGTTGTCGGCTGAAGAAGTCCCTGCATCTGTAGAGATCACAGACCAGGTAAACACTTTTTTCTATAAATTCAGTTGAGAAATGTCACCTGGTCACAAAAATTTAAATGCAGGACCTTTGTGTTTGAACTCATGATCCTACTGCTGAGATATTAATATTGGTTGCAGTTTAAGGGTGTTGAAAGAAGATTTTATTTTTGGTTGATAAGTAATGAATTGAATAATAATTTATGCTCACTAAATTAACATGATGTTTTCCTAAAATAAACAATGTAGCTAATATTGGCCTTGTTATATTAAAAGTATTACTGTATTTATTGAAATTTTAAGGATTCATTAACACACTATCAATAACCTTCAATAGATACATTAAAGTTATTTTTATAACAACAAAAAGAGTTAAAGAAGATTCCCAACTAAGTTTATTTTAGAACAAAAATGTGTCAGTACTAAGAGCATAAATGTTTCTCCAAAAGAAAAACCAAATGTAGTAATAATTTAAAACTCATTTGAATTTCCTTAAGTAATAAATCTATGTAAATGTGGCTGTATCTGGCAAAAGTTGTGCAATTTATTTCTGGCAACAACTGCCAATAATGTATTATGTGCTTTAAAGCCATTGACTAATCAAGAACCCATTTCGGTGGCCACATGGTCTAATGCGCTACTCTCGCAATAGACTAAACTGCTGATGACAGGGAGATCGTGGTTCGATCCCGGTCAGGTGTACTGAGGAGGGTTTTTCCTAAATGATGGTTTTCAACTCTCTCTCTCCCCACACAAATGTGGGTACACTTCTTCTAAATTCAAGTTTTCTCATCCCTAACTTATTAGCATAATTAGTACATAAATGTATGACCCAAATGGGTTATATGTTATTTACTAATAATGTATGTAATGTATGGCAGTTCTAAAAAAACAAACAAAAAAAACTAATCAATATTACACTGATCCTGTTAGGCACATGCTTATTTAGCACTAAATGACTATCTGTGTGTTTAACAGGAAGTACAGTCCCAGACCGAGCAGCAAAGTGATTCAAGTGGTGAGTTGACCGAGGGTGACGGGAGCCAGCCAACAGATTCTCAGGAACAAAGCAATGGAGAAAGTGAAGAGATTGAAAAGGATACTGAATCCGCTGAAAGCTTAGAAAATGTTGGAGAAAGTGCAGAGACTGGTGGTGAAAGTTTAGATGAAACTGATGAAAATGTAAATGCAAGTGTGGACGAGGGTGGTGACAATGTAAATGAGGATAATGAAAGCTTAGAAGGTGATGATAAAAGCACAGAAAAAGATGAAGAAATTGATGGAGAAAGTAATGAGTCTGTTGGAGAAAATACTGAAGCCACTGTAGAAGAAGAGCTTGAAGGAAAAAGTGATGAGGACAGTAATGAGAGCAAGGAAGCCAAAGGAGAGAGCGAGCAAGCAGGAGAGAGTGGAGAAGTTGGCGAAGAAACTGATGTAGAAAATGCAGAAGAAGAGAGTGGTGTAGAAAGTTCAGAAAGTGTGGAGGCCGATGAAATAGTGAAAGATGACAAAGAAACCACAGAAGACAGCATAGAAAGTGCAGAAATCATTGAGGATAATGCAAAGACAGAAGAAGAACCTGCCGAGGTCTTTGAACAAGGTCCAGAATTAGATGGAGAGAGCACAGAGGCAGGCAAAGAGAGCGCAGAGGATGATGAAGAAAAGTTGGAGCCTGGTGGAGAGAATGGAGAGGTAGACGAAGAGAGCACAGAGGCTGGAGGAGAAAGTACAGAGGCCGTTGAGAACGAAGAGGCCAGTGGAGAGAGCACAGATGCCAGCAAAGAGAATGACGAAGAAAGTTCAGAGGCTGGCGGAGAAAGTTCAGAGGCTGGCGAAGAAAGCGCAGAGAACGGCAGAGAGAGAGCAGAGGCCAGTGGAGAGAGTGCAGAGGTCGGTGGAGAGAGTGCAGAAGCCGGCGAAGAGAGTGCAGAGGCAAGCATAGAGAGCACAGAAGCCGGTGAAGAGAGTGCAAAGGTTGGTGAAGAGAGCACAGAGGTTGGTGAGGAGAGTGTAGTGGCCAGCAAAGAAAGTGTAGAGACTGGTGGAGAAAGCGCAGAGGCTGGCGGAGAGAATGCAGAGGCTGGCGGGGAGAGTGCAGAGGCCGGCGGGGAGAGTGCAGAGGCCGGCGGGGAGAGTGCAGAGGCTGGCGGGGAAAGTGCAGAGGCTGGCGGGGAAAGTGCAGAGGCTGGCGTAGAGAGTGCAGAGGCTGGCGGGGAGAGTGCAGAGGCTGGTGTAGAGAGTGCAGAGGCTGGTGTAGAGAGTGCAGAGGCTGACAGAGAGAACACAGAGGCCAGTGAAGGAACTGCTGGAGAAAGTGAAGAGAATGCTGGAGAAAATGAAGATATTGCTAGAGAAAGCACAGATACTACAAAAGAAAGTGCAGAGGTTGACAGTGAAAGCATTGAAACTCGTGCAGAAACTAAAGAAGGAATCAGTGCAGAATCTGTAGAGGATATTATTTCTAAAACAGATGCGGCTTCTGAACAAGTTAGTGCAGGTTCTGAAAGTGAAGCTGCCAGTCAAGACACTGATGACCAATCTGATGAAGCACCAACACAAGGTAAGTCTTTAGAGTTTAATTGTATTTTGTGATTTTCATTATTTTCAAGTTTTTTTTAATAAAGGTCCAATAATGCATATATATATATATATATTATATAATTACAAAAATGGCCCTGAAAAACATCTACACACAAACTCTATTTTGCCTTATGATAAAAAATATATTTTGGTGGAAACCAAAATAAATAATTGTTAGAACATGTTAAAGAGAATCCCCAGAAGAAAATACTGGCAGGTTTTAGTTATTCAGTAACAATGGCGTTTAAATTTGACAACATAATGGTCTACTTTAACCTGAACAAGGTTGAACAAGGTTGATCAAGGTCATTGGCACAGGTCCAGATGACAAGCTCTATGTTAAATTTAGATGTGTGTAGTAAGTACTGCTACGAAATGATGAAAGCAAAAACATGGGCGGAGAGTGTGTAGAAAACTTAACGGCCTCAAATAAAATCTGCTTACACAAATATCTTCATGTTATTGACCTTTCTTAAGAAAAGTCAGATGTGTTAAGCTTTGTATTATTGTTCCTTCATATAAAAAGAGGTTGCAACAAAGCATTTTAAAATGTACTAATACTAACAGAGAAAGAAAAAAAGGAAATATCAGGGGGATTAAACATCAAAATACTAACATGTAATTTACTATACACAGTATAGTTTGGTTTTTCTGAAGAATTTTGAGTTTGAAAGCTAATTTTATTTTTTACAATGATGGGTCCATCAAGGGTGTCCAAGTAAGATTGGAATAAATTGGGTTATGTTAACTTTTTCTGTATTAGAAATTACTCTTTTAATATAGGAAAATGTTGAGTCTTCTTGGTCAAATAAATTATAGCTTTTTTTTAGTATCACGTCTTACTACCCATTCGGGTTATACACCTATGTATTAATTACAATAGTGGTTTAGGGGTTAGGAAGATTTAAATGAAAGGAAGTACACCCCAACATTGTGTGGAAGTAGAGTGGAAAACCATTTAGGAAAAACCGTGGAAAGGCTCGAATCTAAATTAAGCCTAATTAACCAAACCCTGGTGACTGTTGGGATAATTCCTCTTTTTAGGAGAATCACTCATGGTACCATCGGGGAATTGAACTCGGAACCCAAGGCTTGTAACCAGGTGCACTGACCATTATACCATGGGGCCGGTTCATTTAAGATCTATGTTATATATAAGAGGTTTTGTGTGTTTTACAACAAAATGGAAATAATAGTGCCAAATTTAATTATTAAGATATTATTGTAATAGTATATAACCCCAACTTTGTTATGTTCACTATTGTCAATGTACTGTTTTAGAAGAGCAGCCTGAGATCACACCAGAAGAAGAACTAACCCAGGTAATATATTTATAATCAAAATACTTTTGCTCTCATAATTTCTCTCTCAGGTAGCACAAGTCAAAGCATCAAGTCAATGTCTAAGCTAAATGCAAATCGTAAAAAAATAGATATATATATATATATTTATTAAAGGCACCTAGGGCGTGTAAATATATAGTTAAAAGAGACGGTGCTAAAGATGGGTACTAGTTTTCAACAATAGTGTGTTAGGGATGATTAAGGTATTTTTTTAGCATGTCTTACTACCTGTTCGGGTTGTACGCCTATTTACTAATCACACTAATGTGTTAGGGATGAGGAAGGCTGAATCTAGAGGAAGTATACCCACATTTGAGTGAAGGGAGTGTGAAAAGCCATTTAAGAAAAACCATCCTCAGTTCACCTGACTGGGATTTGAACTCCAATCTCCCATCATCGGCCTTAGGTAAAACATATAGATTTTTTGAAAAAGGAGTAGAGGGTATCAATACACCAAGTCTTTGTCAGTCAACATTAGACAGCAACAAAAATTTGCAAACTTATAAATAAATATGTTGTATGTTACAATATTGTACCATACACACCTTACCATTTCCTAATTTTTGTAAGAGAACATAAGCAAAACATGATTATGTTCATCCTCAGGCATTGATATGCGTCATAGAGATTATAAATTTATAATTAAGTAGAAATGTGTATTTGTAAGAAATTTTGCAGCCAAAACATTTTTTATTTTAAACTCATAGTCATGTTGACAAAGGTATATTGTGTTGAAGAGTACATAAGTTTTGTTGGGTGTTGGTAGGAGGTGGAAATCCCAGAGAACCTTCGCCCTCGCGAGCACATCTCCCAGCTGCTTCACCTCGACACAGAGTCAGCAGAGAAGGAGCTGCTTTTGGCCAAGACCGTGGAAACCACCCTTAAGGAACTTAAGAGACTGTACGACATTGCCATCAAACCTTTGGAGACACTCTACAAGTATCGTGATCTCAGCAACAGGCATTTTGGAGGTAACATAATAGTGTTACTGTTATTTTAGTACCACAAGTCTTGTTGCCCATTTGAGCTAACCAAAACGTACAATAAATTAAGAGATTAAGACCACAAAATGGGGAAAGTACAGAGCACGCTCTTGAAACACCTCTGATATACGCTGTAAGGCTTTAAGCCAAATTCTTAACTCCTAGGTAAGAATTGACTACACCAATTGATCTCTCAATGTTTCAGATAGGTACACACCCAAGATCTCTTTATTATAGTCTACTTATAGCTTTCCTGCTAAATCATATGTTGAATTTCATACCCATAATTCTAACAGTGAACTTCACTAGAATTATTTAAGGTGGTAGGGCAGTGCTTAATGTTGTCAGCTCAACTATTTTGGTAAAATGGGACTTATATATGGTTGAGTTTTGTTTTGTCCGTTATTATTAAGTGTCAAAACTGGCTTATCCAAGGAAAGAGTATGAGAGTGAATTTTAAGTAACTGCATTGTAATGGAGATATTTTTTTCAACAACATAGTTTCCCAAAAACTTACTAAGTTCTATTTAAATTAGGTTTATCTTAAAAAAAAATGGCTTCACCAAAGTTTTATAAGACTAAATAGTTCTTATAAAAAGTAAATTACATTGTAGATACCAAATATAATAATCTTGAACTAATTTATTTATATATTAGATATTTTTGACAATACTATAAACAGCTTTTAAAATTTTTAACTACTTTCAGATGCCGAAATATTCTCCAAACCTCTCGTCCTTTTTATGGGCCCATGGAGTGGTGGCAAATCTTCGATAATAAACTACCTACTCGACAACGAATACAAACAGACAGCTTTAAGAACAGGTAAATGTGATATACAAAGTGTTTTGATCATTATAATAAGGAAATAGGGTATACGAGAGATTACAGTAGCTGTTCTGTTACCGAGTTAGTTACCAAGGAAAGAAACAACTTTAGTTACAGTAAGATACAAACATATTAGTTACAGAGAGCAAATGTGTGCTTTGGTGCAAGTCAGAATAATGTACCTGAAATAAGCTACAATTTTTCATTTTAGCAACTTTAATAACAATCATGCTGGGAGACTATTTGTTATAAGTTCTTATCTAACAATGAACCCACACATGAAACAAATTTTATGTTCAAAGTATTTCACCAACTCACATCGTAACAAATAATTGCTCTAATTAGCGAGTTTAGGATGAAGTATAAATAATAAATATAACACTAAGCTCAATAATCTAAAAGAGCAGGTAATCCAGGTTACATGTAATAATGAATTAAATTTTCAGGCTTTATTATAATAGCTTTTCTGCATATGATTAAATATAAATATACATTTGTTTATATTTAATACAATATACAAATAGTTATGAAATAATTCTACCTAAAGTCTGACTTAAAAAAGGGAAAGCTTTATAAACACCACTATATTATTAGTTTTTCAAGAATGACAGATGAAAATTAAAAGAATTGAACTTTAAAATCTTTATTTCTTGCACAAAGCTATTGTTTATTATTTTTAATTGTGACTTCAATGTAATTGTATAGCATAGCTAAAAAGTGTCAGAAATCCTAATAAATGATGAAATATTGTGCCTCTAAAGGTGCTGAGCCCTCTCCCGCCTACTTCAATATTCTGATGTGGGGAGACAGAGAAGAGGCGTTGGACGGAACTCAGCTGGCTGCTGATTGGACATTCTCTGGTCTTCAGAAGTTTGGCCAGGGATTGCTCGACAGACTACATGGACTAAGGTTACCCAACAAGCTGCTTGAGAAGGTGACACACCCAATAATATGTATATCCAGAAGCTTGTATCCTCCCAATGTAAAATAAAAGATCAGAAATAACGATGAAAATGTAGCTCTATGAATAACTAACTAAACAAAATATCAGAACATCAGAACTAAATAAATGTTATTAAATTTTGCAAGCTTCTAATTATGTTTGTGCGAGTTATCCCTATTTGTAGCTTATCCATGTGTCCACCTGGGACATTTTTTTAATATTCCTTTTTTGGCTATATGTAAACTAGGCAACCATGAAAATTCTAGAGTATCGAAGGGACACTGTTGACCTTGTAGTCTGATGCAATAAACAAACAATTTAGTAAGAAGGGGATTAAGCTTACCATTGACCAAAGGCTTGGTTGGTCAAAGGATATAAGACTACACAAGTCAACTAGGATTTGATCAAGTGTAATGATGATTAAAAAAAAATACACAGAGCTGTATGGAGTCTCAACTCCTCTAGGAACAAATACACACACAAAATTCTAAATAAATCTTTTGTTAAAGAAGTGTTAATTTGTCCAGTGATATCAAATCTACTATTAAATAGGATTATCCATGTTTTTCAGCTACTATTGCAACTTCTCCCATTCATTAGGCTAGACAATCAAAGAGTATTAGGCATGGTATTGATTGCTAAATGCATTACTATCCTCCCTCTATTTTGCAATAGGTAAACATAGTAGAGATCCCTGGTATCTTGGAAATCAGAAAACAAGTGGAGCGACTGTTCCCATTCAACGATGCGTGCCAGTGGTTCATTGACCGAGCAGATATCATATTCCTGGTATATGACCCCGCCAAACTGGATGTGGGACCAGAGACAGAGGCCATCTTGGACCAGCTCAAAGGAAGAGAATACCAGGTTAGTATGAAGTTGGCAGTGGCATCATATCTATAATTTGTTTTTAAAATTGTTGTTTTAAAAGCAGTGAACAAATTAGCTTATTAAAGCTCTGTACTTCCTGAATTTATTAAATTCGTAGCTATATGTATACTGCTTGATATATAGAACTTCATTTCATATCTACAGCTTTAAGAGACTAGGTCAGCGTCTTCAGCAATGGTAATATCCCAGCTGTGTTCAATTATTCATGGATGACCATTGGGTTAGCATTCTGTTAGTCAACTAAGCCCATTTTTAATATAATACAATGAAGAAAAACTAAAATTCTCAAAGTAGTAGTAAAACGAGAAGCTTGATATACTTTAAACCTCAGAGTCGAACCAAAATATTAATCAATTCTGGTTCTTTTTTTAAATTTTTCATCAAACAATTTAAAGTGTTGGTTCTTTAATATATATATATATATATATATTAGTTACTACCACTATAAATGGTATAAATGAAAAGTATTTTAAAATAATTTACCAGCGAATTACTATGACATGACAAGAAAATAAGGAAATAATGTCTGTGATTTTAATTGATTTGTCTAGAAAATTTAATAAATCATGTATTTTGTTTGTAAAATATGTTTATGAATAAAAATTTTATTCTAAGTTTCACAGGCTATTAAAATAATGTTTTGGCAATATTCTCAAGCTCAATTTGAACATTTTTAATATGGAGTAAACATATTATCCAAAATACTACTTACTCTTGATATTTAAAGGCAAAGAATAAAAGCATTTTCAATTTACAGCTCTGCACTTGCCTTTTCCCACCATGTTAAGTGACCAGACAATTTCAACAATTTAAGAATACCATAATAAGTTAATGTTTTGGTACCGGTATTTATCTTAGCCTGCTTGTACAACTGGGCTAGTTCTCATTTCTCAGCTTTCCCCCTTTTTATACATGTTTGCTACCCGTCAACACAAAATACATCTGCTTAGTAGAGCACTGGAAGTTTGAACTTAGAATATATTTGTGAAATGTTTAACTCTAGATGAAGATGAACAATGATGTAAGACAATTGAAAAGTGTCCAATTCCATAATTACTATTCAATGCGCAAACTGGTTTTATTTCCCCATCCCTCTACCCTTCAATATACAAATAGGATTTATTTCCCCCATCCCTCTATCCTTCAATATACAAATAGGATTTATTTCCCCATCCCTCTATCCTTCAATATACAAATAGGATTTATTTCCCCATCCCTCTATCCTTCAATAAACAAATAGGATTTATTTTCCCCATCCCTCTATCCTTCAACATACAAATAGGATTTATTTCCCTCATCCCTCTATCCTTCAATATACAAATAGGATTTATTTCCCCATCCCTCTACCCTTCAATATACAAATAGGATTTATTTCCCCCATCCCTCTATCCTTCAGTATACAAATAGGGTTTGTTTCAAATCATCCCTCTATCAAGTGCTAATACACAAGGGTTTATTTAAATCACAGACCCGGATTATCCTGAACAAGGCAGACCAGGTGAGGCCAGAAGAGTTAATGAGAGTGCAGGGTACACTGGTGTGGAACATCAGTCCGCTCATGTCCAGTACAGAGCCCCCCATCATGTACTCTGTCTCCATGTGGTCCTTGCCCTATGAGCAAGGGGCCCCACTAAGGTTACTGCAGGCACAAGAAAGAGCCTTTCTCCGGGACCTGCGCGAGGCCGTTGAGAAGAGGGTTGAGAATAAGATTGCCAGCGCCAGACGATTCGCAGTGAGTTATTACTTGAATTTTCTTTTATATACCAGTAGAAATATACTTCATACACCATTTTTTAACCAGCAGAGTATATTCAAATAGTTAGATTGCATGGCTGAAGCTTGAGGTTCAATTCAATTTGACTGCACTAGATATAGATGAAGAAAAAAAATCCTTCCTAAAAGACAATTGAGTGCAGTTTTTTTAAAATTTAACCTTTTTAATTTGTAAATTTCATATAATATGAATAATATAACAAAAAACAAAAATGTATATCAAAAAAAAAAGACACAAATATTATTCTAAAATATATATTTTAAAGGTGTATTAATACTAAAATGTTTTCTGAAAGGTGAGAGTGCGTAACCATGCCAAAATGGTGGACTGCTACCTGACGACATACTATAACCACAAGAGCTTCTTTGGGAACAAGAAGAAGGTTAGTGAAGATATTATTGAAAGCCCCCAGAACTATCATATTTACGAGGGCCTTAGCACACTAACCAACATCTCCCGCTACGACCTGCCTGACCCGGATGTCTACCGTGACTTCTTCCGCCTCAACAAGCTGTATGACTTCCCACTGCTCGCGTCCACATGCACCTATTTCCGTGGCTGCCCCATCAATCGGCTGGATGTAGCCATCGCATATGACCTACCAGAGCTTGTCGGCAAGTACAAGAAATCTGTGTCCGAAGTCTTGAATAAGGCACAGCCCAAGAGTTGAGCAGACTAGACACAGCTCGGTGTATATCAAGCAGTTCCACTACCCTTTCTCTCTCTATCAACGGTACACCAGGAAGTTACTCGGCCAATGCAAGGGAGACACTAAGAGTAAGGCACTAAGGGCACTAAGAGTTGTATATAACAACAATCAAGGAAATGATTATTAAAAGAATGTGTACCCTATCTAGAAACTTACAATGTTTGGTTGAAAATCCATATTAAAAACTGCTTGTTTAAAAAATAAGGATCATCAATCTTTATTTACTTGGATAAAAGTGTAGTGAATGGTAAATTAATTCACATTAATGAATTGAATATAAGAGAGAAAACATTTGTTATTAAAATACAGGAATACATTGTATTTAAAAAAAGTTTTTGTGTTAAATAGAATGTAAACCTTAGGAAACTTAACTAAAAATTCTACCTGCAATAATTTAGGGTAGCATTTTTCTGCCCCCACAAAATCAAAATAAATATATTTTGAATTCTAAATTAATCTTTCAAATGAAAATGTTGCCACATGTTGATTGCTGTATCACTGTATACTATAACAATACAGGTATTTCTTTATGTTTAGTATTGTGGCTCGAATTGGAAATCCTTAGCATCCTTAGCATCGCTACTCAAATGACGAAAATGTTGCATGTGGTTAATTTCCATTCTTGTCAAATAATGCAAATATATACACTAAAATTAAACTGCAAGGAAGAGAATTAAAGCCAATATGCTACTCAAGGTGAGAACAATACTCATCCATCAATTTTGGCAATTATATTATTTTATTTCAGGAATCTGATGTCTTCCCCTGAATTAATTTTAAGTTTAGGTAGTTTCAACATGTACTAATTAAAGGTAGAGCATATTAAATTATTTCATGACTATTAATTAAATTTAACTATTCCTGACAAAATATCAACAAAGATTTTTTTTTTTAAAGTTTACACGAAACTTCCAGGTACTAACATAATTATTAAAGTTCTTAAATACTTGCATGCAAATGGCAATAAGAAACACAATAAGTTACATACAGGTACTAAAACTACTAGTTCATCCTACAATTATATTACTTAAAGCACATTTGTTTTGGTTAGCAAGACTTGCTAAATTTTGGAACTGTACTAAATATTTATAGGCACATATCACAAGCAAAGTCAATTAAGAGATAATTTACTAAAATAAGTTATAGCTACTCTAATGAAAAATATAATTTTTGAATACAATGTAAAAAGGTGTCAATTTTATAGGATGATAAAGAAAGTACTATACAATATGAAATGTGATACTAGTACCTAATGTAAATTCACAAGAGTAACATTTTAAAGCCATTTAACCAAAGAAAAAGGATACAACATTTAACAAATGGTATGACTATTAAGCTTAATGTTAATGTTTACTAAAAATCCTTTATATAATTAGGGCATTTCTTAACTGAGTTAAAAACACTGGAAAAGTAGGAAGTGTTTAACTTAGTTTATAAAATCATATATATCAACGTGTCCCTTTGAGGAAATTAACGTAGGATGCAATGACATATCATCAATAATTAAATGCGATATTCCTTTTGAAGAAAATAAATCAATTAGACTAAGTTTTAGACAACCAAGTACATTAAAGGTTAATTGTTCATAGCAAAGAATGAAGGATTATAAATTTAAATAAAGAACCAGCTATGCTTTTCGTGTTCCTGTTATTTTTTACAATATTGTTATCCTTTTTGAAAGAATAAACCAAAAATTTTTTTTATAAACTTAATATGCACAACCATGTTCAATTCATTTATATATTGCCAAAGAACAGACCTGTTGCTTTTACTATCAACAATATTGTAGCTTATGTAAGACATTCTTTGACATTCAAAGTTGCATACTTAGAAACAAACTAATTATATTTTTTTAGCTTATTTAAATTCTCCACATATCTAAAACTTTAAAATAGCAAATTGCATTATGGTTGAATAACAACAAAAGATACTATAGAATCTGTTTTCAGTCGACCATCCATAGAGTGTGTTTGTAGTCAAATTGATAAAAAAGAACTAATAAATGTATATGGTTAAATGAAGTTGAATTACCTTTGCTTTGTAGATATCTAACAGAAATATTTAATATCAGGATTTAAACTACAAGTAAAAGTGGTCAGCCAAAACATTGTGTGATGTACAGTGATCATTTTTGTATGGAAGATAAATAATAGAGAATAATCACAAGAGTGGGGGAAATATATCATGTGCCTTGACATTGTCAAAATGCAGTAAGCATGTATGTAGAGTAATCAATTTCCATAAATGATCATTATGTTATTAAAGATAAAATGGTAAACTAAACCATTTTCAAGAGATATTAAAATTACAGTCAAAAGTGTGACTTAATTACACCCTGATAAAACAACATGTTTATTTTGTTTAATAAAGTTAAAAAATGTATTTATCAATTTAAATATTCAAACCATGATAGTTTACACATTTTACTTTGATTGTTGCCACTATGGGAGAATCAAACAACATTCCAAAATAAAATGATCATGAAATGTGCTCACAAAAATTTTCATTAATATGTTAACTGTGTTTTACTAGAGTTTCACCAGTTAAGGGAGCTTTGTGAACACTGACAAAGGGAGAATGCTGAGCCAACATAAGAAAGTGAACGCTTATAAGGAAAGGATATAGACTATAAAAGGAGACTACTATTTTCATGCAAGAACGATTTATCTTGAATGGATTGTATGATGGGAGTTTACATATTATGTACTAACAATTAATACCATTCCATGTAGACAATGTCTATACAACACCAAAAAACCTTTTGAGGCATTATGTTACAGTAACATAAAAGAATTGAATTGTGAAATAATTCTATTCACTACCTTTTGAATATTGAATAATTAACAGTTAGTATTATTATTATTACAATACTATATTATCCCCAAATCTAAACTTACCTCTACATACCCAAATAAACTTGAAAACTTTTTTTTTTACCATAAGAGTGAAGGATGTTATTAATTTTATTTTTATTTCTACCAGTCAAATATAACAACTGTTTCTTAGCACCGCGTCTTACTGCCCATTCAGGTTAAACGATTATGTACTTATTACACTAGGGCCTTATGGTTTTAGGGATGAGGAAAGTTATATTTATAGGATGTGTACCTGCATTTTCATGAAGGGAAAGAGTGAAAAACCATTTTAGAAAAACCACCCTTAGTAAACCCAACCGAGATTTGAACATCGATTTCCCTGTCATCGGCAGTCTAGTCTACTGCGAGAGTAGTGTGTTAGACCATGCTGCCACAAAGTGGGTAAATGGTTAGATGATCATCACAAAAGTCCTAAAAAATTAAGGTTATGATGCAAAATGTGAATAGGGGCAGATTGCAAACAATTATCTTCAATAGCTAATTTGTTACCGAGTTACTTTGCACTAGCTATGAAAATTAAATAAGCAACATTAAAGTCAAGAAATAAAAATAAAAGTTTTAAAATGAGAGAAATTAAATTGAAAATAAAGTATGATTTTCTTTTTATGTAAAAGCGGCAATGACATGCCCTATCTGTTCATCTTTCCACTAATTGTCACCTTCAAATGAGACAAAATTGAATCTTGAAAGTGGGGATATTATTTTCACATAAGGAGAGAAAATGGAAAAATACTTTCAACGCCATGAAGTTATATGATTCAATAGACATTAGTGTATTATTAACAATCCCACAATATGTTTCAAACGACCACCAAATGTCCCTTCAATATTTGCAACAACAACAACAAAAAAGTTATTTAAAAATACTGTGTGTCAGAGCGAATAGCCCTACTACCCTTTCTCATGTGTGGCAAGTTTACTATCATGCACACCTAAAGTGTATAAACTGCTCACATTAATTACTCTCAAATACTAGCTTCTCCAAAAAAAGACAATCATGTTATATGTCTGCAAAGCAAATGTGACTATAGGCAATTTTTCCCCCTTTTATGACTTTGCTAACCGAATTAATGACAACCTGACTGAAGTATTCTCCTTTTGCCATGAAATGAGCAAGCCTGCCTTGCTTGGTTCTTCTATGGTGAAGGTTATAAGATAGGATCATAATCTGTCAGGCTAAGACTGCCAACTTTCAAGGTAAAACGTGTGTGTATATATAAAAAAAGATTTAGAAGTTAATATTAAACAAGTAAAAATAGGTTCCTGTCTGTCCTTTTACAAATGCTTCACAATAAATTATTAATAATTGTTTTTTTATGCGCATAAGTGTGTTCGAACTTTTAAAGGGCTTTTTTTCTCTCTAAAATATGACTTGGCTGTATTACCTATGTGAATAAAAAAAAATCTGATCATTATAAGAAGTCAAAGTTAGTGGTGTTTTTAAATGTGTAAATATTCCTTGGAGTGAAACGGTTGTGAATGATTCAGTCAGTTCCAACAAATTATTGGGATATCTTCACAGATTTAGCAATGAAATACCCCATATTCCAATAGAATAATGTAAATTTCTTCCATTTGTAAAATTGTTGAGTAAATAAAAGTGTTTTCCAATCATTTAAACTTGCAAGTGTAGAGAGTAAAATTGTAAAATATTCTGACACAAAACTGCCCCTTAGGTTACTCTGCAATTTTCTTTAAATATTGAAAATTCAAAAAATTTAAAAATAATGGATAATGAATCAGATGTTGAGTACTTGTCAATGATTTTCACTCTGACTCTGGATTTTCAATATTTTGAGAAATTTAGTGATAGATTTGTTTGTATGACCAAATAGACCGTATAGTGAATTAGAAGTGTACTAAATATAGGTTTAATAGTTATGTTAAACTGTCCACCTTTTTTGTTTGTTTTTTTAAATAAATTTTAAACTTGAAAATAAAAATGTGATAAAATTGAAATTGCTTATATTTTGCACTTAACCAGGAAAATCCAAACACCTTTACAAGCTCAAAAGTGAGGTTTGGTTGTAAAAATGCTTTATTAATAGCTATACAAAACCACACACTGATTCATTATACAAGGACTGACTAGCGACCGAGATATAGGAAGAAGGGAAAGAAGAAGCTCTAATTTTATTATTTGGCATTAAAATTTATAGTGAAAAATAGAAATGGTTAAAGATTAAATTAAAAAGTAATTGGATTGTATCTAAAAAGTTTAACATTGATGACAATTCTACTGGTTCAACACATTGCTGATTACTGATGTTAAGGATAAGTTAATACATCTTTACTAGCTCATTACTATTACTATTCTTCGAGTGGCTTTTCAGATTAGTTTGCCCCATGCAAACCGCAAACAAAAATCTTTCCCATTCAGCGGATTACCTCTTGACTGGTATTTTTTCATCATTAAATACATTTACCATGATACAAATATTGTCTTCTCTTTTTTTTTTAACTTAACAAAATGGATTTTCCTTTATAACTGAAAGCAGACATGGTGTCGCAACCATTGACTGCGAGTGTGAATAGTGAATGATTTTTTACATCCTGATATCTTGCCTGCAGTTTATTTAAAGAATATATCAGACAACTGGTTTTTCTTTTGTCCGGCTTTAAAAATAATAAGTCCCGGTCTTCAGGAGCTAATAAAATCATCAAAAGCCATAAATTTACATCTTCACAAACAATTGCAGTCTGCTATGAGTTGGCTGATTTTATTGCTGTGTTGAAAATGAGGGTGTCGGCATCATCTATAGTAGCTTGCAGGATGCTAAGAGTGTTTTATGATGATTCCTGCGACCGCAAATGTTTCAATCTGGTCTTATTCTTCTCATTCATTAGAAAATTTCCTAATCTACAGTAAAACGGGCTTCCCCATTAAAAACATATGAGTTACCTTGTAAGACCGTTAGTTAATTCACACTCACAGAACTGTGTGCAGGCTGTGTCGTGCTGCAAACAATCTCAAACAGGTAATTCCCATATGAGTTACCTTTTAAGACCATTGTACAATTCACACTCACAGGACTGTGTGCCGACCATGTTGCTACCATGCTCTGAAAGCTAACAAGCCGGCACACAGTACTATAAGTGTGAATCAATCTTAAATCTGATTGATTGGTGACCGGATGTGCTCAAGCAGGTAAAGAAAGGAGAGGATTATGTAACATCAAAATCCTCGGCATTGCCGACTTTTCCACATTCCAGATGGTGGGTTTTAAAAATAACATCTTTGTCAAATATATATCAGACACCTTACTCAGTCGGTAGCGTGTAAAATTTATCATTGGTGAAATGTGGGTTTACCTATAACAGTGATAAATTAACGGCCAGGGACTGGATGTTGTGTCTGTCCTAGTCTTAAGTTATATTATAAGGCATATGAAGCTACGACAGGTCTAGTAAGCCGGTAGTGAAGAATATATGGCTTGAATAGAAAAATGACCCAGGCCATAGGCTGGAAACAGTAATGGATGTAAAAAAAAAACTTTGTCAAAAATATGATAGTACTTATTCAATATAATTCAATATAAATCTAAGTAATTTAGACAAAGAGAATAAGTGAACACAAATCAGTGGTTTAAGTTTATGATGTATGACGCAACACAGGAAATAGCTATGTTCACTTCACATTGATATCGCCCATTTCAGTGGGGGTAGGTGGTATGAGTTTACCTATGTAATATTTCACATCTCTTATATTAAAATTAATAATATTGTGACAATTAACTAATCATAGGAGAAATCCCAAAAACCCAGGCAAAAATAGCTCGTTCTTGGGTATGATTTTTATTTTTGAAAACCACATTTTTTTCCGTTCCTTAACAATGAAAATACACCATGAAAGACCAAAATATGTATCTTGAAAATACACCATGAAAAACTAAAATATATATCTTGAAAATACACCATGAAAAACTAAAATATATATCTTGAAAATACACCATGAAAAACTAAAATATATATATCTTGAAAATACACCATGAAAAACCAAAATATATTTCTTATAGGAAATTTCATTTTCTTTCTATTTGGTTCTTTACATATTTTACTTAAGATCAACTGTTATCAAGATAAACGCAAAACACCGAAGATATGGTGGTCAGATCGGTCAGGACTTTTAATATTTATCACTGCGTCTTACTACCCGTTCGGGTTATACGCTTAAGTACTAATTACGCTAGTGGATTAGGAATTGGGAGGGTTGAATTTAGAGGAAGTAGAACCCGCATTTATGTGGAGGGAGAGTGAAAAACCATTTAGGGAAAAACCACCCCCAGTTCACCCGACCGAGATTCGAACCTCGATCTCCCTGTCCTCGCAGGACTTTTAATGTTGTTTAGGAAGGCAATTACAACAATTCCATGGAAAAAATTTATCCTTAAGAAATATGTCTAGTTCACCTGCACTAAAAAGAAAGTAAGCTACATAAGGATTTCATAAATAAACCAATTATATACTAACTTTCCTTGCTTTCATTGCAGCAAACATGTCTTTAACGTCTTTAAAGTCTATTTCACAAAGTATAACACTATCTATGCTGAAAATTAGAAACTAAGAGTGAATGTTTTCTTTCTTGTGGGGTTTGTGGGGACACCAAGGCAATCGCCCACCATCCCCATGTTTTTTTCATCAAATTATATAAGCTATATGAGTTTGTACTACCTCTCATTCCTCTTTCTCTTTTCCATATATAATATTCTAAAAATATGTAGATTATTTTTGGATGATTAGCGATTTCAAAGCACTGTTAGCTTATTTTAGTAAAGATAAAGAGTATTTATTTTGGTCTAAGAAATATAGTACCAAAGCCGGTTCTCATGCCTATTATAATTGAAATGAAATACTCACATTTGGTGTCACCTCCCGCAACCACTCATCTGCCTGTTCATCAAAGTCAAGCTTGCAAGACTCTCTCAGATCTTTAGCAGCCTCTTCCCAGTGACCCAAGAGTCTGTGAGCCCGACCTCGGAATTTGTATGCGGCGGCACTGTCCGGATTAATCTGCAAGGCGCGGGAGCAGTCACGGATACAGGCATTCGGTTTGTTTAGTTGGAGATAGGCTTGGCCCCGTTTGGCGTAAAGCAAAGCAGAGGCTAAAATACAACAAAACAAAACATTACATATTATAGCTAAGCATTTACTATTCAGAAAAATTTGAGGGGGAAAAAAACCACCAAAATGTTTTAGTAATCCACTTTCTAGAATACAAACATGGCTCACTAGTGTATTTAAATCCAAAATCTTATTTACATATAATGTATGTTCTCTTTAACTGTAGCCAATGTTAAAATAAAGATATAGCAAACAAATTATAGCATATTTTTATTCATGAAGTAACACACAAGGTGTAAATCTAAAATGGAAATTCAATAAAATTACACAAACCAGGATTTAAAAGAATGGCTTCAGTGTAGATTTGGATGGCTTTCTCATAATCACCCTCAGAATATGCAGATATTGCTTCTCTTTTCTTCGCATTAGAAATTTCAATGTCTTCTTCAGAGACCTCTTTGTCTGAATCGCCCATGGCTTGTGGTTCTTCAATATCTGGCTCTAAATATAACCAATGAAAATATATGTTATTACATGCAAATTAGGGATGATTTTCTTTTTAGTTGACCAACACACTCATAAGCTAATATTTTCATAAATTTTACTAATTTATATACATTTACTATCTGAACATCCTTATTTGCATAATTTATTGGAATTTTGGGCCAATAAGTTAGGCTATTAGTTGTTTTTTAATTGCTAAGATTAACACAAGCAATAGTGTTTTAATCTAAGTAGTAAAAAGGTAGGTCAGACGAAGTTCAACCACATTGTGTTAAAACCAATTCAACGATATGTGTTTAAATGGCTATTTGAGTTGGTCCGGTAATCATTTCTCTGTATTTCTTCTATGAATAAATTCAAATTCCATTAATATATTTACAAGTAAACTAAAGCAAGTATTAATGGATTTTTTAATTATGTGTATTTTGAACAATGTAAACAACTTAATCACCAAGTAAAGGACGAATTTTATATTATATCTTCACAGTAGGCAGGGTGTCAGAAAAATGAAGAAATGTGGGAATTTGATTCCAATACTATGAAGTTTTAAATATGTATTTCACATACCAGGTGTCTCGTATTTCAAGCTGTATGTCAAAACCATTCATAAAACACATTTTTTAAAGATTCCATGTTATGCACAGTTACATCCTTGTAGTTTACATCTCTAGCGAAGGGATACAAATGGCGGGTTGGAAAGAATTGTTTTGAATATTAGTTGTAGTAGGAAGATTAGTAACCAGTTTTTCCTAGCTTAAATTTTCATGATGGTTTATATACTTTTAACAAAGAAAATAAAAGTAAACCAAAAAGATTTTTCATGTGCTTAAAGAATAATATCTGTGAATGTTGTGAAATTAATAATTGTTACGTTTGCACCTCTGCTTTCTTTGATATTAGCAATTTATATACATATTTTTTTATTGGAAATTTCCCGTGAATTTTTATTTTAAGTCTGTTTTTAAAATCATATCTGTACAAATCCACGGTAAAATTTACTATGGTATTCAAAAGCATTTATCCTTAGAAAGAAGAATAAGAAAAGTTATTTCATCTATCTTTTCTGGTTCTAGAAATATGCACTATTTTATGTCACACTCTCAACTTTGCTCACATGCGTATAACCTGAACGGGTAGTAAGACGCGGTACTACTAATAATAATAATAAAACTTTGCTCACTGTTGCCGCAAAAGCTTTTCAGGTGTATTTGGGTTATATTAGGGATTCCATAACTTGGAAACTATTGGTTGTCTTAGAATTTTAAACCTGGTCATAAAACCATTTAAAAATACCATGTTTAAAATGTTATCAAACTCTAAGAGGACGGGTTACATTTCCTCAGTATATTGGATTAAATGACATTGAATGAATGACCTGACAATATTTTCACCCGACTAATATTTTTGCAGTTTATATGTTTTCCTCATTTATTACTCTATTCATGGACATAGTATAGCATTTAACAGGTAGCTCCATCTATAAGCTTCAATATGAAACTAATCGGACTGGATAAAAGTTATGTGGTCCATTGATAGATGGCATTACACTAACTCATTGCAATGAAACAATGATTAACGCCTGCATCAGGAACATTGGGGAAACCATAGGCGTTGTTCAATACCAGAGCCAGGGAAAGGGTTAAGAGGTTAGGAAAACTACTGTGATAATGCAGCCGGCTGGAAATTTACACTGAACTACACTGACAATACAATATAATACCAACCCTTCCCATTAACACAACCACCTGCCAAACCTCCCTGTAATACAGCAAGTATCACTATACTTCCCCATTGATACAATCAAGTGCCGAGCTCCCCCCCTTAATATAACCAAGTGATAAACATTTACACCAATACAACTAAGCATAATGAGAGTTTAATGCCCTAGACCCCTCGGTCCTTGCTGCAGGTTTGGTTAGTTATGACAAACTCTCTATTTTATTTTAAGTAAAAAGAATGTAAATGGTCCTGTTAAAAAAAATTACCAAGAAACACAATAAGAGATAAACCAGCTTAGGCACTCTCAGATGAGGACTCAACTTAGCCACCCCCCTTCTCCCCAGATATTATTCAGGAACACTAACCTAATAAATAAACAACTATTCATAACATAGTTATTATCAAAACAAAACAACAATATATTAAAGTTTAGATCCGTGAAAGTCGGAGGAATTTCCATTTCAGGTGGGATATACATTTGATAAAAAGGCAACTAAAACAATACTCTTACCTACAAAATTATATAGTTATTTTATAGAACTGTAGCCTAGCTTAGTTCTTGTTTACTTGCAAATGGAAAAAACATAATTCTTTGTATTTATATGATGCCAAGCAGACATGACAGCACCACTCACCTACAACTCCAGAGACGTCAAGCTCAATATCACTCTCCTCACTCTCTTCCTCCGGGTTTGGCTCTGGTTCCGGCTTTTTCGCAGTTTTAGTTGGACCTGCCCCTGGTGCGTCTCCTCCTACATTGGGTTTATTAAGTGGGGGAAGCGTGCCCCCAAGAGATTCCACAAAGTTCTTGAAGAATTTGAGTTCGGGATTGTACAAAATCTGAGGATCTGCCTTAATCAATGCCACAAATCTTTCCAGCTCGAGCAAATGGGCCTTTGTGAATGGCAGACCTGACATGATTTACCTGGGGAAGATCAAATAAGAATATTAAAAACATATTTTACAAAGATCTTTGCATGGCTTCCTCACTATACCATAAGATATTACTGTTATGAATGTGAGGAAATGTGTTGTTGAGTGATTGGCTACACTGGAAATATACGTGAAGGTCACAGTGGGTGTGGTCAGATGTTTATTAGTGTAAGTACAATTGAGCAGTGTTAGATATGGAGTAACCGTGTAACCTTATCTCTACTCAGTGCATGTAATCTTGTATATTTGTATATCTTAGTGATAGTCCAGAATACAACAGTGGCGACGAGGTGTGAAAAGAATTCGCGTACATTTGGCTTTTCACCTGAGCGTTTCCTAGCAAACGAAACTTTCCATAATGGCAGATAGGGAGGAAGGTGCTTCTGTTCGTGTATCTGAATCAATTCCTAAGTTTAATATTGAACCTTTCGATCCAACCAAGTCCAACTGGAAAGTTTATTTAAAAAGATTAAAAAATAAATTTAGGATTTACAATGTACCGGAAGATAAGCAGACTTTATATTTATTAGACGCCATTGGCGAACATGCGTATGAAAGGTTATGTGATCTGTGTGAGCCAAATGAACCAGAGTCTAAAACATTGGAACAACTTGCAAATATTTTGACTACATTTTTTCAGCCAGAACCGAACGCACTGGCAGAAAGGGTTAAATTTCAAAACAGGGTGCAAAATGAAGGGGAATTACCGGCCGATTTTGCAGCTGAATTAAAAAAACTTACGCGTTATTGTAAATTTCCAAATGACTGGTTCGATGACGCCCTTTGTACTCAATTTGTACACGGACTGCGTTCTCAAGATCTGAAGTTGAAACTAATGGAGCTCCCCACAGTTAATTTTGGGTCTGCCGTTGAGTATGCTAGTTCTTACTCTAGTTTACGTCTTTCGGTCCCACAAGATGATATTTGTACTACAAATATCAATGTCGTTCAAAAGAAAGTTCAAAAACAAAGACTTTATAAATCCAATAAAGAGAAATTACGTTGTATACATTGTAACTTCACAAATCACGATTCTGGTAACTGTTGGTATCGAAACGCTTCTTGCCGTATTTGCGGGGTCAAAGGCCATATAAGTCCTGCATGTGAAAAGAAGGCTACCAGTAACACAGGAAGTACTTATCCAAATAAGAAATTGAGTTACTCTAAAAGGAATAGAGCTTTATACCAGGTATGCTCTGAGGATCAAACATCTGATGGAGAAAGTATCAATTTAAACGAAACTTCCGGTGTGTTCTCTGATATTTTTCATATCAAAAATTCAGTAAAGCCTAATAAAATCATGGTACAGCTAACAGTGGATGGGGTAAATATTGCGTTCCAAGTTGATACTGGGGCACATGTAACATTAATAAATGAAGCTGACTTTAGGAGCAAGTTTCCAAATAAAGAAATTTTACCCACTACAGTAAAATTGCGTACCTATACTGGGGCACACATACCATTATTGGGTAAGGCTAGAGTTCTAGTTAATGGAAACAAATTGAACTTATACTTAGCAGAGGGGGATTTCGCCACCATAGTGGGTCTTGAGTGGTTACAAACCCTTAAGTTAAATTTGACAGAACTTTTAGGAACTGTAAATGTGATTGATAAACCTTCAAAAACTCCCGACAAAAATGGAAATCTACAGGATATCTTAGTAAAATTTGAGAATGTTTTAAGAAAAGGAGTAGGCAAAGTCAAAGGAGTGGTGGCTCAAATCCGACTTAAACCCGACTCTGTTCCAGTGTACAGGAAACATCGTAATGTGGCCTACTCTCTTGTTCCTAAGATGGAAGCAGAATTGGATCGCTTGGAAAAAGAAGGTATTTTATCCAAAGTTACCCATGCAGACTACGCTACTCCGGTGGTTCCTGTAATGAAGAGCGACGGTACAATCAGGATTTGCGGTGATTTTAAGACAACCATCAACCCTCAACTCATCACCGAGGACTACCCCATTCCGAACATCGAAGGTATTCTTGCAAATATAGGAAATTGTTCATTTTATTCAAAACTTGATATTAGCCAGGCTTTCAATCATATTGAAGTTAAGGAGTCTGATCGCGAGTACTTAACAATTAACACTATAAAGGGACTCTATCAGTATAATAGACTTCCATTTGGCATTACTACTGCTCCTGCCATATGGCAGAGAACAATTGAGGGTATTTTGAAAGATATTAAAGGAGTTCAAGTTTTTTATGATGATATCTGTGTTAGCTCTGAAACCAAAGATCAACATTATCAGCTGCTCAAGTCGGTGTTTCAGAGGCTGGAAGATTACAACATTAGAGTTAATGTGGACAAGTGTACCTTCCTAAAACCCTCCATTAAGTACTGTGGATTTATCATAAGCAAGGAGGGTATCCACAAATGCCCTGAAAAGGTGGAAGCAATTTTGAAAATAAAACCACCGACTTCAGTAACAGAATTAAAATCGTTTTTGGGGGCAGTCAATTTCTACGGTAAATTTGTACCAGACCTCAGTACTTTAGCCCATCCCCTTTACAACCTTTTAAAATCGGGGGTGGATTTTAATTTCAATGAAGTTTGTCTCAAATCTTTTGAACAAATTAAGGAAACAATGGCATCTGACAGGATACTTACCCACTTCGACCCAAAGAAAAAAATTGTCCTCTCTACCGATGCCAGCCCTTACGGTTTAGGGGCAGTATTGTCCCATCGCATGAGTGATGGTACTGAAAGGCCAATCGCCTTTGCTAGTCGAACTTTGAGCCAGGGGGAACAAAATTGGAGTCAAATAGAAAAAGAAGCAGGTGCCATTATATTTGGCATAAAAAAGTTTTTTGCTTATCTCTTTGGCCATCGGTTCATCTTAATAACGGACCACCGTCCGTTACTCTCCATCTTCGGACCATCAAAGGGTCTTCCTGTTCTGTCTGCTCTACGACTCCAGAGGTATGCTATATTTCTGCAAGCATTCAATTACGACATTCAATATCGTCCAGGTGCGGAGCATGGCAATGCAGACTGTTTGTCACGGCTACCTCTACAAGACCAAGCAGATGATTTTGAGAGGGATTTAGAAGTTTTTAGTTTAGGCCAAATTAATGTACTACCAGTTACTGCGAATGAAATAATTAGGAACTTGAATAAGGAAAAGGAAGCTGTGGAACTCATTCAAGCACTCAAAACGGGGGTTACCGTAAAACCCATGAATAGTTGGGGACATCCGCAGCACGAATATTCATTGTTCCATGATTGTCTTTTCTGGGGCCAGCGGGTGTACATACCAACATGCCTAAGATCCAGAGTATTAGAAGAGCTACACGAGGGGCACATGGGAGTGGTTAAGAGCAAAGCATTGGCACGAAGTTATGTGTGGTGGCCTAAAATTGATTTGGATATTGAGAAAATGATTTCAAATTGTCTTTCTTGCCAACAGATGAAAAACAACCCAGCCAAGATATCCTACCACAAGTGGCAATGCCCGTCATCACCCATGGAAAGGCTCCATATAGATTATGCAGGCCCTCTTAAAGGCATGTATTTTCTTATTATTGTAGATGCCTTCAGCAGATGGGTTGATGTTCACCCTGTAAAAAATATAACGTCTACAACAACAATTAAACTGCTGAACAATTTTTTTACAAATTTTGGTCTTCCCCACGTCATCGTATCAGATAACGGCCCTCAATTTACCAGCTCAGAATTTTCAAACTTTTGTTCCGAATTAGGAATCAAACAAAAATTGATTGCACCATACCATCCCGCTTCCAATGGGTTAGCAGAGAGGGGAGTGCAGACTTTTAAAGCCTCTCTAAAAGCCGCCATATTGAGTGGAAGCAATATTAGTGATGCTATAACTAAATTCCTGATAGCCTATAGGAGGACGCCCCATTCCATCACTGGACTATCCCCTGCATCTCTCTTTTTGGGACGTACGTTAAGGAGCCGCATAGATTTAGTAAAGCCTTTAGGTCCACTAGCCCTTCAGCGGTGCTCCCAGGATCCTGTGGATGTTCCAAGACGTTTCGAGGAAGGGTCAAACGTCGCTTTTCGTTCCTACAGAAACCCAGAGAAAAAATGGCTGTGGGGGATTGTTAAAGAAAAAAAGGGTGATTTACATTACTTAATAAAACAAGGGAATACCACCTATTTTCGCCATGTGGATCAGATGAGGCCAGTGGGGGAGGAACTTAATAGACAAAATATGAACACAAATGGTAGCCAGACTCCAAGCTCAAATCCGAGACCATCTAGGAGGTCAATGGCAGTTGAGCCATCTGAACCCCCATTGCTATCAGCACCGTGCACTTCGCCCAGGAGTCAGGTTGAGTCACCCACTCAAGAGAAGAGAACCAGCCCTCCTCATGAAAGAATCTCACCCATAGGTAAGCCTTTGGACCTACTCCAGGAGATGAGGCAGCCCATCAACGAAGAGTCGGCCTTAAGAGGTACGCCAACTCGAATAACCTCTACTAGGAGTGGCCGCGTAATTAAGCAACCTGCAAGGCTCAACCTCTGAAGAGAAGACATTTTATGAACATGTTTTTCCCCACTGGTTGGGGGGGGGAAGGGGTGTGTTTATGCTAAGGAGGGAGGAGTGTTATGAATGTGAGGAAATGTGTTGTTGAGTGATTGGCTACACTGGAAATATACGTGAAGGTCACAGTGGGTGTGGTCAGATGTTTATTAGTGTAAGTACAATTGAACAGTGTTAGATATGGAGTAACCGTGTAACCTTATCTCTACTCAGTGCATGTAATCTTGTATATTTGTATATCTTAGTGATAGTCCAGAATACAACAATTACTTCATTATCAACAACAATATTAGCCTATAAAAGTAATTAAAAATAATAATTAAAGTGATTTGATATATAAGTGAAGGGAAAAAAAACCAGCTAAAAGTGACAAAATTTTACCTTATTATTTTTAGATTGACCTTTACTATCTGTCAACAGTGAAATGTTTATAATTTGTAATGTGATTTGTTATGTCCATAAGTTATTCTATTGTATTAAGTTAGGTACAAAACCAGGTGAGTGACAAAGTAAAATTCCATAATTTCTAACATTTGGGAGTATGTGAATGGGACTATCTACAAACTAAAGAAAAAAGTGTATAAGCATTGATACGAAAAGATTTAAATAAATTTTAGTAGAGCAAAGTTACAAAGAACTTCCTAGAAATATTGAAGTAAATGCTAGGAGGGCAAGAATTTAAATATTATATATGATACAATGGTTAATTTATATTTAAATGGAGAGACAAAATGAACATCATAGTTTTGTTTTGAAGGACCATAAGTACCATAGTCTAAGTGATATTTGCAAACCATACACAAAATTAGGGTAGTTAAGCTGTGAGACAGTAATATATTATAAGATTGTCTTTAAATACCAGCTACTGTGCTATTTTAGTAGAAATTCATACTTTCTGTGAGGTTCCCAGGATAAGGTTGAATTGATTGTTATTCCTAGATAACCCGCCTCGGTGGCGTAGTTAGCTAACACGCTAGTT
Organism: Timema genevievae; assembly: GCA_902155825.1. NCBI lineage: Eukaryota > Metazoa > Arthropoda > Insecta > Phasmatodea > Timematidae > Timema > Timema genevievae. The sequence goes on from CABFWO010000981.1 coordinate 182,068, forward strand.
TCGTGTTGAACTAGACTGCCGAGGATGAGGAGATTGAGGTTCAAATCTCGGTCAAGTGAACTGGGGTTGGTTTTTTCTAAATAGTTTTCCTCTCTCTCCCCACACAAATGCGGGTTCCCATTCTTTAAATTTAACCTTCCCAATTCCTAAACCCATTAGCATAATTAGTACTTAAGCGTATAACCCAAACGGATAGTAAGACGCAGTGCTAAATAATAATATTTCTAAATATATTACCTGAGTAGACTCATTCAGAAAATTATTCTTATATTTCATTGAAAAGTTAATTTCTATGCTCTTTTATATATATATAAAAAAACACATAGCTGCTCTTATCTAGGGTGTCCTGGCAGGTTCCAAATACCCAAAGACTACAAATAAGACGGTCATTAGCATATAATTACAAATACCACTGAAATTATGTTTTTGTGTAAACTGAAGTGGTGAGGTAAAGTATTAATATAGTGAATAGTAGTAAATTTAATCCCAATAACATTTCAGATACATTATCCATGATTATGTCACTATTCAGTCCACTTAAAACATCAACTTATACTTTCTATTGCTAAAAAACAACAAACATGACAGTTTTATATTATCATTGTATATCTTTCCAAATGAAGTATTCTTGGCATTCTCAGACTTACTCACTGGAAATTTTGGTTAAAATGTAAGAGAAACAATCATTCTTGTTTTTTCCCCCCTTTCTACATTTCTAAATGGATAATTTGTATTTATTATCTAACTTACGGTAGTCATATAGTTATTATTTTATATAGAGACCCCAAAACATCAAACTAGTATTTCTCATCTGTAATTATTCCCCTAGTTATAAATTATTTATTTTTCCTAAATTTTATATCCACACATTTATGAGTTCATTGTAATGTTTTTGTAAAGAGCCTTGGCTTATGTGAAAATCATGTTATAAACTAAAATTGAAATTGAAATATAAGTTTATTTCTCCTAAAGCAGTCATTTATAAGAGTGATGTAAGAATTAATATAGCATTTTATGTGCTCGGTCATAGGCACATTATTTTAAAAGAAAAAGAAACATGTGTCATATTCATAAAGTTGGATCCATCCCGTAAAGAGTACTTTCATCAAATCATTTTTATATAATAAATAAAACAGGTACAACAATCGATTCTTGTTGTGCTCCCCAAGTAACTGTTTCAGGTGTTTTATTAGATTCTCCACAAGACACAAATGGTTTCCTATTTGAAAAATAGATTTTAAATCACTAGCTCTCTCCCTCTAATGCTAATATTAGATAATCTTAGCACTGTATCAATACTTCATGGTTTACACAATCCCCTATCAAAAGAGAACTATATACTAATATCAAATATAGAACTTGGATTGAGAAAGATTGTTTTTTAATTTGCATGTTTGGAGAACAGCACTTTATAGAAGTGGACACTGGCAAAGGCTGAAAGAAGTAAAATAGAAGCATTTGAAATGTGGTGTTAAAGAAGGATGCTAAATGTTTGGTATGAAATTATTAAATTTTATAAATGATAGGGAATTAAAGAAATCTTGTGACCATGCCAATCTATAAGAAAGTCGGAAACTACGTGCAATTAAACTCTTCGAAAGAAAATTGTCTTAAGAAAGGTGCTGGCAGACATGATCTGTAAAGCAAATGATATCCAAGCTGGCCAATTATTTAGATGAAAGGAAACTAATAACAAAACATTTTGTTTGAAAAAATGTTCAGGATATATAATTGATCAAAAACATAGTCAAACCATCCAAATTACAATGAATATAATTGTTATGAAAATAAAACATAATAGCCTACATGTAGGCCTATTCGTAGCTTACATGAAAACAAAGCTAATCATTGCACTTTTAATATTAGTTTGACGTGCTTCTGTGACCACATGGTCTAAGGTGTTACCCTAGTTTTGGCCTAGACTGCAGATGAAAGTGTGATCGAGGTTCAAATCTCGGTCGGGGTGTATCGAAGGTGGTTTTCCCAAAATAGTTTTACACTCTCACTCCAAACATATGCTGGTACACTTCCTTTGAATTCAATTGGGGTTCGAATCTCGGTCGGGTTTACTGAGGGTTTTTTTTCTTCAAAATTGTTTCCACTCTCACTTCAACCAAATGCTGGTATACTTCCTTTAAATTCAACCTTCCTCATCCCTAACTCATTAGTGTAATTGGTACAAGCATGTAACCTGAAATTGTACCTAGTAAGAATATAAAACATGAGTTTAAACAATATACTAGGCCTACTTTGTTCCAGAAAAAATATTTCTGAAATATCTCTATGCATAAAAATATAATTTAATTTTACATTTGTTTCCATAGCAACAGATCCTTTCACTGCCAATGGTGCTTTCATTTTGATCAGCATTAACATAATATTGACTTAGCAGCAATTGGAAGTCCTTAGATGTCCATATCAACTAGTCCTTAGAAATATAAAGTTGATCATACTTCAGCTATAGTACATGCTGAGGGCAGGATTTATTTTTTCTCTGTCAAATTATGAGAAATGTAATGCTTTCTAGCACTAATACACACAACATAAGAAAATTTCTGACTATAACAAAACTAATGATATGAAAAAGTTCTTAGAAAATTCACCTAGTTGCTATTTTGAAGAATAGTCCTATAGAGACTCATGGTGTCTACTCAACTTGACCAATGAAATTCCCGACCTTTTTCCTGATTTCCCCTGATCATTTCCTAAAATTCCCGACTAAAAAGTATGTCAATCGTTTTTCTATTAATATTGTTATGAATACTAATAAGTTTTAAAATTTAAATAAATGTGTTTTTTTTTAATTTGTATTAACATTGTTTACTAGGGATTTAAAATATATTACACAGCTACAAACAAAAAAAATGACAATTTGAAATCGCAACATAATTTACTGATTTAATGATTATTTTATATTTTAGTAAAACAATATTTTACCAGATTTTTATTGTAATTTACCAAATTCCCGATTTATTCCCGATCACTTCAAATTCCCAGCTAATTCCCGTTTTCCCTGATTTTCCCGGATGGTAGACACCCTGAGAGTCCTATTATAGTAGGCTGTTCTGATCCTTCAATTCCTTCTAACAAAAGTAGTATGTGGGACCTACCTTTTCTAAAAACAATAGTTAATCAATATTTTTATTTATTAACACATGAAAGGTTAGACTAAGCTCGTTAGGATTTTTTGTTTAAAACATTAGGCCTATAAATATTGTGCACCAACAAAATATCAAGTGCTAAAATATTTCCTATGCAGCTGAGATGTTTGCCGATCTGCCCATGCACAGTTTAGATGTGTGACAATCTATTTCTGGTTGTTTCATTGGAAGCCGTTCAAAGTTGTATTAATCAAGATAATAAAACAATAATTACTAGAAGTCAGAGGTTGAAATAAGGAGCAAAGGAAAATCTAATAATTAAATCTAGCTAATGGCGTGGTAGAGTAATGAGTCATCACATACCCTACCGCGAGTATTTGGTAGTTATGACAGGCAGGCAGGGGCGGGTAGGGAAGGGTGAGCTATGTTTTGTTTTAGTTTGAATTCAGTCATCCGTTATATGTTATATCACGGCCTAATTACACACCGATGTGCATGCAGTTGATTTAAACTCGTGACATGCATATTGTAATAAATGTGTAGCCATGAAGTAGTTGTTTTCAGTGGATATATTAAAGTTTGTAAATTGTACAATAGATAAATGTTTATAAAAAATTAGATGGTTTAGTGAAACAAATGCTTATTATGTCGACTTTTAAGAGCAAACAAGACATCAACTGTGCTTATTATGAATGATGTGGCAGATGTCATAAGTTCAGATATCACATAGGCCTATCCAATAAACATCCCCAAGAAAAACCTAGAAGTATGAATCAAGGGAGTATTGCAAATTTTGGAAAACGTAAATTATGTGGTCAGGAAAAACTCAAAGTTGTAAATAGTGATAGTATTTCCCTAGTGTAATAGTGGTGAGTCTATGTTAAGATTAAAAGTCTATGAAAATAAACAATCAAACCAAGGCCTCCCGGAATTACACTCTATTTATTGCCTCTTACTCTTAAGTTGTAAAATTAAATGTTAGTACCGGTAAGCCTACTGGTACCAATAAACAATTAATAACAATATGTAATGCCTTAGCTATCCTTAATAACAAAGTTGATAAGTTGTCAAAACCAAATGAACATAGGGATAATAGTGTAGTCATAAAGTGAGTTTAATAGATAATATAATGAGCTACCAGGTTTAACTGGCCCTAGTATTTTTTTACAAGAAAGTGAAGAATTTAAAGCAAAAACTAAATTAACTAGAGTAAGAAAATTGGTTTCAGAGATTTGTCAACTTATGCCGTGTCTGCAAGGTGGAATTAAAATAGTGCAGTGTTCTCCATGCATAGAAAACTACAAGGCCATCCCTAAAGAGGCAGCTATTCTTAAAAAGGGAAATTTTGGTATTTTTTATCTTTCGGAGGAAAAGCAGTTGCTACAACCTACTCTAAGTATTGAATTTTGAAATTTTAAAACTCACTTTAATGATTATTTACAGTCAAAATCCCATCAACGGTGTGTTAATTTCTCTGACTCCACGGAGAAAACAAATGCTATAGTAAAAAAGGAACACAAAACCGTGGGAGTCCATGTTGCCAGAGCTGCCTACAGTGCAGTAAAAGAAGGGAAGGGGAGCAAGTTTTTTGAACGTTTATTAAGTTTGAACTGCTTAAATGATGCCGATGTTGGTGAACTTAATCACTCCAGAGAATTTTTTTGGAGCATCCTAGGAATACTATGAATAGCAAACTATAAGAATTTTTAAACACAGTAAATCCAGTAACTAACCATTTCCCTCTTGTGTCTGTTACAGCAGATAAAATTACAAAATTGCACAGAACATATCAAATAACTTGCATGATTACTCTTGTAGATGGTGTTCAGACTTGTATTGTGATTGACATTTCACCATATTGTGGTACTTCACACAAGGGAGTCACTCTCATTGAAAAACTGCACAATGTCCTTGAAAGTTCAAGTATTCAGTTAAAAGAGAAGCTGAATGGTATGGCATTTGATGGGCAATATTTTGATCTTAGTGTAGATAAAAAACTGGCAGGTCTGTGTGAAAATTTAAATCATGACTTTTTACTTCCTATGTGGGACATAGCTTATAGGTTAGAATGTGGGTTGAATGACGTTCATAAAGTTAAATCGTTAATGTGGATCTGTAAGTTAATCAATTTCAAGTTATAGGTAATATAATAAAAATTACAAGTAGGGTATTGGAAATGAAGAACTTCTTGCATTAGTTGAAGAAAGAGAAGTGGACATATTAAATCCAAAATCATTTCAGGACACTCGTTTTGTTCAAAGTGAACTCAGAGTTGACAAAACATTTCAAAGAGATTTTAAGCTATTTTTTTATTGATCTACAAAAGAAGTGTACTGAGAGTATACCACAAGGCAAGAATACCGAAAGCCTACTAAAGAATTCTCATTGGAACTGAAAATGTTTTCAAAGTCAAGTTTCATTTTTCAATTGCTTGGCATGATTGACATATAAGAATTGATCACAAAATTCAGTTGTATCTGTTAAAATGTAAATGTCTGTATTTGGACAATATTTGATTCTTATGCTTCTTTGCAAAGTACACTTAATGAAATATTGATGGAAATAAAAAGTGGAAAAATATTCTAAGAAAAATTCCCATCTCTCAACAAGGAAATGGATTCCCTGAAAAACAACATTTATCAAAACTGCTTATTGATGAATGAAAACGACCAGCGCTCAAGCCGTTCCCAGAATCTTCAACTAGATGACCAGTCACTTGGAGAAGATGTGGAGTTGTTAGTTTACATACCAGATGTATGCGACTTCAAAAGTGCAAGGAAAAAGTTGGAAACCCTGTGTAAAACCTTATTAGAAACACTAGAACGTAGGATAACAGTAGAAATACTAGAACGTAGGATAACAGAACCCCCAATATGCACCTATGTTTCAGCAGCAAGTATTTAACGAGTACTTCAGTTTCAAACAAAATTTTAGGGCAGCATATTCAAGAGTCATTACAAACACTAACAACCTGGGTTAATTAATATCGGGGATGTACAATAATTACTGATGCAGTAGATTCTCAATTAAAATCTTGAAAAAGAATCTTGTAAACACAGATTTTGTTCAAAAACCTAAGGTCTATGGAAGTTAAGCCGAACTTGATAATTCTTGGTAATGCCGTGATAAAAGAAGCATTCACAAATGAAAACGTGTTTCTTCACATTCCTGACATCCTTTATGTCCCGGAGAGTTGCATGGACCTATGTAGTAAAACAGAGTGAGTCAGTTGGATCAGTGAATGGCAGCCACTTAAATTACCGCAACATTAGGTATGACACTTTTTCATTAAGTGTTCATCTCTTGGAATGGCCCGCCTGTCCACAAAGCTTCATGCCTTCTGAAGGATTCCTTAGACAGATATTCCAATGGAGGAAAGTACCACTTTACCAGGTTTTTTCTAGTTTAGCTTGGAGGTCTACAAGACGTCAAAGGTCATTGACAAACTTCGCAAGGAAATGGAGAGGTTGCCATTTCTGGGAGACAACTAAATTTTTTATAAGGTAGGTACTATAAAAATAACTATGATTTAAAATATGTTTAAATTTGAACTTTCCAAACTATGTAGTAGGTAATAATCCTTATTCCCTTCAGCCTCTATAAAATATTCAATGTTTTATTTTGAGCGGTATGGTTTTCGGGGAATTTTTTTATGAAAATGTTATGTTCTGGACAAATATTGGATCTCTAAGCATATTCTGCAACCCTGAGCAAACGTCATCTGTAAAGCAGCCAATATCACAGATTAACAATTATTATTAACACAAGTTAGTACACAACATAATTAAGTGAAGGCACAAATAATATATTTAAAAGATGAGCTAGTTAGTGTAATTGTTATGTCATTAGTGCTCTCTTTTCGATGCGCGCGCACGCTCACTTTGGTGTGATTTGTAGTCAGCAGTTCATATCAACTAGTCCTTGAAAGTTAAAGTTGAGTCAACTTCTATTAAGTGATAAGGACTAAGGAATTAAGGATGAGGATTTTGTAGACAATGCAATCTTTTGGTGTGGAGTGATCTCTTATGTATGCACCGCACCTTCAAGATAGAACCTATGGATGGGGCTTAACCTACAGACCCATTTTCTTTCTTTAAAGTATTTTACTGTGCACAGTATTCAAAGGGATAGCTCTTATAACATCGTAAAACAGAAGAGAAATCTGTTAAAACATCTTTTTTTGTGGAAGTTACTCATATATTTTTTTATTTGAAAGATTGATATTTTAACGAGTCATTGTTTTTGAAGATATCCTCGACAATAGGTTAAATAATTAGTTCTATGTAGTTATGTTATGACTTTTAATGTATTTATTTATAAACACAAAAAAAAGCTTAAAAAATATACTTACAATGTTAGTTTAGTTTTCACAAATTCAAACTTGTATAAAGTGCCTATTTAATTTTTTCTAGAAACAACCATTCCTTTTTCAGAAAAAACAAAAGATTAACACAAACATTGACGCAAGTACCTTAATTTACTAATACCGGAGAGCTTACTTCTTTTTGTGCGAAATAACGATAGTGTTGCACTCTATAGTGCTTGTTGAGATGAACCGTCTAAATTAAAATACTCACTACATAGCAAAGCGAGTAAATGCTTCGTAAATTGTATTTTGTGTGATGTTGATGGTGTTGTGTGATGTTGATTGTGTTGTGTGATATGTCATTAATATCACCCATAGTATGGATGGTGATGTTTCTGAAATATACAATTATTACAACAATATTACAGTATTTTAAACTACTCTAAATAGATTTTTTTGAATTCCAAGCGACAACAACATAGTGTTGACATTTTTGAGTACAATATCATTATTTTATTTAGTACGCTGTAAATAATTCATCATATTATTTTTATTTTTATTCAATAGTTCATTAATCGCATTACAGAGAAACATTAAAATATATTATACAAAAATTCATTAAAATATACAATTTCGAATAATAAAAATCGGCTCAAGCATTTGTTTTTTTGTTTTATTTGTCTTTAAAATGAGCAGTTAGCTCGTTACATTAAAGTTACAAAGAAACAGGTTCAGTTAACCATAAAAAAAAGACAAGTACAAAATACATACATATAATAGAAAATAAGTTGGGGGTGGTGCGGGGGGGGGGGATGCAGGTGAAAGATAAATTCAAGGATTGATTCATGACAACCATACTGTTGATGAGGACATTCATAATTTAACCTTATTGGTTGTTGCATCTGGATAATATTCAAATTATCCAAAGTCAAATAAGCCTAAATAAAAGTTTATAAATTATACATTAGTTTATAGAACGAAAGACAGCTGTGAACAAATAGCAATTAGCTCGAAATATGTGCAGTGCCTATCCATTGTAAGATTATGAGTGTAGTTAGATATATTAAGAGTTAAAGAGCAAGCATTATCAAGTAACAATTAAATTAAAGACTCCAAGGAAGCTACCCTTATCCATGATTTGAGCTTTTTTTTTCGCTTATATAATTCCAATGTTTTAATGTCATTAGGAATTTTATTGATATATCGTGTGCCCTTAGCACGAATGGAGTTTAGTCCATAATTTACTGTATTATAATGAGCAATACTGAGATTGTTATGTCCTCTAGTTAAGTAACCATGTATAAGGTTTTTATCCACTTTGATTGAGCTTAAAGTTGTACCACTACCTATTTTGAGAAATGTTATTGCAGAGTCATATATTATTTGTTTTCTTATGGGCAGAATGTTAGTGATACTGTATACATCATTATTAGGTGTGAGGTAAGGGAGTCTGTATAAGTTTTTGATTGCTCTATTCTGTAGAACTATAAGTGGCATAAGATGATTGAGATAGGCACATCCCCAAATAACATTAAGGTAGCTGATATGGGAATGGATTAAAGAGAAGTAAAGCGGTCTAAGTACATTAGGGGGGAATTTATAGGACAATCTTTTAAGTATCCCTACCACAGGAGCTATTTTACTTATTATGAACTGTATATGTGGTTTCCAGCTAAGTGAGGAGTCTATTAACAGACCTAGGTATTTTACCTCCTTTACTTGTTTTAATTCTTTATCTTGGAAGTATATTTTAACATCGGTGTCTTGATTACTATTAGGCCTATTAAAAATCAAAAAATTGCTTTTATTCAGGTTAAGTGTTAGTCTATTCATTTTAAGCCAGTCATCAAGTAGTGCCAGGTCAGATTCCATATTTTGTTTAATATTTAGCAGAGATTTTTCAACATACACAAAACATGTGTCATCAGCATATAATTGAATATGGCCTTTGAAGTCTACCTTTGCTATATCGTTTACATAAATTAGGAATAATATAGGGCCCAAAACTGATCCTTGAGGAACTCCACACCTGATTTGTTCCTCCGTACTTGTAGAGTTATTTATTGAAACATACTGAGTCCTATTGGATAGATAGCTCTTAAACCATTCCAATACTATTCCATGTATACCAATTTTAGTTAGTTTGTAAATGAGGATGGCATTTATGATTTTAGGTCTGATTTTCATTTATATTAAAATATTTTTCTTGTTAAATACTGACAGTGATGTATAAGAACACCCCTTATTTGGTTTCTTTTTTACTATGTACGTTAATGTTTGAAAAATAGTCTTACCTAACATTTATATGTAAAAGTACGGGGTAAAAGATGTTTTTTGGTGAAAGTCTAGTCTTTCCATCTCTAATATTTAAAAAAATTACCGTCTTTTGTGTGTTAAAAACTACATTTTTAAATAGAAAAGTACCTGTTGCTCATAAATCATTTGATATACAATTATGAAACGTAGCTTGGTTTCTTTTTTACTATGTACGTTAATATTTGAAAAATAGTCTTACCTAACATTTATATGTAAAAGTATGGGGTAAAAGATGTTTTTTGATGAAAGTCTAGTCTTTCCATCTCTAATATTTAAAAAAATTACCGTCTTTTGTGTGTTAAAAACTACATTTTTAAATAGAAAAGCACCTGTTGCTCATAAATCATTTGATATACAATTATGAAACGTAGCTGAAACAGTCCTTTTTTTAAGAGTAGGTTTAGTGAACAATAAACAAATAATAAGGTAGTGGGGTTGGTATTCACCATGCGAAACCTTAGAATTCTTGACTGCTATGCAGCATTAGATTTTTTGAAGCGGCAATATAGTAGTCACCTTTATTATATATATTAACAGGGTTTAAAAATGGTTTAATTAAAATAAGAGTGGGTGATAAGAGAATAATTTTTTGGATGTGATTCTTCGGTACAATACAAACAGGATTGAACACATCCTTAGGAGAAACTGTCTTCTGCACGGCGTCATGGAAGGAAATGTTGAAGGAAAGAGAAGCTTAGGAAGAAGGAGGTTCTAACATTGGCTGACTTGCCTACTTTTGGACTGAAATTTTGATAGCGGAATCTATCTGTGACGCAATATTTACTGTTCCAAATGTTTTAAGCTTAGATGCATTTTCCAAATGAATTGCACATTTCTCGTGATTTTTAATTATTTTATTTAAATGTTTCAGATCCTTTTAGCCTACTGTTGTCCACAGCCCCTCACTCTCAAATAATAAACAATAAAAACCAACTAAGCTCTCTGTTTTCTTCACTCATAGTTAACAACAATTGTTTACTAAGTCAAGCACTAAAAAAGGTTCTTTATTTTTCTTGCCATCCACCTACATAAATGTAAAATTATTAGGCTGATGTTTCCCTAACCATTTAATTTAAAGTTTTTATTGCAGTTCTAATGAAGAAAACTTAGTTTTTAATCAATCATCCATTTTATTATTTTAATTAATCAGTTTCACGCGTAATCAGAATTCTTTGGTCTTGACACATACTAAAACACAGGCACATTAAGGCAAATAACCAAATATATACCACCTTTATAGTATAGAGGGCTCGCCCAAATTGGCCCCATTCACTAGTGTAAAGCTGGTACCGAAATGGTAGGGGGGATTGGTCTTGATAGATATCTCACACCGGGTGTGGCTTCTCTGAGAGGGCCTGTCGGAGTTGTCCTGCATTAGCGTCTATATTCAGTCACTAGAGCACTGGTACAGTCCACGAGTGAAGTTTGGAGCAAGAAATAAATAATTTCGACTGGAATACTGTATAACGAGTTCAAAAATTTACTTCTTGTAGACAATTATGTTCCACTTCATATTAATGGGTTTTTTCCAAAATATTTGATAGAGTAAAAAGAAAGAAAGGGAAAATATATATATTTTAGGTTTAAACATTTTTGTAAAAAGGTTAGTGGGGCCTGGCCACAATGGCCCCTGGCTCAAAGAAATTTCCTATTCCCAGAAAACTAAATTTTTACAATCTCTTGGAAGTAAACATAATGATTCAAATTCCAAGACAATATAAAGTTAAACTATTGAATTTAAAAGTTCTACATTTAGTTATATGTAATACTTTTACTATGCCTTTATTTTTCAGTGTGTACAGCACGGTAATAAGGATTTGGTTTTCAAAGGAAAACCTATTTTTGCGATAAGCATCGAAAAAGTATAAAATTAATTTTATCGGTGAAAGTGACTGTCTGACTGCGCCATCTATCTTGACTCATCGATACATGGACCAGGCAGAGTTGAAGGTTGTCATCTGTTGGAAGAAAAGGGAACTTCTTGGTGGAAGGATCTCTCCCCCCTTCCCGACAAATACTAAAGTGGTTTTATTTAGGAAAATGTTCTTATTTTGTTAAATAAGAACATTTAATTATTTAAGTTTATCATTAAGGCCTAAGGGGACGATTCCAAAACTATACGTAAGGATAGCTTTGCATGTATTTGGTTTGGGTGTATTTTGTTTTGCTAACGTATTTCCTATTTTTCATACCACAGGATTGTACTTTAGAGTCGGAAAACCTGTTTAGGCTCAATCTTCTGGTAGAAAAATAGCCTTCCTAGTTTATAATTAACTAAGTGTATGTTTAATGTAATAAAGTGTAATTATGATTAATGCCTAAGATAGACATTTTGTGTTTTGAGGGTTGGTACACTTGGAGGTAAAAGCGAGAGACTTTTATTAGTGGGTTTTTTATTAGAGTTTTTTTGACCGGGGGCGTGCTGTGGACAAAACGGATAAGCCACGCGGTAAAGCCCAATTTTGGTTTGGTAAAGCAATCCGTTGTTAAGTAATATTATTTTCTCATCGTGTGAAGAAAGAAGGTGAGTGAGGCGTTTCCCTATACCGCCTAACTATCCGTTTCCTGATTCAGTGAAGGAATTGCTGGAAGATTCTGCCACGTGGAACTTGTAGATTTCGGCTCAGGTTGATTACAACCTACAAGTTACGAGTAGAAAAAGAATACTTATATTTCCTCCCACGGTAGTACCGGCGAGTCGCCAATCCTCGAGGACTTAATCCACGGGAACACCTAGGCTGAGTTCGTTCCCGGACTGAAGAAGTTGGATTTACCGACGCTGATCTGGGTGTATTTGTCCAGCACTGAAAGTCTGTCAGGGGCCAAGCCCGGTTTTTTTTTACTGTCCTTTACTAAGGAACTAAGTATTCCGGCGGACAATATTCCCCATAAGTATCCAGTGAACTGAACTAGGTTAAATGTTATATTAAACAGCAGTGCCAACTTTTCGCGCGAACAGCTGAAAACCCTAGAAAGGGACTATGTCAGTGGTATTAAAAAAAAGAGGATTAAAACATTTGGACAGAGTTGTTGATTTTAGTATTATAAGGTTTTATTGAATAGTGTTTTACTATTATTGTATCCGTCACAAGTAGCTAACAGTAGTGTGCTCGACCTCTTGGAACAATCTGAAAATACTTAATTTCTAGTTGATAATATTTGTGTGTTTTTAATAGCTGGTAATTTACCCTATATTAAGGTTGTGTCATAGTGTATTTCAACACCATAGTCATCATCTTAATCATCTTTATTTAGAAATGTTTTGAATGCCAGGTTGTAAGTTAAAATAAAGGGTAATTTTCCCTTTGGTAAATTTTGAAACTAAGCTACATGTAGTTGAGTTATTGATGAGTTAAAGTAAGGTAGTTATTCCTCCCCATTTCAAATGTTTAGCCGCTCGAGCCTAACCCAGAGGTCCTGTAGAGAGAGTGTAAACCGGGTCTCTACCAATAGGTTGAGCTAATAGTCGAGGTCCATCAATACCCACCGGCTTAGGAGGGTTCTTTCATTATCAAACATGTATGGTAATTGACATTAATATTTGAAAATAAAAGATAGTTGGAAGGGAGGGAGCATACAGTTAAAAAGTATAAAATTAATTTTATCGGTATTAGTACAACCTGTCAAAAATGACAGCTGTAGACTTAAACAGGATATTTCGGTATCCTATTAGGAAAAGGGAGGATTCTTTAAAGAAACAAGACTGTCTCAATGAAAGTAAACCGTTGTGAATTCAAATATTTATAAATTTATTTCTGCAGATTTGTATTTATTTATAAATACGTAAAACTGTATATTATACATACAAGAATATCTATTAAATAATTAAGCATAGATTTTATTGAAAACCTATATAAATTTAATCTAATCCTGAAGCGATCTGTTTTTTTCGTCTGTACCGTCTTTCACCTCCACCTAGTCAATGCAATGGAAGCGTAACGGAGGGTAAAAGAAATACAAGAAATAGTGTTGACAGTTTATTTAGTATATTAAAAATAGGCTAATGTACAAAATCAGAGGACCAAAAAGGGTCCGGAACATTCATAACAGAAAACACTCCGTGGAGCATACGACCTAAAGGTCACCAAGTTAAATATAGATTTAAAGATTAGTTCATAATTCATCAAAGTTACCCAATTCATTCGTATGGTTCGTGGATAACATCTATATTGTGAGAGCCTAATAAGTAGGATGCTCGTCCTGGCTCCAGCAGCCTAAGCTAGTCTTAGCTATATATTCTCCTTCCACCATGTGATCAACATAAGTCTCAACAGACTATAAGCAACATCTCTGTATACTTTGCCAAAATAAAGTTTGTCCCATTTGAACGCAATTTGCAAACTCCCTATCACCTTGCATTACATAGCAAAATCTTTATACATACAACCATATTTAAATATCATTAGCTAGAAATTTTATTATCTAAATATTTGCTTGCAAAAGTTTATAAGACTCACATTAAAGTCAAACCTACTACACATTTCTGTCACTAGTCCTACCAGAGTT
>CABFWO010000981.1:196761-219061 GCA_902155825.1 Timema genevievae
ATGAAGCAATCGAAATCAATCGAAGTTAAGTCTAACAGTGAATTTGGACAATAGTTCCCCCCATAATAACGCCGAAAAAGAATTTAGAAAAGTAAATAAATATTCCCAGAAGAGACGTTTAACAACGCTCTCACCTTAATGAAGCCTCCGATGTAATTAGTAAAGATTTGAAACATACAATCTGTTATATACGATTTGCCAGCGTCGATTCTGACCTCAGAGAGGGGAATTCGGAGGGGAGAGGGAAACAAAAGAAAGGACACGACTAGCGCTCCGGGTGGGAAAAGAGGGCAACTCTGGTAACATAAAGATAGCGCTGTTAGCATTTAATTAGAACAACCGGAAACTGGTTGAGTCAAGTTTGATGATTTCTTCTTCGTGGTGGGCGGGGCCTCGATCGCCGGCGAAGTGAAGTCAGCTGGCCCGCCTTCACTTGGTGTTGAGATATTCTTGTGTGTGTACGCGAGCATGATGACTGATTGGACGGGCCGTCCACAGGGCAGTTTGGTGAGTAGAGGCCCATTATACTTGGCGTTGAGTCGGTTGAGCTCGTATTTGTTGGTAACATCGTTACACGTCACGCTATTATTCGAAAACAGATTATAACTTATGATCCCTTTTTAACACATTTATCTATAAAAAAACATATAATATTAATAAACGCTATACACTAAAACTCTTATATGTATAGCTAACAATATAAATATGTGTTTAGTTATCAGTTTAAAAAGGTAAAACAAATCAACATCTCTCTTATATGTGGAGAATTTGCACTTTTCTATTTTTAATTTCAACTAAAATGACTGGATATATGTAAAAGGAAGTCAAATAAATGCTGGCAAAGTCAAGCATTCAGCGTTGCCAAATTTTTTCATATTTAATTGAAGACCCTCAAGTAGGAATACCCAAGCACAAAATACAGACAATACTTATAGATTCTCATGGAATGTAATCCGCTCAACGTTGTAAAATACCTTGCATGTTTACTAATAGTGTAAAGTTTTGCAGTCTTTCAAAACAAACTCTTATGGATGGGAAGTGGATGACGTGGTGCACCTTTTCCTTTTTCAGGCTCATCACTTCTCATTATTTAAAATTACCAAGTTGATGATAGTAGGTGATTTTATTTTTCAATTGCAGGCTTGGACTAGGTCTAATAGTTAACCAAAATTTCAAAATAGTTTGATACGCGTGCATTGTAAATATTGGGAGGGGGGAACACCCCTCGACCCTTCAAGTCCCGGAGACCCTGATGAAGGCCGAAGGGGCACCTGAGGGACAGCTCCAGATTATGAATAAAGTAAGCAATCATTCAGAAAACCAGTGACTTGGAGCACAGGAATCGTTTTATATTACAATCCCATTAACCACCCTAGTTTCAACAGCTGAGCAGAGCGTAGTTCCTGTACCGTACCTTAAAAAAAAGTCGTACCCTTGGAGTACCGTGGGATAACACAGGTTAAATTCACTGGCTGTATGCAGTGGTGCAGGAACTAGGGGGTACAGGGGTAAATTTTACCCCCCCAAAAATTGAGGGGGTAAAAAGTATCATTTTCACCCCCCCCCCCCAAATTAATATATTAAAACTTGTAGATAATGTAAACATCTTATTGAGGCAAGATACAATGTTCACACTAGGTTAAAATAATAAAAGTAAAATGTGCTTGGAGCATACACTGAAGAGATTTTGAAAACTCTGATAGTGATACCAGCTACATCAGCCACTGGGGAAATAAGTTTTTCAATGCTTGGATGCATTAAAAACTATCTTCGCTCCACGATGAGGCAATGTAGACTAAATCACCTGAGAGGCTCAACAAAATTGAAATTGCAAAACTGGTTAGTGGTCTTATAGCTAGTAACAAATATAGGGCAAAGGTGTCTGGAAATCTACTTTAATTTTCAGTGTTTCGTAAATTTTAGTTGAGCTGCATCAGATAACATTTTTCTTAATATGTTTTGTGTGTAATAATTCTAATGTTTGGAATGACTAAAATAAATGAGAAAAATGCGCAGTGGGACCATTAGATACAGGTATCCCTCGTTATACATGATATCACTTTACGCGTTTTCGCTATAACACGATTCAAAGAAATACAAAAATAGTGCATGATCAGCTGGAATTTCGCAGTCATCCTGTTCGGTGGTGGTGTGACCTTGTGTGCACACATTCCAGTAAAAGCATTAATCTTTACTGTACAGTTTGGTGTTAGTGGGGTGGGTATGCATGGGCAGAAGTTAAACAGTCTTGTATGAAAGGAGTTTGGAAAAATGTTTGGCCTGAAGTTTCTGATTCTCATGATTTTGATCCCGAACACGAGCTTTCCAATTCAAGACATGACATCGTTGACATAGCCAGTGGCGGATTTAAAATTTTTGCGCCCCTAGGCACGATTATATTATGCGCCCCCCTCCCAAATTATTTTTGTCAAGGGCTTTAGGAAGTTTTGGAGGAAAGAGGTTTTGACGCGGGGGGCAGAGGGGTAGGGGGGAGCGGAAGTTAATATTCGAAAAAAGATTTCTACGAAAGATAATCAGTACTTTACGGTAGCTTAAGTAAACATCATGAAGAAGGGGAGACTGATGTCAGTTACAAAGTTATTACAAAGTAGTTATTAAAAAAGAAATATTGTCTTTCTGACTTTAACTTTATTTATTTCGATAATGTCAGTCAATAAATTTTAAACGTAATCATTAAAATCAAAATATTATAATAAAAATAAGAATGTCATTTTAAAAGTGCCGCACCATAAAATCGCCGCCCTAGGCCCGTGCCTAGTGGGCCTATAGTATAAATCCACTTCTGGACATAGCAAGATGTTGGATTTGAGGACATAGATCAGGCAAATTTGGATCAATTGTTCCAATCCAACTCAACAGAACTCACCAATGAAGATCTTCTAGAAATGGATAGTGGCACAAAGAATGAAGAGGAAGAGCCTTATGTTGTTGAGCCTATCAAACAACTTTCAACAAAAAATGTACAATTAGAATCATTGAAGAGAATGACCCTAACATGGATAGAAGCACCAAAGTTGCCAGAGAGTACCGTCAGTTGAGTCCTACCATTTCATCAAAGAAATTGAAAATTGTCAGTCTAAAGACCCAGGGCCTTCACAACAGCAAAAGCTTACCATTCCAGGGCCTTCAAGAGAGCAGGAGCTACCGTTTAAAGGTCTTCCGAAAAGCTAAAGCCTACCATCAAAGGGCCTTCAAGAAAGCAAGAGCCTACCATCCTAGGGCCTTTTTGCCAGCAAGAGCTTAGGGTCCCAGGTCCTTCAAGAGAGCAAGAGTTTATCATCCCAGAGCCTTCAAGATAGCAAGAGCCTACAATCCCAGGACCTTCAAGAAAGCAGGAGCGTATTGTCCAAGTGTCTTTCGAAGATATAAAGCCTATCATCCAAGGGCCGTCAAGAGAGCAAAATTCTACCGTTCCTGGGCCGTCAAGAGAGCAAGAGCTTGCTGTCCCAGGGCTTTCATGCCAGCAAGAGCTTACCATCCTAGGGCCTTCATGCCAGCAAGAACTTACCATCCCAGGGCCTTCAAGAGATCAAGCGCGTACCGTCCCAGGGCCCTCAAGAGAGCAAGAGCCTACCGTCAAGAACAAGATAATGATAATCCAGATTTTCCAAATCCAGTTATTTTATCATGTGATTGAAGATTAACAGTACCTGTAGCATTGTATTAATTAGATACATTGATTAAAAATTGTGTTTGTTTACAAATTTCAGGGGATTGAAGATTGACAATAGGTGTAGGCTACCTAATGCATTGTATTAGTTGTATAAATTTAAAAAATAGCATTCATTTACAAGTTTTAGGTTTTTATTTCCTTTGGAGTAATCCTATATCACTCATGTTAAAATCATTTCACTTGCGTTTTCGTGTTACGCGATTATTTATCAGAACCAATCACTCGCGTAGTATGAGGGACAGCTGTATTACATTTTCCTGTGTTTTTTTTAAAAAATCTCAAAAATGTTATTCCCTATAAGAGCACAGGGTTATTTTTACCCCCCTAAATAAAAACGTTTCTGCGCCACTGGCTGTATGTACATAAGGAAGACATTTATGAGATTCTAGACTTCAATAAAAGAGACATCGATATATTTTACAACCAACAAACGCGCTCAATGTTTGTATGAGTAATTTCATCACTTGGTAAGTTTAATTCAAAACCCGTATTAAATTTTATTCTTTCTGTGTGTAAATTTGTTTAGTGATTTCGTAGCTCTACTGATTTTTAAAAATCAAGAAAACTTAAAATTATTTAAATTTAATAGAACTATCACGTGGCTAGAAAAAATTTGTACCTGTATGCTTTGATTTAGCCCCACCAAAAAGAACGATAACGCACCGCCACTAGAGAGCAGTATCCTCATTGTAGTGTTTGCTACATTCATAAGCAGTAAGGTGGCCTAGTAAGTATTGGCGCATTGTTTTATTTCGGCTAAGTGGAGCTAAACTGGATGATATTTACTTATAAACGATTTTACAGCATTTATCTTTGGTGAGAACAATTTGCTGTGGACATCACCTCTTCCATTTTATTTATGAGTCAGCTGACCTACCTTCATGTATTTTTTAATTACCTACACGCTGAACACAACATTTAGGCACACCTACTACTGATAGTAATGAGAGCCTGCATACCTGGATTACAGATGTGTCTTTTATTTTTGAAGAAAGTTCTGTTCATCTTATCTTAAAGCAATATATTTTCAACTTTTGTACGCTCTCTTCTCTGAAATTCACCTGTGTAGTACTTTAAAATCAAGTTGTCTTGGCTGATTTGGTTGCTTTCACTGTAGAATGCCTGGTGATATCTTCGCATGTCTTGCATGTTTAATTTATCCCATTAATGTGTCTTACTATTTTTATGATTGCATAGCAGTGGGAATCGTGGCAGTATTCATGAAGAGTGATTACAACACAAAACCAACTATTTTGATAGGTTTTATGACTATAATATGACATGAAACTGAAATAAACAAGATAGCCTTAAAAGGGTGGTTAAAACTTTTGCATCAACTAACCTTTGTTTCTTCTGTTTGGTCTTTTTGCTGTTTTGTTTATATCTAGCTCTCTTCCGACCAGTGATATCTATATTATACTGGATGGATATAAACACACCCCTTGCAACGGACCAAATTGTGACGCTTGTCGTCTTCTTATTATCGAGGGGACAGATTTAATGGTTTCTGTCAATGTTCTATACAAACAGGTTTTTCTGGTGAATAAATATAATATTATATTATACCTTTCATAAAATTCAAATAGGGCACGATGTGCAGTTTTGAATAGCCCAGTGATAGTAATTACTTTGATCCTTCTAGAGGATTAAATGTAATCCGCTCGCTCTATGGCAGGCGATATCGATATGTATAATACATGTTAGAGTATCATCATAAAAGATACCCAAGGGCGTTGTCTTCTTTAATGTCTTTAAATTGATCAATTCTGAGACTTGTTATTTGTATTTGCCTGGGAACAGCTGTTTGATATTTGTCTCGTTTACAACAAGATCATGGTTGTAGCAGTATTCTAAGGCAGTGTTTAGGGTAGTGAAAAAGGCCATCTCAAGGATTTCTTAGTTTTGTTGTCCAACATTACATTATCACTGTGTTCCTGGTAATGTATAGGGAAATTGTTTGCGAACAGAACGAACAGCACTAGACCCAGAACTAATTCCAGATGTACGGTACCTACACCTCTTCTTATTGGAAGTGGTTTGGAGCTTACAAATGGTGTCATTTCATTTATGGTGTGTTTCATTTCAACTACTTGCCTTTGCACCTTGAGGTACCGTAGCTCTTAAACCAGTTATCTGATGTTCCGTGGATTCTCAGGTCCCCTAACACACTCCGTGGCACTGTCCCGCAATTGAACCATACCTACTGAGCGGCCGTCGTTTGTTGACGAACATAATATCAACTTCTGCTTTTAGAATGTGTCCTGTGGTTTGCATGACGAGCCCTATGGTTGTTAATCTAAGTTTTCTACTCCGGATTCGCTCAAGTAGCTCCCATTGATCTCTATAATATAACGGATGGACATCTGTTGCTGAAATTTTCGAGCTGTCATCTGCATACCATTGTGTAAGAGAGAAAGAAACTTTCGGGTATTTCTTTCTTTCTTATACATATACAAGGCAATGTGGCATTTTAACACAGTGCATTAATTTGATTGAATCTATGAGAAACATAAATGTGTGATTAGTTAATTGAAATAAATATGTTAGTAAAAGCTTTGAAGAGGATATCAAAGTTCGAAACTGGTTAGTTTTTTCTTTAAATAAGTTGATGTAGCCCAATTAATACGATGATTATTTAAGGAAGCTCGCTTGTAACGTTTTATTTCGTACCAGAATCTTACCCTATATTTGTGTTTAGTTAGGATAAAAGACCTTCCAGAAGGAAATTTTAACTTCCGTTCTAAATGGACATTTATCCTACCAATATATATATATATATATATAATAGTATTTTGGTACGGAATAAAGCCTTACAGATTGGGATTATTAGTAAAGTAAAGGTTTAGTAGATACCGTACTTCTTATAAGCATATAAACTAAATTATTATTTGAACGTAAGACTTCTACACAAATTATATCATTTAAACAAATGTAATACAGTTTTAGCTAACATGTTTCACTATAGCTATCGAACTTTCAACATAATATGGTTTCTGAAATCAATATACAAGATATGAGTCAACTTTAAAATAAATTGGAATATAATAATACTTTCTATAACCTAAGTGATAGGTTGAATGTATGGCAATTACACAACGTTTGTCATTCAAACCAATGTAATCAAGTTTTAAGATACCGCATCCATTATATGTATCGAACTTTTAATATAATAGTCTATAGTTTCTGAAACCATTATACAAGGTAGCACCAACTTTAAATACAAGTGTAGTCTTGGCAGACTGTAAACAACATTGATGACAACTACATATTTAAATATATTAAAGATTGTATTCATAATTGTATAGAATCACCTGTAAAACTGAATTGTATATTCTTCAATGTAAATGTTTCTTCAGGAAAGTGTGATATAATACTCACTATTTTCAAATAATAACACTTTTATTCATCAGAGACATGTTTTCGCATAAGAACATTGAAAGAAACCGTTAAATCTTTCCCCCCACAGTGTAGCAGACGATAAACTTGAGCGTCAATTTTTTCCCTTGGCAATGCGTCTGTGTATGTCCAATCAGTTAAATTATAGAGATCAATGGTAGCTCCTAAGTCCTAACCCTTATTTGTCTTATTGCAAGATTTAAATTGAAGATCTTTCTTCTTTTCAAAGCTGCCATTAAATTAAAATCTAATTGTTAAGTTGTTTTAAAATAAATTAGATCCGTATGATAAACTAGTTTTGATAATTTTACATATGTTTTTAAATTTTAAGAAAAGACCCGTAGTTTTTTATAAAGGGAATTTTCTTTGTTTATTGGTTTGGGGATTGGCATCCCTTGTAGTATAATTCACGTATAAAATGCATTTATTTTTATATAACTTTTTATTGGAATGGTGAGTGGAAAGCCGAACAAAATAATACATAATAATTATTTAGAATACAGTTTTAGATATTGATCTTTAATAAATATTTGCAATGCATACTGATCTTTCACCTAATTTACACTCAGAAGAATGTAATATTCTGATAACTAAACTTAAGAAATGCCACGAAGAGGTAATTGGAAGAATTGAAATGTTTTCGATTTTGACTAGCGTGTCTGGCCTTAAGTTTAGGGTTTGTGTTCAAATCCCTGGCGGGTGCATTGACGTTTATCCCGAAATCGTGGCTTTCGTTTATAAAATTTAAATAAACACCTTTTGAATATATTGTCAGAATTGACCCAAAAACTGGTTAGGCTATTTTTTTTATTAGTTACTGCTACTACAAATTGTGCTGAAGTGGAATCTTGATTTAAACTACACTTCATAATGCATATGCAAATTATATTATTGACTACAATACAATTTATATAGGGCCAATTATATGAGTAATTGATTTTCATAACTAATATAATATGGTAACACACTTAAGATAACTGAATGTAATAATATTAGGCTATATTTTTAAAGTTTAAAAAGTTCGTAGGCCCACCTTATAATAAAGAATACAATCATTTGTTGGTATTAGAACACAAATTGTCCGATTTTAAGTAAATATTTTGAATAAATTAACACTAGCCTACCTACAGTAATTGCATTGTTGATTAGATAGACACCTAAAAACTAGATACTGATAAATAAATTATATTTTGATAACGTTTATTGAAATTAATTATTCTTTGTGATGAATTTTAAACACCTCTTTCCAGGGTATCTACTTGGGGGTGGTGGTAGGTATATGCTCTATCTGTTCCATTCTTAGCCATTTCTTTTTTTCAATTACTAAAATTGATATTGGCCATACATTTTACAAACATAATCATGTNGGGGAAATTAAGGGAAAACTATTTGAAACCCTTTTTATTTGATCTTCATTTTTAAAAATATATGACAAGATATCTAGACAATAAGTTACTTTGTTTGATTTAATATTAAACTGTATTAATTTAAGGTATTATTGTTTTATTATTACAAAGAATTATAACAAAGTGTTCACTGTTATTTTCCATGGAATAATTGGCCTACATTATCTACAAATGTATGGCTGACATTTTGAAAAAAATCTCTAGGAATATTTCTCCAAGCTTTGGTAATCCTTAAGGCGATGTTCTTTGATCATGTTAGGCTTTGTTAATAAATATGAAACTTTAGTTAGCCCAATAGAAAAAATCTAAAGGTGTTGGGGCTGGGGATTTTGCAGGCTATTCGATTAAGCCCTCCTCTACCAAACCACTGGTTCAGAAATGTATTATTGAGCTATTGCCGAATACCAATTGTGTAATGTAGTGGTGCTCCATCTTATTGGAATCAAACCAGGTCTTCATCTAAAGCAATTGCATCAGTTTTATCTCTATCTGGTTTTCTATTTCGTGAGTTGTAGGATTAATATAATCTTCAAAAATTTCTATGCTCAACTCACCTCTGAAATTTCACTAAAAATATAGACCTAATGGTCCTATGATTGTCTCTCCCAAAATACTTAGGCCTGAGCCTACCCATCTTTGAAAATAGAGTTTGAATAAATAAAAATGTCTCGCACAAAAGGTTTTTTTTTTCCCTAAAGTAAAATTCTGCTAAAAATAATACAGGCTTAGGTTTTTAAAAAAACACGTCTACATCGAAATAACCTTGAAAATGCCTGTCAAATTAAAAATAAATAATGTTCTCCTCTTTCCCCCTTGAAACCTCACAATTTTGGTTTGAATTTTTTTTTAATCTTGCACAGGCCCTAGGCCTACTTTTCAAGATAAAAACACCAGGTATATATATAAAACTTAAATATATATATATATATTTTTAGCCTATATTAGTGATCTTGTTTCCGCGGGTAAAAAATATGTTCTAAGACCTACCGGGGCTATGTGAGACAATGGATAGTACCAAACTTTACAATTTTAACTTTCTAACTAGTGGCAAGTAGGCATATATCACAGCTTCTCTTAGGCTTAGAAGCACTACCAACACATCACTACTCTAATGCTTTGGGGGCCATTAGTACAGTAAATAAGGGCTTTTTCAATACAAAAACTGCAATAATGCAGCAACTAATGTGAACAGCGAGAACGCCAGAAGCAGAATGGTGACAAGTTGTGGGGAAGAATGTGTACTGTGA
Organism: Timema genevievae; assembly: GCA_902155825.1. Lineage (NCBI taxonomy): Eukaryota > Metazoa > Arthropoda > Insecta > Phasmatodea > Timematidae > Timema > Timema genevievae. Next base: position 206,505 of record CABFWO010000981.1, read on the forward strand.
CAAAGAAAGTTGATTCGAGGACATAGTCGCGTGGTTTGTGGTTTGAGATCTAAGAACTTTTTTTTTGGGGTGGTGGTAATCTGTGGATAACTGACATCGTGGCTACTGGACCAGCAGAGGGGGGGGGGCACTCTTGTATGAAACAAGGAAAATTAGCTATCTACACTAAATCAAAACACGAGACACTTCAATATTATATTTAGTTTACTCCTCTTCACTATTGTAAACGGCATGCAATTGCTGGTAGATTACCTCTAAAATTCTTTCCTCTTCATCCCTACCATGTTAGAATATCTACCATAAAGTTATACAACCTGAACAAGAAGTTCGATGTGATTAAAAAAAAAACTAATAATAATCAACCTTGGACAAATGGTGTGACTTTTATGATTTTTGTCTAAACCAAGGTCATATATTGCACATGTGTGCAAACTCTATTTAGGTTTAGCTGGAACACTAGGTCACAATCCCATTCACTAGATAGTATTTCATTACATTTGCTTGCGGACTTGATAAAAAAAATTAAAATTCAATAGCGATACTGTTGATGTAATTTTTTCAAGCTAACCGGCCTCTTGTATAGGGGTCAGAGTCCCTTGCTTCTGACCTAAAGGTTCCGGATTCAATTCCTGGCTGGTACCGGAGAGTTTTCCTTGAAAGGGGAATAATTTTCATGGACACCAGGGGCTGGTTAAAATTAGGCTTAAGCTAGGTTAAACTCTTCATTGACTACTCTGTCATAATCTACTACCATCATCCTCTCACCTCACCAGGACATGGAAAGCACCTCTGCGAAAAGGATGTACATTTAGTACATTTGGGCATCCCTTGATACCTTAATATTTCCGCAAAATTGAGCTGCAGATTGATGTAGACTAGACACACCATTAAATATGTTCAAACTCATTCCTCACAAAGCAAATTGCTTATATAATCATTATATTTTGATCTTCTCTAATACTCAGCACCTGACCATGCTATCATTCTCTTTCATGCGCTTTTAACATTGATAGTGATATTTTAACGGTAAATAGTTTATTCAAAATCATTTAACATGTGCTATCAAAACTTTAAGGTTAAAACCGAGGTGTCCGAAGCCCACTTTTTCAATTTGAAGTGAACTCAAATTGAATATATGAAATATTCTCGAAGCCAAATAAAAGTTTCAATATTTTCTGTTGTCTTATGCCAGGAAAAATATGAAGTTGTGGTTACCTATTTACATAACTTTATGCACTAAAATTAATTGGAAAATGTTATTACACAATTGTTTGTAATATTTTAATTTATTTTGATACATCAAGTTACATCAACTTTCGATTCAGTTAATTCAGATTTTTTCCAAATGAATTTTAATTTATAATCTATATAAAAACTTAGAATGACAATAATTGAAGATAAATTAATTATTTTAGCTGTGAATATTTTTAGTATTGAACCTGAATTTACTAAGTCAAAGCTGATATTTGTTTCAAAGCCAAGTCAAAGTTTTGAAGTCAAGTCAGCAGTTTCAAAGCTTCACACACACCCATAGTTTAAAACTAAGAATAATATTTAAAATAGCTGTGGTTTAAGGCCGCTACACACTTACAGGTACACCGGATGTGTTAGTGCATCGAAACGATACAGTTTTTCTTCTTCAAGTCACAGTTCTTTCTTTTCTTATTCAAGTTGTTATTTCACTCTCGGCTAGCAATGGAGTCAACAGACGATGCTTTGACATTAGTTGGCTTGTTGTTGTTGTTGTTGTTGTTATTTATTATTATTATTAGCACCGCGTCTTACTACCCGTTCGGGTTATACGCACTTACACTAATGTGTAATGGTAGGGTGATTGTGAGAGGAAATGGAGGACCTACAGTTTAACGTGGAATCCGAACCACGGTGGAGGCCTGGCACTCCACACATTCACAAGTTGTGATTAATACACGTCTTGTCAGAGGTGAAGGAAGGGTTTGGCAATCAGATAAATCTGTGCCGNGGTGGAGGCCTGGCACTCCACACATTCACAAGTTGTGATTAATACACGTCTTGTCAGAGGTGAAGGAAGGGTTTGGCAATCAGATAAATCTGTGCAGGGACCGAGGATTGAACCAGTTGGCTTGTTAGTAGCAACAAAACAGTGGAAAAAACGTAAAGTAAAACGAGAGTTGTGGTGTAAAGATTGGTTGAACAGTAGAGAACGTATTCATATGGGAACTTGTTAGATTAATTGAAATTTGCACCTAAAGATTGTGTACAACAATAGGTTTATAAAGAAAGAATGAAACTTAGCTAATTAGTGAACGATGTAGTGGTGGCAACAGCAACAATTGAACTGAGCCGCCTGCGCACTTTGGTACACACGCTCCGGTATGCCTGCGCAATTTGCACTGACGCAGGTATATCGAATTAAATTAACTATTGGCTCCGCTCACCTGTGCAGGTCGAAATAACTGTACAGTTTTGTTATCCACACATTCAGTTATACCGTACAGGCAAACCTCACACGTATACCTGTATGTGTGTAGAGGCCTTTAGTAAAACCCACAACTGTAAATATTTTGTATCGAATACAGGCTTACTTGTATTCAATTGAACCATGTGTATACATTTGATAACATTGATAGTCGAGGCAAAAACTACCTATTATTATTATTATTATTTTGTAGGGATGGAAAAGGGTAATTTGAAGGAAATGAACATGAATTTTTGGGGACTGAGAGTGAGAAACTATTAAGGATAAAACTCTTTATTATACTCGGTCGCGATTTGAACTTTAACCTCCCCTAACCAGAGATGAGACACCTTTGATCAACATACTCATCAGTAAAGCTCACTGATAAAATATTAGTTCAACCCTGTTGACCATTGACGGCTAATCTATACTTAGTATCCTACAGTTATAAAAATTAATAAAAAACCATGATCAGGAAAAAGATTAAATTTTTGTTTGGATAACCTGGAAAACTAAGAGAATTTGAAAAGTGAATTCCTCTAGCCACCCTGTAATAAATAATATTTTTATTTATATATATATATATATATATAAGTTATTATTTTTGTGTGTATGATTTATATTAAATATAATACTTTTTTTTTATAATTATACACACACACACGGATATGACAACATTTTTAGAGTACTGAGATGCAATGAATTATATTTATACAAGAGCTAAGATATAAGAGTCTGACTACTCTTTATTCCAATTATATTGAAGCCTAAAAGTTCTGGTATTGGTGAATATTAGAATGCATGCAATTCAAATATTGTAGAGAATTTTGAATTTAATAAAAATTGTTTGTTCATGATTGGAAAAGCATTTAAATTAGCTTCATAATTGATATAAATATATTATTTTTTTATTCAAAATTAGCAAAACACAATGGAAGGAGGGGGATGTGATTTATACACTTATATTGTATTTATTTAAATTGTAAAACTATTATTATAAATAACATGTATTAAATTCTGTTCATGTTTGAATCCTATTGGCCGACATTTGAATTATTTGTTGAATATTAAGACCAGTCAAAAATATAATAATACTTAAAAGTGAAGAGGAAAAGGTACTTTTTTTAACTAGGCTCACAGCTGAATAAAAGCATTATAATTAGGGACCAGATTTTGCCTATTTGCCTTTTCTTTTCCTTGATCATAGAACATAGGCATTTCAAATATATATGCATTTAATGTTGTTATGAGTACAATATGTTAGTTTTATAGTGCCTATAGTTGCCTATTTTGTTGGTTTTTACCTATTTTATGAATAAGTGCCTCAATGTGACTATTTTGGTATTGGCCTCTCTCTTTTTCAAACGGTATGGATTTTCTGATGAAAGAGAGAGTCCAGTTTCTTAGAAATGTTAAGTTGTGGCATACTTGTTTGGAGTAGGTTTGAAAATAGACACTTATTTAATAACTTCTAATGAGCATAAATTGGGTGGAAGACATTAGGAGCAGTGGCAGACATCTTTGGAGGAAACGGCATGTTATCGCAGGAGAAAATTTCAACTTTTTTTTGGAAACGGTAAATTTGAAATTTTGTCCCTTGAAATCGTGTAAAGCAGAACTAATCTTTTCAAATCATAAAAAATCTTTCTATTTGAAAATGTAACCCATTTCAACACTGATCATTTAGAAAATTGTTTAGGGATTCACAGTATATGGCCCACTTCAGTAGTCAAATGGGCAAAGGCATCACTCTCGCAGTAGACTGGACTGCCATGGGGGGGAGATAGATATTCAAATCGAGTAGTGAGACATGGTGCTAAAAAAATAGCTTAGTGTGAGTTAGTTTTAGGTAATAAAATCCAATAGCAAGTAGTAAAATCAATTTTACATGACCTATTGTGTGCTTTTTTCCCCCTTAAATGCCTATTATGGTGCCTAGATCCCATATTTTTAATGCCTATTTGCCAGCCTATTTTAAACATTTTTGGTGCCTAATAATCCTGTCCCTAATTATAATATTAGCACTATTGTAAAATGTCATTTTACCAAAGGAAAAAGTACGCCCAATTCAAACCCAATTTTTTTAAATATCAAATTCATATTTATATTATATATATTTTATTTATTCTATTGATTAAATTAAAATAATAATATAATCTATATATATCCCAACTAGCCTATGTTAAGAATTTCTAATAGTGTTTGTCTAAAACAATCATAAACAGCAGCTGTTATTACATGTCACTTTTTTTAGCATGATGTTTTACAACCGGTTCAGGTTATATGCTTCAAACATATTAATAACAACAATATAGACCGATCACGATTCTAGCTTATATTGCGGCAAATTATGGAAATTAAAGCTTCAAAGTCCTTACATAAGTTAAATTTTAGGTGGTGAGAAAAGTCATAAGGTGTATTTATAAAAATGTATTAAGTTAATGTGAGTCATTACACTAAAGATATAGTCATGTACAAATGTAAATATTATTTTAATTACTAAAAACCATACTATATTTCAGATACCTGTTTGATAATGGATGTTAATAATCACCTTTATCCCTCCTTAGTAGTTAGATCTGTCAAAAGCTTGTGGTTCTAAAGTATAACTGGTTAAAACCATTTACCAGGACTCAACTAGTAACTAAACCTATCGATAGCAATTCACACAATCAGTGCTCTTACCATTTTTGGTAAGGCAATTATTTATGTACACTCTGTTCACTCTTGGAGGCAGCAGTTTTACCTTGACGTATTACACTATGGTCCTATCTTATGTGCCATAGTGGAACCATATAAGGTAAGCTTGCTATCTTTCAGACTAAAAGAAGGGTAGGTACACACTTTTTAAAGGGCGCTATAGATTATTTAAAAGGGTACCTTTTTGGGTCTGATGTGATAAAAGTCAAGGGTTATACCTTTCATATTTTCTTTGTGTACTGTATGCTACCTATCAACTTAGTTGACACATATACATTTATCCATTAATTTATATATTTTTACTAGGCTATAGAATTGCCTTGATGTTATCAATAAAGTTTTAACTATGTGCTTTTTACATTTCAGAACACATTTAAGAAGTTTTTAGGAGTATGCAATGATGTGGACAATCAATTGATAAAATGCTTAAAAAGAGAAGTAAGTTATTATTTTCAAACGTGCAAGACATTTCTATATCTTTTTTATATTATTTTTTATCGATATAATAATGTGGGGCATATACACAAATTAAACAAAGCCTGAGCTGCTAGATATTTAGTGTGGTTATAGAAAGATTAGAAAACTTATATATTTTTTTAAAGAAAGTTCAAATATTGTTTTAACTCAAACAGGTCTAAACAGTTTCCCACTATCTCCATGCAAACATTAACTCATTTCCTCTAAATTTTACCTTCCTTATCCTTAACCCTATGACATGTAACAAGATGATGCACAATAAAAAACTCAATTTTATATACATTTTCATGGCATAATTTTTAAAACTAAACAATTTAACTAGACACATATTAGTGACAATTCATCTTAAACTTCATTTAATAGTTTGACTTTTTTAAATGTTAGGGTGATAAAATTTATTTAATCATATTCAAGTCATACACTTAATATCAGACACATAGAATTATCTACTGCACTTCAAGTATATTTTGATTGGGGGATTGGATGGTAATGATTGATTTTCTTGAAGAAGCAGTCATTACCTCTTTGTCCAATGGCAGCAATGTAAAGTGTCTAACTCTGTCCTTTTCATTGTAACAGCCATATTTTGTTTGTTCCTTTTACACGTTTCTCTCCACATTTCCTGTACCTTCTTCTAAATATAATAAAACAGTATATCAAGTAATTATTTCATATCCTGAAAAAACAAACAGAAAATAAAGTTTATCTTCTTTCGAATAAATCTATTCTTCCGATACTGATTATTGTTCTATTATATTGCATTCATGAACCCATCAGAGCTACAAGTGCCTAAAGATCATTGAAGGATGATCTATGGACACTACTTTGCATACATTTTTTTAGCAATGATTCAAACTAACAATTACTAAAAGTATGTACAGCTGCGATCATGACACCAAAATATAAATTCCTGGTATTTAGGCCTTCATGGATGATGATCATTTTTGTGAAAAGGCTGTTGTTATATAGTAATCATATGTCTTATCTTAAAATATAACAAGGCACGGTGTGCTGGAGGTGTGGTCACAGCATCATGTCACAAGTATGGGTTTGCACTAAGTGGGTGCTGATAAGCTTTGTGTTGTTGGGGGCTTTAAATACTATTGTATCTACCTGCATATAACTACTTGCACATTTTTTACAAAAATTTCCAAAACACTAGGTGCATAATATACATGAGGACTTATGAGGGAGGGTATGATGGACACACCAAGTTATATATTAAACGTGTATTAACAAATTATACATTTTAAATGTTAATGGTATTATGAAATTTTATTTATGTACAAAATATAATATGATCAATACCCAAGCATTTCATGTACTCAAAAAGTTTGTCTTTCATTTCTAGAAATTTCTAGTTTTTCAGACCTTAGAAGACATTTAGTGTTTTTTATGCTTACAATACATGTGTAACTATTGTGTCCTAGTCACTAAGTATTTATTAAATAACACATTCCATTTGTATACTTATTTGCATTGTTACATAGTAGTGGGTATGTAATGCATCTAGTACTTTTTGTAATGTTTCAGAGGTTGAATAACAGAAAATCCAACCAAGAAAAGTCGAGGGCTCAGCAGGAGAAGATTAGAAAATCACGCTCAATTTCCTAAAATCATGAGGTTTTGTTTAATTTAGTTAAGTTTGCTGATAGACTATTAAATATATTTTTTTGTAAGAATGACAGATAAATATAATCCAAACTTAAGTGTAAAGGATGAAGTGTGTTCTGATAAAGAAACTGATATTTTGCTTCCTAATCCTAACAATGTCATAGTCGAGGAAGTAAATGGTAAGGCATTAAGCCTACAATCCAATGAAATTGCTAGTGTCACAACACCTTTTAACAATTATGAAGCCAAAGTAGATTTAAAAGGCAAAGGAAAATGCCCAACATCTCATGGTATGGATTTTGAAGAAAATATTGACATGCAACATACAACAAACAACTATTCTTTTCACAATAATGATATGCAACCTTCAAATGAAGAAACACATAAAGTTTCATATGTACATACCAAAGAAATAAATTGTGATACTGTCCACAATCACACTGATAAACTCTCATCGCAAAACAACTCAACATTTAATGACACAGATTTACAGAATATCCTTCATTCAAAAACTAGCTCAACAGCTTTCAGCGATAATGTTGGTTTGTCCCCCACAAACAACCCGGATAAAGAAATCATAGCACCCTTCACAAAAGATAACATTGTCGATATTCCAATAGCTTTTCCTTTGTATGACAAAGATCACAGTTTAGACAAATCAGAAAGAGTTTGTAACATAGATGGCAATGCAAGGAAGAAAATCGCTCTTGAGCACAAAGTTGACAGCTGCCACTCTGTCAATAATTATGGTGTTATATTTCCAGACATTGAAACTCAATTTCAACACTTGATAAAAGAAAGAAAGGAAAATCTTGGTAACTATAAAACTTCTGAAATACCTATTGAATTTTCTTTAGATTATTCCGAGTCAAATTTGACGGTTACAGAAAGGTACTTTACGCCACGGTATTGCGTGGACCCTAACAATAAGGTGGGGGAGGATCAATGTATCCTCTTTCACTCCAACAGGATATGTCTTGTGACGCTAGCCCCTTCTCATCCGATCATTGCAGAAAAGAAGAAGATATCCAAAATAGATTTTCAAGTCACTCCGAAACTGAACCGAATGGAAAACAAACCCACTGGCAAAGGTAAGCGTGGAGCACAATATGTGCAGTCGACATCAGTGTTGTGCCTGATTGACTGTGATGATGAGACCAAGTACAAAGTTTCAAGTTGTTTGATTGGTAAGCTTGTGGAGGTGAACGAGGAACTGTTGAACAATCCACAGCTTATTGTTGAAGCACCCCAGGCAGAAGGTCATGTAGCTATAGTGTTACCTAATTTTCATAATTATGAAAAACAGAAAAATGCATTGTTAACTGAGGAACAATATAAAGAACATGTGATGAAGTTGAAAACACCTGAGATAAAATCTGATGAAAGCAATAAATAGAGATTTTGTATTGATTTTTGGAGTTTCTTTTATTTATAGTAGTGATAAGATTTTTATTTGGAAATAGCTACAATTAAACTATATAAAATATTTTTTATATAAATAATCTTTTGGTTGTTTTGCATATCCTCATAAGCTGCAAATAAAATATCCATATAAAAAACTATTAAAGATATTTTACCAATTTAAGGAAAACTTCTTTTAACTTTTGGAGGTACTGTGAAAGCTCCCTTCACATACATTTCTGTTTATTGAATTGTTCTTTATGACAAACAGTTTAAATTCCCCAGCAAAATAACATGGGCTCTTGCGGTGAAACAACCTCCCAATAATAGACCTTTTCGATGATGGACACCGACACTTCACGAGATGCATATTTATGCATAACATTCTCTAAACAGTGGATAAAATTGGAAAACACCAGTTCATTTAAGAGTGAAGCCATGGTAATCAGAGACATTAATTAAAATCTTTAATTTCATTCAAATGTGACATATTACACATAAAATTGTAGCTAATTAATTGTTCTTTGATTCTATGGATATCAATTGATTTTATAAAGCTTATTTTCATTTTATGTGTGAAGAAAGTCGAAAAAAGGTATAAAATTGTGTTACGGAAGGATATCACTTTATAAGCTATCTACTAAATATTAAAATTTTCTAAGCAAAAATTGTGTTTTTCCACTTACTATAGTTTATTGTCTTTATAAAAAAATATAATAAAAAAAAATTTCTTTACATTATATGCTACGAGTCTTCCCAAAAATTAAAATGTCCTTCCATAACATTTTTTTAATAATCTAGTTAGCAATGTCCCTAAAATAGTACAAATTCAAATGTTTAGTTTTGGCACCTTCTTTCTTTGTATTCCTATACACAATCCCATATTCCTGTATTATTATTTTCTTAATCTGGTAAAAAGTTATAGAGCTAAAAATTACTGTTACGGAAGTACAAAATTGTTACAGAAGGACAAATTTGTTTGCCCTATGAGTGTTTACTCTAATAGAAACAGCTTTTTAGGGAAATCTATAATAAATTACATATTAATATATTGGTAACACTGATGTATCAAGTCAATCTATAATGTTACAGCAGGTACATACATTCTTGTAAAGAAGTTTATATCTAGCAAACAACAGGAATTTATTTATCTCTGCATTATACAAGCAATTCTTTCAAACAATGAGTTCCAAGTAATGGGGATGAAGTATCTTGACACAAACAAGACATTGTTTCGGCCAAACGATAGATGCATATCAGTATTAGATATGAAAGTTCTTCCAGTACCCACAATATCATATCTGAGGGATGTTGTGAGGTACAGCTTCACTAGCATCATTAACATTTTGGAAAAGAAACTTTGCATATTATTGAGCTAATAATTTATTTATTTAACATATAATGAATGATATAATGGTGTGTACCGGTATTGAGATAATTTGGTATTTCTTTTAATAAAACAAAGTTATCCTGTTGATAAAACTTTGCACTGAATGCTCGACAACTCTTTCTTTTTATAATTTGTGCTAGTATATTTTTATGAGTTTTTTTATTTCCACATGATTTACATCATGACAAACTCATAAAATAATTACCACAACAATATTTGCAAATATTATTGCCTTTAATTTTAAACTAGTTTAACACAATTACAACAAAATTGTTCTTCCATAACAATATGTGTAGGCCTATCTGAAATTTTAATACTGAATAAAACACATCAGTTAAAAAAAAAATTAAACTTTTTTACAACCTATAGAGGTACTCCGATGCTGTTGTTTGCAGTTTGTGGGTTCAATAACTCTTGGGTAAAGGCCAATGGTTCAATGAAATATGATTCATTTTCAAAGAACTGAGTTATGCTAAATTAAAAGACCATACTTTGGTTGAAAGCACCAATTTTGAAACATACCCACGGGTAATGTATGAAGCCATAGAGCCTATATAGAGACATTTTAATAAATAAATAAATAAAGTTGCAATGCATACCATTTATAATTTAATTTTCTAGTGTAATAGCTTATAATGTCAAAGTCTAACATTGAAAAACTTTATAACAAAAATATTTATTAAAAAAGACTGTTTTGGGAGGAAAAGTGGTGCCTATTTTCGAGTTTGTATGATATTATTAGAAATAGTAATTCTCTGTTTGGTATTGACATTTCTTAAGGTAGTTATTTGATTTTCCATTTTTTCATATTTCTCGAATTTTTGAGATTCATATTTAACTTTCGAGACAAGATCAAGATTTTATTCTTAAAACTCTTAATGTTTCTCTATTTCATACATTTATCTGCAACTTTAGCCACATCTTAAATGACTTACCCCTCCCTTTTAATCCACATACTCTACCTTCGTAAATTTGCTTCGTCACTCGATCCACAACCTTCTTCTCAACATTCCATAACCAACGTAAGACGCTTCTTTCACATTGGCCTATTGGATTCCTTTCAAACCGCAAGACTTCAGCTCCCATTCATTACTGGTTCTGTCCTTACAAGTTTTTATACATATATATATCTTCGATTTTCTCATTCCAACTGCATCATTTTGCTCTTTTGTTCCTCCTGACAAACACATGCGTCACTTTCATAAAACAATATTTGCGTCAACACACTTTTATATACCTATTGACATCTTTGCCTCTTTTGATACTACCTACTTCATTCTTTTCAATAGTCCTCATACATCCAACTACAATCCAATATGCATTCTCACATCTGTCAATTTCACTATCTTTCCTTCAATTAATTTAACGGATCATTCTGCCCAGATACACAAAAACACTCACTTGTTCTAAGTTTTCCATTTATACTAAGCTGACAGTAATCTCCTGAATCATCCTTATCAAAAACTATCACTTTAGTTTGGGAAAAATTTATATGAAGATCCAGTCTGCCTTTGGCCACATTTAAACGATTTAATGCATTATGCAAGCTACTTTCATTCTTAGGTATTAATATGGCATCATCTGCATATAGCAGCACACTCACAAGCACATTGCCCATTTGTACACCAACCGTATCCTCACACGCACCCCTCATACACTTATCCACGAAGACACTAAATTAACATGGAGACATAGCACAACTTTGTCTAACACCCCTGTGCATTGTCAAACCATTCGCTCAAAGCTCCATCCACCATAACCCACGCTTTACTTCCATCATACACCACCATAATTGCACTTACTAACCATGCATCCACGCCATACTCTCTCAGAACATTCCATAATATACTCCTATTCACATGATCATACGGTATCTCCAGATCAACAAATGCACGATACACTTTATTTCTTACTGCCATACATTTCTCGTCGGTTGTTGCAATGCAAATATCTGTTCCAGCCTCCATTCAAACCTCTACCTGGGAAGCAACCACATTGCACACACCAAATCTTGTCCGCAGTTTTTTCACACACCTTCTCAATAAAACTCTCACAAAAACTTTGCCTAGAATACTACTCATTAATATGTTCACACAAACCTTAGGTGTTATTAAAAATATTTCTTTATTAAAATTAATACATGTATAGGTACTATAGCAGACATGTTGTTAGGAAAATTTATTTTAAATTTACGTATGTGATGAAATTACTTACATCGCAAAATTCGAATGGTAATTTCATTGCACACTTAGATTTAAATAAATCTAGCTAACAACATGTCTGTTATTTTATATGTACTAATTTTAATAAAGATTTCTTTTTAAGAACTCTTAAGGCTTATGTGAAAATGTTTACCCAACATGATAGAAACAAAATAATTTATGTATTTATCATCATTTAGCAAAATTAATAATCGAAAATGGTTGGTTCTATCAATCTCTAAGCTCTGGTTTCTTGTTAATGTTATAAAGTAGGGATGAGAAAAACTGCTCCTTTAATGGAGCAGGAGCATCTTTTTGTCACAGTCAATGGCGTAGG
>CABFWO010000982.1:0-21507 GCA_902155825.1 Timema genevievae
CCCCCTCGCCCCAATCAGAAGACCTCTCTATACCAGGAGATTGATAAATCCAGCCTCCATAACTCCCAGGATCACACAGTTGTTCCTTTGTTTACGAAAAAGAATGTCTCGGATCAATAGTTAGAAGAATTCTTGGAGATGTATATTTTCAGACTATATAATCCTCGGGGGAAATCTCTCCAAGTTCCGCTTGGCTTGACTTTTCTTTCCAACAAATATTTGGCTTCCATAGAATCTGAGTTTTACTTGAATTTGACATTCTTTTTGGTGATAATTATGATTTTTTCCAAGCTACGCAGCTACAGTCCATTTACTCCGAATTTTAATAAACTCACTTTGCTTGATTCCACCATGGTGCAGCTTATAAGATAGGACCATAGTGTAATCAGTCAAGGTAAGACTGCTACCTTGCTTGATTCCACTATGGTGTAGCTTATAAGATAGGGTCATAGTGTTATCAGTCAAGGTAAGACTGCTACCTTGCTTGATTCCACTATGGTGTAGCTTATAAGATAGGGTCATAGTGTAATCCGTCAAGGTATGACTGCTACCTTGCTTGATTCCACTATGGTGTAGCTTACAACATAGGGTCATAGTGTAATCCGTCAAGGTAAGACTGATACCTTGCTTGATTCCACTATGGTGGAGGTTATAAGATAGGGTCCTAGTGTAATCAGTCAAGGTAAGAAGACTTCTACCTCCTTGATTCCACCATACTGCATCTCATAGGATAGGGCCATAGTGTAATCAGTCAGGGTAAGACTGCTAACTTTCAGTGTAAGTTGATTGTACATTAAATTTTTAAAAAATATTCCGAATTTATTCATTTTATAAAATAATTTGTGAAGCATTTTGTTGATTTTTTGACGATAACATCAACCCAGTAATTTGATTTTTTAAGTGCCTCGAGGTATTTTACATATTAAAAGAATCATATCGCGGTGTTAGCGGTAATAATCCTAATGGAACACAACCAGGTTAAATCAACACGATTCCTAGCTAACACAAAAAAAAACTGGGGAAAAGGGGAATTATGCGGCGACATGGCTCCGTCCGATGAGTTCTGAGAATGTCGCACCCGCAGGACAAATCACTGAGGGTAGGAGCCAGCCAAGTACAAGAACCACAAACATTATTTTTTATTATCACCGCGTCTTACTACCCGTTCGGTTTATACGCCTTTGTACTAAATTACGCTATTGGTTTTATGGATTAGGAAGGTTATATTTATAGAAAGTGTACCTGCATTTACATAGAGATGGAGAGAGAGGAAAACAATTTTGGAAAAAACACTCTCAATACACCCGACTGAGATTCAAAACTCGATCTCTCCATCCTCGGCAGTCTAGTCTACTCCGAGAGTGACGCCTTAGACCGTTAAGAGCACTGAAGTGAGTGAAATCCGAATTAAAATGTTGTTTGGAGAAGAGAAGGATTCAACAGCTTCATATTAATGTGTTCATACGCTCACCCTTATCGACAATAGAATAATGAGGCCAAGGTTTAATTGTGTCCATCGCACGCTTTCTCTTTATTACGTAATAAATATTATATATGAAAAATTATGGAAATCAGGACATTTACATAGTTATATTCTCTTTATAGACAATGATTATGTTTATAGTTTATTAATCATACAATGTAGAATTTCTGTTTAAAGCATGTAACAGAAGAAACTTTAGTTCCGTGAATGAGTCGCTTTTATTGACATTTTCAGACAATACACCCTTTTGTCTCCCTGATAGTTATTTTCCAGAGAGAGCTCATGATTGGTAATTGTTGCAATGCCGAGGAATGTTGTTCCATGGAGCTGTAGACTGCATTCTTCGTTAAACTACTGATAAACAGGTCCTACTAAAGTATTTTTATTCAATCAAATAGAGAAAGAATTGTGATTGTTAAAATTGGACATTTTGAGACTATTATATAGCCCAAAAAGTGCTTGTTTATTATATAAATAAGACTAAACTACTTTGATGGATTTTTAAACTTTTTATTTAGATGTTAAATAGTCCTAACTCAGTTTTTTTTTCATTTCCTAAAACTAAGGGTAGTTTATTAAAGACAAATAAATATTTGAAATTTCTCAAAAATAGCTCTAACGACATTTTTTATAGTAGATAATAGAATGAAATTTGTTTACAGGATAAATAATTGTATTTAAGGTTTTACTTGTAAATAATTCATCTAAGAGTAGCTTAATGACTACTGATTTTGGAAAATTTGAATTTTACTTTACCATATCAAAAGGAATCATATTTATCGTGAAAAAATCTATCTCAAGATTATGACGAGTCTTTTCATTTAATGTGAACACGAATACACACAAGTGGATCTTAAAATTTTGTCTGTCCCTATGTCTCTCTGTCTCTCTGTCTGTCTGTCTGTCTGTATCTCTGACTAGAGTCTAAACCATTTTACCGAACAGGCTAAAACCTAGTCTCTAGGGTTTTCTTAAGGTCGCCTCGAGGAGTTTTTGGAATCAGCCATCCAACCCTAAAATAAAGGGTAGTTTACTTAAGGTCGGAAAGATAAAAAAAAAGGCTATGTTATCATAATTTGCTCTAATAGTTTTGATTGAAACTTGAATCCAGGCACTGTTTAGAAACAAAATGGCGTATTTAATTTATCCGGGGAAACGTTTTAAAGGGAAACCTTCCACAAGCTGATATCTCCAATTTTGATTATATCTCCACAACTATTTGAGAGACGAAAGAACGTACAATTGCAAAGATGTGGAGATATTAAAAATAAAAATTCATCTAAATTCTAATTTCTATAAAACTAATCGTTTCGGAGCTAAAAGCAAATATATTTTTTAATTGAGGTCTTTGAAATGGGAAGTTGAATGTTATCCTAATTGGTGAAATGTGATGCTTCTTTTTCCATTATTTTCCTACTCCAATAAACATTATTTAGCTTCACGTATATCTCGAGCTTTAAGTAAATATCTAAAATTTTGTATAAAGGATTGTCAAAGTCTGTGCGGTGTAACGTAACATTTATTATAAGGTGTGGAGGACAAGTTGTTAGTAAGGAAACACTTGTGTAGTCATTACTCCTGCTTGTTCTCATCTAGAATACATTCACGACCTTAGTTTACTTGTATGACAGTTCATAAAATTACTAGAGATAGTCCCTAATATATCCCTACGCCATAAGCTGACATCTATCACTTTGTATAGCTGTAATGAAAACAGATGGTAATACATGAATGTGATAGCCTTAGTAATGTTTACCAATATTATTTATATATTAATTTGAGGTCGGACACAAAGCTTATTCATTGTTTTATTCCACTTTAAAAAATACATTATTCACATTGTCTTCCACAAAGGGTCTAACGAAAATATCTTCAAAATGGCAACTGACGAATTTAAACCATGTGATTGGACGTGACGGAAACAAGTGTTTTTACAATGTTGCACCCACGCTGTGGATAAAAATATTTTATTCAGTTAGATATTTTGAAATACGATAAGATAATCATAAAATAATATTATATATATATATATATAAAGACAAGTTTTTTCTCTTTTCCAAGTTAATATGATGTCTTTATTAAACGGTATTGATGTATGCACTATATTACACATCATAGATAACATTCCAAAATGGAGAATAAGTACTTTTAATTATGTTTATAGTATTGTTTCGTATTGGTTAAAAAGAAATTATTAAAATTTATGAAACAGTGTAAGAAAACTTAAGTTTACCTTATTTTAAATGTAAAATATAACAGGTAATTAAAAAAGTTAACATCTATATCAAAACAGTGATCTTTTACCAGTGTTGGCGAACTAAAAGCTAAACATATGATTTTTGAACTGTCATCTAGATAAAAACCTATCATGAACAGACTCTAGAATGCAAAGCAAACTTCTGGTTTGCGATGATCAAGCTTCCAAGCTACCCTCTCTCTAGCACCTGGTACTTTCTCCTTTAATCACTCTGTCCCCAACTAAACCACTTTAACCCCCACAACACATCAATATCGAGTGTTCTAACTTCGTAATTTAGAAACTAGCTACCATATCGTGATCTTGGAATTAAGGATATAATGATCCATACTTAACTAAACATTGGGCGTGTGTTGAAGCTTCAAAATGTTGAAGCCGACAGTAAAAAAAAATCACTTTTGCTTTGACTTAGGCAACCACAATAACGTTCACATCTTGGAAACATTTTAAAGGAAGAAGAAAACTTTTATATATCATAAACAAACCAGAAATATTTAAAACAACTATTAAACCATATTTTAACACTGACTAGTGATTAAATAACGTCTATAACGTTAGCGTAAGTAAATGTGGATCCACACGTTTCGCCGAAAATAGAAAACAGAATCTGCCTCAGAGGCGCAGCAATTTACACACTTTAAGTTGACCCATGATGCATTGCAACGCTTTAAAACAGTTGACTATCAACATATATTTTATTTTCTAGTAGATAAACATATTATATTTTAGATCATTCTCCCGAAGGTTGGTAACAAATCATAACGCTGTGTCATGGCACAATCCAATACATCGATACATAGCTTTACATTAACGGGTTATTACAAATCCCCTCACAACGGACAACGAAGCTATCTGCTTGCTTCTAACACTACAGCGCATGCGTTAACAAATGCGCATGCGCACTGATATGAGATGATTGGTTCTGAGATTTGATTGGTTCTCCTGTGCCTAACATCTTGAGCAGAGCGGACAAAGTAGAGAATAGTTGAACTTCAGCAGAACAGCTAGCGCGTAAATCTTATGATTGGCTTAGAGCGCGTCACGTGACCACGTTTATGTTCTGAGCTAGTTTTTTCGGCGAACGTGCGAATCCACAGTAAGTCTTCTGCTCTGCCTAAGATGTTCGGGAAGGGAGAGCCAATCAAATCCCGAACTCAACCATCTCATATCAGTGCGCATGCGCTGTACAGCAAGGAGCAAGCAGACAGCTTGGTTGTCCGTTGTGAGGAGATTTGTAATAACCCGTTAATGTAAAGCTTGTATCGATGTATTGGCTTGTGCCACGACACAGCGGTATAATTTGTAAACAACCATCAAGAGAATGATCTAAATATATGTTTATCTGCTAGAAAATAAAATGTGTTGATGATCATTTGTTTTAAGTTGGTTTCCAATGCATCATGGGTCACAGAGTGTGAGTTGCTTCGCCTCCGAGGCAGATTCTGCTCTCTATTTTCGGTGGACATGTGAATCAAGTTTAGGTAAAATAAAACATGTCTTAAATATCAGCAACATAATTTCGTTCAAAAGAAAAAATACTTGTCAAGTTGTACCACCATGAACTGACGTCCATTGGAATGATAATATGTTTTAGTTGTGTTATGTTCTCTGCTTGCATTTATAACACACGTAACTATTTAGTTATTTAGTTCTTGAGATCCTATCCCGTTGGAATTATATGTGACGAGTTAACAAGTGCATTTCTGGTTTAGAATAAAAATTAAAATAAATTAATCTACCATATGTCAGAATAAAAGAATAAATTATGCCTTGTTTTTGTCTTAGCAGCGTTCTCGTTACACAGATGCAGTAAAGGTAGGAATGTGGAGAACAATTTTAGTTAGGGCCAGTGTTTTTGAAGTTTTTAGATCAAAACTGTTTTGACAAAAATTAAAAAAAAATATATTACTCTAGTACAAACATAAAGTTTAATTCTCTTGACGTGGTGACATCAACAGTTCCTAAATATCTGTCAAGGATTTCCTGGAATTTAACGACAACTTTTTCTCTTCATTTATAAAGTTTATCATCTAATGCCGCTATGCTCATGAAAGATATTCAGGAAATGTTGATATCACCATGTGAAGAAAATTAAACTATACGTTTCTAACGGAGCAATATTTTATTTATTTTGGCAAAAAGAATTTTTTATATAAAAACTGAAAAAAAAAGTCCTTAACCACACGTTCACTACATCCCCAATTTAATACATAGTTATATAAAAAAACTAAATGTAGTGTCATGTGAGTAGAACAGAAAGCATGTCTTAGACTTTTCTACGCATGTTTCAAGTTTCCCCTCACCTTTAAAATGTAACTCCCTCCCCCCTGCCTACCTAGCGTCCTATACTGACACTCCTGCCTACCTAGCGTCCCATCCTGACACCCCTGCCTACCTAGCGTCCCATCCTGACACCCCTGCCTACCTAGCGACCCATCCTGACACCCCTGCCTACCTAGCGTCCCATCCTGACACCCCTGCCTACCTAGCGTCCCATCCTGACACCCCTGCCTACCTAAGCGTCCTATACTGACACCCCTGAAATCCGTTTTGCGATCATCAAAACAAACCTATCGATGCCTGAAACCATTACCTCAATTTTAAAAAAGAAGCATATCTGCATTCAACTTTTAAATAACGCCTCAACTTTGATGTCAAGAAAGTAGGAACCGTTGAGTTGCAGAAGGCTCTTTTGTCAAGCTTCAAATCTCGCTAGAGGAGTATTCTTATAGGGCGTCACGTGTTCGAATCCTAAACGGCTCAATGTACGCTTTTATCATTTCTCGATACTCGTGTGCTATTTACAGGGCCGGTCTAAGGCGTGTGCAACATGTGCCACGCGTGCAACATGTGCAACGTGTGCACCATGTGCAACGTGTGCACCATGTGCCACGTGTGCACCATGTGCCACGTGTGCAACATGTGCCACGCGTGCAAAATGTGCCACGCGTGCAAAATGTGCAACGTGTGCACCACGTGCCACGTGTGCAACATGTGCCACGCGTGCAAAATGTGCAACGTGTGCACCATGTGCCCCGTGTGCACCATGTGCCATGTGTGCACCATGTGCCACGTGTGCAACATGTGCCACGTGTGCAATCGCACACACAAAAAATTCAGGGGGTGCCCAAATTGTCTAAAAAAAATTTTTGTTTTCATCTGGGAAAATATAGATATAATTAAATAATCTTTAGAATCTTTATGAAAATCCAGGTTTTTGTAGTTCTTGGAAGTGTAGTATACTTTATATCTCACTGTATATTTGTATACTGCAAACCTCACCTTAAAGTAGAAAACAAAAAGATGAAACATATTTTTTCAAGTCAAACAAAAAAGAAAAAACTAAAAGATGTTAAGGATGACTATTATAAAATACAGTAGTGTTTTTAGTTATTAAAAAAAAATTGCTACCAAAAATATGTATACATAGGGTCTAGATTTAAAATGGCCACCGTTTTTTTCAGATGGGGGGTGGCACAAAATGTGAGTTTTTCACACGAAAAACTTTTTCCTTAGACCAGCCCTGGTTATTTATTAGTGGGTGATATAATCTATTGTCTTGTATTCGGGTAACAGATAGCTACAGTTTTATTTCCGTAAGTAGCCCGTTATTTGAAAACAAGAAGCTCGAGTTACCGCAAAGGTGGGGAAAAAATATTAGTTGTACAGCAGAGCTTCGATAGTTAGAATATCCAAGAAAAATATTATTAATAAAAATAGCCACAGTGGTATCAATATCAGAGACATGGCCGCCAAAGAAAGCACCTCGATCCTTGTTTAAAATAAAAATGAGACTTTTTTATTTGTTAGATTTTCGCCTTATTATATTTCTTCAGAATTGATTATATTTAGCAACAAAAAGTATTGTGTAATTTCGTTGTTTAAATAAAGTGAAAATGTTTCTACATTAATTGAGTTTTCGTAAGTATCCCGTCTATGTTTTATTTTTTGTATATGTACCTTATTTTCGAAGGTCCGGACTGGGTCGATCCCCAATTAGTCCGAATTATCAACGCACTACACTATTTACATTTTTAGTCCGTTTAAATAATTATTTACTTTTGATAACCCCACAGATAAACGTACAAATTAATAAATCCGATAAGACAGAGGCTATTTATAGAAGGCCAATTTTTTTTTTTGACCTTCAAACATATCCCAACAACGTTTTATTATTATTATTATTATTATTATTATTATTATTATTATTATTATTATATAGCACCGCATCTTACTACCCGTTCGGGTTATACGCCTAAGTACTAATTACACTAATGGATTAGAAATTGGGAAGGTTGAATTTAGAGGAAGTGAACCCGCATTTGCGTGGAGGGAGAGTGGAAAACCATTTAGGAAAAACCACTCCCAGTTCACCCGACCTAGATTCGAACCTCGATCTCCCCGTCCTCGGCAGTCTGGCTCTACACGACTGGCGCGTTAGCCAACTACGCCACCGAGGCGAGTTAGTATTGTTATTATTGCATGTAAAAATAATTTTACATTTATTAGTTTTAGTTAATTTACTGAAATAAATAATTGTGAATAACACATTTTTAACAAACATTTGACCCACTTCGGTGGCCCATTGGTGTAAAATGGCATCATTCTCGCAATACATTGGACTGCCAATGACAGAGAGGTCGGGGTTCGAATCCCGGCCGGGTGTATTGATAAAGTTTTTAACTAAATGGTTTGACTTTATTGGTACACGTAAATGCGGGTACACTTCCTCTAAGTTAAACCATCCTCATGCCTAACCCACTATCGCAATTAATATACATGCGTGTAACCCGAAAGGGTAGTAAGACGTGGTGATAAATAAAAACAGTTGCCTTTTTATATTTTCTGATAGAATATCGATTTGTTGCTCCTGTAGCTCCTGCCTCCTGTAGCTCCTCCCTCCTGTCGGACCGCGGAATAAAGAAGAGGAGATTAATTCACCTCTTCGCTTGTTTACTTCAACAGAGCGAACGTCACCCCTCCCCCCCTCCCCCCCCCCTAAAGTATCGGGTAAGCTCGTTAACCCTTGACGCCTTAAAAAAATAAAATACAGCGCACCACACAGGCTTTATATCTCTATAATATTAATATAGAAACATTTACTGAAAAATTATAAAATAATAAATACTGTTACAGAAACATTGAGAAAAGTGGAACATCTCTGTCCACCAAAGAACATAGCAATTAATTTCATTCTCAAAGACTTGACTAAATTATTATTAATAATAATATTATTATTATTATTATTATTATTATTATTGGCTTATAGCTAAAAACTATTGAGTTTTAAAAATATATATTTCAAACAATATTGAGAAGTACTACATCTTTACAATAATACATTATTTAGTATATCAAATAGTTGCGGAAATATAATCAAACTCAATAAATCTCTGCTTATGTAAAGTGCCGCCATTAAAACCATGTTCATGTAGAAATGAAAGCGACCATTTTATTTGTAATGTTAAACAGTGTCTAGATACAAAATTTAATCAAAATCGCTACTACAGATTTGAAGAAAATCGATTATTTTTTTATCTTTTTGCCCTTCAGTAAACTACCCTTAATTTTAGGGTTAGGATATATAATTTCAAAAAAACCTTCAGGGGGACCTTAAGAAAGCCCCAGATATCTAGTTATAGTCTAATCGGTAAAATATTTTAACATTTGGAGAGGTTAATAATAAATATGTTAAGTTCTGAGGTCTGCGGGGACAATGCGCCGTAATCTGTTGTGCGTCTGTGAGTTGTGTGACGTGTGTATGACAGTATCTAGAGCAACTCTTGACAAGTTCCGGAAGTGACGTAAACAATAGCTTGCATGTGTTTGTCTCAACAGACTCCCATACTAGTACACAGGATCAACTTCAACATCCACTAGACCTTGGACATCCAGTAAACCTGACAAACAATCATAACATCAACATCAACCAGGCGATGTCCCCCAAATCGTGAAACGAGGTGTCCAGGAAACATTGTGTGAAGCACTTCCAAAGCTATTATTTATGCTTTTAGAGTAGATTACTCCATATAGATATCATATTCTGAAAATTGAAAGACAATATTAATTAAATCACACATTTGTAGCCGAAGATTTCCGCACGTCCATCATAGACTCTGCCTTAAAATATGAGTGAAGAATACCCTGGAAGCGGGAAGAATCCTGGATAGCTCAATGGTTAGAGCATTGGCGTACTAAGCCAAAGGTCTCGGGTTCGATTCCCGTATCCTGGTGTCATTTTTTCAATCGACCTTTCTGACCCCTGAACAGCAAAGTAAGGGAATGGATACCGTCAACGTGTGGTTTCAGCAAGATGGTGCAAATACCCACACAGTACCAACATCCACCTGACTCTGTCACCACCCAGTTGGTTTCAGCAAGATGGTGCAAATACCCACACAGCACCAACATCCACCTGACTCCGTCATCACCCAGGTGGTTTCAGCAAGATGGTGCAAAGACCCCCACAGCCTGAACATCCGCCTGACTCCAATCACCACCCAGGTGGTTTCAGCAAGATGGTGCAAAGACCCACACAGCACCAACATCCACCTGACTCCATCACCACCCAGGTGGTTTCAGCAAGATGGTGCAAATACCTACACAGCACCAATATCCACCTGACTCCATCACCACCCAGGTGGTTTTAGCAAGATGGTGCAAAGACCCACACAGCACCAACATCCACCTGACTCTGTCACCACCCAGGTGGTTTCAGAAAGATGGTGCAAATACCCACACAGCACCAACATCCGCCTGACTCCATCACCACCCAGGTGGTTTCAGCAAGATGGTGCAAAGACCCACACAGCACCAACAACCCACCTGACTCCATCACCACCCAGGTGGTTTCAGAAAGATGGTGCAGAGACCCACACAGCCCGAACATCACCCAGGTGGTTGACACGGACCTTTTCTTGTGGGGAATGTCAATGAGGGATGTTTACGCGACTAGCCCAAGAACAATTCAGTAACTCAAAGCAATTAAACGAGAGATATTCCACAAAGTCGTGTCAAGATTTGAGAAACACGTACACCAATGTATTGCATTTATTGGTGGCCATCTTAAGGACATTATTATATATATATAATTCAATACTATAGACAATTGTCCATCTTTTTTTTTTGTTTTTATTTTACGTTTAATTTGAAGCATGTAAAAGTTTAAATAGTAAATATATAATATTATTAAATGCATCAACACTTTTACCCCATCCTGTATATATATATATAAAAAAGTTTGTATTTTATCAACAGGAGCCCGATCTGCTGTAGTCGGTGGTTTGTTTATAAGGTCTTGTTTCTTGACAGAAACGTGCGGCCCTCCTCCCTCCCCCTCCAGCGGAATGTCTTCCTGACAGATGCACACGTGACAAGATCACATCCGCAGATATTTTCCTTTGTTCTTGCCACAACACATGCTCGCTCTACAATATGTGTTGTAAGAGAGAGATAGACAGCGTCGCCATCTTTATCATCTCATATAAAGGCGAAAACATGTTCACAAGTCTCAAAAATTGTTCTTATCTAGGAAGATTCAGACACATACTAGGGGTGGGGAAGGCTGAATTTAGAGGAATTATACCCACATTCGAGTGAAAGGATAGTGGAAAACCTATTAAGGGGGAAAAAACACCCACTTTACACCCAACCAGGAATCGAGCCCTGATCTCGTCATTGACAGTTCAATATATTGCGAGAGTGACACCTTAAACTGTTCGACCACCAAAACGGGTCGCATACATTAATTACGATATTACCCGCTTCGGTGTTCAAATGGTATAAGGTGTCACTATCGCACCAGACTGTAGTGGCGTTGACGGGGAGGTCGAGGTTCGAATCCTGGTCGGGTGTAATGAGGGTAATTAGTAACTAAATAGTTTTACACTCTCTCTTCCCTCGCAAATGTGTGTGCACTTCCTCTAAATTCAACTATTATCATCTCTAACACATTACTGTGACCAGTACATATGTGTATAGCTCGAGTGGGTAGTAAGACAAGGCGCTAAGTTAAAAAAAGATGTTAACGGTGTAGGAATAAGGAAGGTAGAATTTTAGAGAAAATGTGCCCACATTTGCGTGGAGGTAAAGTGGGAGAAATCATTTATATGGAGAAAGCAATTCTGTATGTAACCGACCTAGTAACGAACCCAGATCTTCCTTTCACCAGGAATCCGGTTCAACACTAGAATGACGCCTTAAACCGCGTGAGAACCAATGTGTGTAAGGTTTGGATTGGTCTAAAATAAAATGGTACGTACACTAGCAATAAAAATTTGTCAACGTAATCGTTATCACTCGTAGGTGCAAGGGGGAGGGGGGGAGGTAGGATATTTCCGGAGGTAAGAGAATATTTAAAACTATATTTTAGACCCAAAAATTATAAGAACTTTTTTTTTATTTTTAGACGAGAAAAATAACGTCGGCATCACATCGAGAATTGGTGGCGAGCAGATTTGTGTTGTTTCCATATAAAACCTGCGTCTTTACCGAACCAAACAATATTAAAGGGTATTACGACGAGGGTGGTAGTTCTAAACCGACCAACGTTTTTTAAAAAAAGGTGCATATTTATGATTTTACGCGACTGCGTCATTAAGTGAAGAGAAAGTTGTTGTTTTTTACGTCAACCTTGCCTTTTAAAGTTTTAAGCGCGGTTACAATGTTCATACATTATTTATCAACAAGCTTCAGTTATTTCTTCAAAATGCGGGTGAGGGAGATCATTTGTAAATCAAATTTATATTTACACATAGAAATTCTAGATAATATTTAGACATAAATGGTTCGATATAGATGAGAATATAAAAGAGGGTTTCCATGAAATGGGCCAATATTGTGTTCCTCTGTAAAATAAGTCTGAAAGATTTCAGGATTCTTACATAAACCCCGTAAAGATTTTCTTCTTAACTTTTTTTATACTTTCTCTCGATCACTCGAAGAGATAAATATTGTGATCGTTAAACAAAATCAAGCTCGAGATTTATATTTAGATAAATGTGAACGTTTCATGGTTTCTGGAGAAGAAATAAGTATTTTTTGCGATGCCATCTGTACGTCTCTTTCTCTGTTACTGGGACTAGAACTAACACCATTTTACTGTTCGGGCTAAAACTTGCTACCTAGAGTTTTCGTAATGTCCCCCCAGAGGGTTTTTTAGAATTAAATATCTCACCATGAAATTAAGGGTACTTTGTTGGAGGGTAAAAATAAATCAAACTTATTTTCTCAAAATTGGCTCTAACGATTTTGAATAGATTTTGTGTCCAGTGCACCAATACTCGTGGAGCTACTGCACTGTTAACAGCCAAACAATGAGGAAGCGTCCTTTCCTTCAATTTCCAGTGTTCGTCGATAGGTAGCAGCACATCTTTAGTCCAAATATTGTACCTCCCCAAATTAGGAACTCACCCCAAATTAGGCGACTTTCCTCTACTGTTCAACATTAAAAACAAAATGGCAGTCATCATTTTTACATGCAAATGACTATGAATAAAATAACATAAGCAGAAATTTCCAATTTTTATCGTATGTCTGTAGCTATTTGAGATACAAAATAATTTATAAATTGTAAAGATAGAGTACTATTTAATATATAACTATTTTGTTTGGAATGTATTTTTATAAAACCAATACCTAGTTTATATGCCAATATATATTTTTTATTCAAGTTTGAAAATTAAATTTATTCTTATGATCTTTGGTGGATAAAGATACTCCTTTGTTCTCAATGTTTCTGTAACACTCTATATTATTACTTGTATGTTCTTTGGTGAAGTGTTTCTATAAGTGTATATTATTTCGTTTCACAAATTTTACGAGTTTTTTTTAAATGTATCTATTTTAAGATTAAAGAGAAAAATAATCTATGTGGTGGACCTTACCATTTATTTTTACCCGTTACACCTCCCTCCCCCCCTTGTAACACCCTTAGCCTGACCTCTGCCCCCCCTCACCCCACCAACCTGTGCCACGTGTCTTTCCACATCAAGAATGAGTGTTATTATTTCATAAACAAGCTTTTGTGACACTAAAAGAGGGACTAATATTTAATACTACACAGAATCAATTTTAAAATCATGAATATAAATGATTTTAAAGAATCTTATAACAATACTTTATTACGTTTATTTATGAACAATCATTTATTTTGTTTCAACATTAGAGTTCAAGCATAAAAGCAGTTTCTATAGTGGCCTTTTTTTTTTATAGAAAGTAAATATAAAAAAAGTAAAAAGTAAGGAAAAGTAACAATGCAAACAAAACGATAACTCCCCCCTGTGACGCAATAATATATATTAGATTCCCCCCCTCTCGTCCCTGCAAGTCATCGTACAACTACTAGATAAACTATTTCTAGCTCTGCCACTAAACATCTGGATTCGAACGTGGCCTTGCTAGATGTGTCTGTCGAGAGATTCCGACCCCAAGTTTCCGTTTCAACTGCCGCGATATTAAATTCTTGCTCTCGTCTTCAGGAGTAGGGGGAGGGACAAAAACATGATAAACGAGGGAGTGAGAGAACGGCGCTAACTTGAAGGGACCGGGCGATGATCTAATAGATTGAATAGTGGCAAAAGTGGGAAACGTAAATCACGATAATCTGTCTTTTAGTTCGAATTGACGTGCGCGCGCACACAAACACATATAGATATGTAGATTCACTGGGATATTTTCGTATTATTTCTTAAAATATATTAATGTAAAGAGAATATGACTTGCAGACATCTTGCGAACAATTAGAGTTCTTCATTCAGCAATATCTCTGAAGGTAGTAAGTCATTGGGTGGTCAGATGTCTTGCAGACATCTTGTGAGCAATTAGAGTTCTTCAGTCAGCAATATTTCCGAAGGTAGTAAGTCATTGGGTGGTCAAATGACTTGCAGACATCTTGCGAACAATTAGAGTTCTTCACTCAGCAATATCTCCGAAGGTAAGAAGTCATTGGGTGGTCAAATGACTTGCAGACATCGTGTGAACAATTAAGAGTTCTTCAGTCAGCAATATCTCTGAAGGTAGTAAGTCATTGGGTGGTCAGATGACTTGCAGACATCTTGCGAACAACTAGAGTTCTTCATTCAGCTATATCTCTGAAGGTAGTAAGTCATTGGGTGGTCAGATGACTTGCAGACATCTTGCGAACAATTAGAGTTCTTCATTCAGCAATATCTCTGAAGGTAGTAAGTCATTGGGTGGTCAGATGACTTGCAGACATCTTGTGAGCAATTAGAGTTCTTCAGTCAGCAATATATCTGAAGGTAGTAAGTCATTGGGTGGTCAAATGACTTGCAGACATCTTGTGAGCAATTAGAGTTCTTCAGTCAGCAATATCTCTGAAGGTAGTAAGTCATTGGGTGGTCAAATGACTTGCAGACATCTTGTGAGCAATTAGAGTTCTTCAGTCAGCAATATCTCCGAAGGTAAGAAGTCAATTGGTTTCCAAATAGCTTGCAGATCTCAATTCGTGAGAGCCTTTGATAGTAAAGATAAGAATCTTCTCGTAAAATGTTGATCAAAACCCATAGTGGACCATTAAGTTCCCTAATGGTAAGTTACCTTCGTGACCAACCCAAATAAATCCATGGTAGGTGAGGTAGTCGGCAATAATATCGACTGACGAGCGTCCCTCTGTAAGTGGGAGAGAGATAGTTGGGTGGCGGGTGGGTGAGACGGGGGTAATTCGCAGCACTCAATATCGAGACTGGTACAGTTACTGGCGTGGTTAGCGTGGCTGACTCTTACTAAGATATAGGACCAAGGATGTGATTTCTTGGTGAATTATTTATCAATATTAATTTTGGTTTATTTAGTGTGCCTGCATGTTTTAAATTTTATTTTTGTGTTTACTGAATCTTTTGGCCATTCAACTGTCCGCGTATCTTACACAAGTCACCCATTTTCTGACCTCTCATGTTAAGTGACATGTGTGATATACTGATGTGTGATGTACTGAGTGGGATATACTGTTGCCAGATATACTGAGTGTGATATACTGAGTGTGATATACTGTGTGTGATATACTGATGCCAGATATATTGAGTGTGATATACGGTGTGTGATATACTGATGCCAGATATACGGTGTGTGATATACTGATGTGTGATGTACTACGTGTGATATACTGTTGCCAGATATACTGAGTGTGATATACTGTGTGTGATATACTGATGCCAGATATATTGAGTGTGATATACTCTTGCCAGATATACTGTGTGTGATATACTGATGCCAGATATATTGATGTGTTGTGAATGAGAAAACATTCTATTCCTTAGAGCAGCGTTTTTCAACCAGTGTGCCGTGGCAAATTGGTGTGCCACTATAGGCAAGCAGGTGTGCCGCTAGTGTTTGAAGAAAGATTGAACTGAAGCGAGGAAAATTTGAGGAATAAAAATAAATATTATGATATCTAATGATCGACATTTAATAAAAATAACACAAAGATCAGAATTATAACCACTAAACTTTTAAGCACCGCTTCTTACTACTGGCTCGGGTTAATGCTTATGCACTGAATACGATAATGGCTTTAGGGATTAGGAAGGATATATTTAGATGAAATGTATCCGCATTTGCGTGGAGTGTAAAACAATTAGGAGAAAACCACCCTCAGTACACCCAACCAATATTCTAACCTCAATCTCTCATTCATCGTCAGTTCATTCTACTGTAAGATTTATCCCTTTCTTGATTATAGATCTTTCCTTAAAAAACTGACGATGTTCCTGGACGAGTTTAGCACCTTTTCCGGTCTGACGAGAGTTGGAAAATATTGAAAATCGCCGCCTTGGAGCCACAAGAGGATGAATGTACCGTCCGCTTTAGGACGACCCTACAGTTCCGCCCTAGTTCCCATGGAACTCAACCCATATCACCCGCTGACAGGCTGCCTCACTGCAAACAATACTGACGGGGACTGTACCCACACTCGTACAGACATTCTCAAAACTACTCCTTAAAGTGACTGGTGGAGTTGAGACACAGAACCCTACTTTATAAAGAGTGTTAAAAATAATGGTACGTTACACCGGACAGACTTCCTCTTTTCCTTTCTTTAATCTAAAAATAGATACATTTAGTTCTACTGGAAACTCGTAAAATTTGTGAAACAAAATAATATACACTGTTACAGAAACATTGAGAAAAGAGAAGCATCTCTACCCACCAAAGAACATAAAAACTCAAGTATATATTTCTAAGAAGGCCTATCCCATAAAAAAATGTTTATGTTTGCTTACAGCTCAGAAACTATTGGTTTTATAAAAATATATTCCAGATCAAAATATTCTTAATATTAACAGTAATACAGCTTTACAGTGATGAATTATTTCTTATCTCAAATAGCTGCGGATGTATTAGCAAAATTTGATATTTCTACTATTTAAAGTGCCCTTGAAGTTATTTTTTTATGGGAAAACGAGAACTGCCATTTTGTTTATAATGTTAAACTGTCTACATTTATTATTATTATTATTCTTATTATTATTATTATTATTATTATTAGTAGTAGTAGTAGTAGTAGTAGTAGTAATAGTAGTAGTAGAACCGCGTCTTACTAACCGTTCGGGTTGTACGCACTTACGCTAATGTGTAATGGTAGGGTGATTGTGAGATGAAATGGAGGACCTACAAGTTTAACGTGGGATCCGAACCACGGTGGAGGCCTGGCATTCCTTCCTCACATTCACAAGCCGTGATTAATACACGTCTTGTCAGAGGTGAAGGAAGGGTTTTGCAATCATTTATAATGTTAAACAATGTCTACGTACAAATTAAATTTAAAAAAAAATTGTTATAGCTTATTTTGAGATAAAATCGATTTTTATCTCTTTTTGCCTTTTAGTTAATTACCCTTAATTTTATGGTTTAGATATCTTATTCCAAAAATTCCTGGGGGGGGATTTATGAAAACTCCAGATACCAAGTCTTAGCCCGATCGGTAAAATGGTTTCGGCTTTAGTCGGAGATACAGACAGACGGCAAAGAAAAAACAACTTTTTCAGCTTCAAGGGGTCATGAATTGTCGACATTTATCTAAATCTCTAGTTAAATTTTTTTTTAGATCACAATATTTCTCTCTCCAAGGGGTCAAAAGACAGTAAAAAGATTCAGAGATTTAAGATACTGTAGTACTCATTAAAACGAGTAAAGAAGTCTTGATAAAGCTAGGTCCGCAAACCAGCTCACACAGGCAAATTTGTCTTTCAGTAATACAGAAAAACTACGATAATAAACGAAATGTTGTTTGTGTGTATATAACACAAATGTATTACCTCAACACAACAACAAGTGGTCCTTATATTTCCACATATATTTCACATCCTCCAATCAGAATGTATCCCCATTCAAAAACAAGTCCAAAACATTACTACCCGAGGAGTTATACGACTGATTGCGATGGATAGGTCGAGGGGTTCCAAAACACCTTTTGTTGTGGGTTGGTTGAATGGACCAGATACTTATATCCATTAGGAGGGGATAGTCAAGCTAAGGCCACGCTTGGACAAATATTTTAATCTCAATGGGGACTTCATTCTACACCCCATCCCTATATTGAGCTAGTTCTATCCAGTCCACCTCACCCTATCCTTATCTTGAGCTAGTTCTATCCAGTCCACCTTATTACACCCTATCCTTATCTTGAGCTAGCTCTATCCAGTCCACCTCATTATACACCCTATCCCTATCTTGAGATAGTTATAACCAGTCCACCTTATTACACACTATCCTTATCTTGAGCTAGTTCTATCCAGTCCACCTTATTACACCCTATCCTTATCTTGAGCTAGTTCTATCCAGTCCACCTTATTACACCCTATCCTTATCTTGAGCTAGTTCTATCCAGTCCACCTTATTACAACCTATCCTTATCTTGAGCT
This sequence comes from Timema genevievae, assembly GCA_902155825.1. Taxonomy (NCBI): domain Eukaryota; kingdom Metazoa; phylum Arthropoda; class Insecta; order Phasmatodea; family Timematidae; genus Timema; species Timema genevievae. The sequence goes on from CABFWO010000982.1 coordinate 18,620, forward strand.
AGTTCTATCCAGTCCACCTTATTACACCCCATCCCTATATTGAGCTAGTTCTAACCAGTCCACCTTATTACACACTATCCTTATCTTGAGCTAGTTCTATACAGTCCACCTTATTACACCCTATCCTTATCTTGAGCTAATTCTATCCAGTCCACCTTATTACACCCCATCCCTATATTGAGATTGTTCTATCCAGTCCACCTTATTACAATCTATCCTTATTTTGAGCTAGTTCTATCCAGTCCACCTTATTACACCCTATCCTTATCTTGAGCTAGTTCTATCCAGTCCACCTTATTACACCCTATCACTTATCTTGAGCTAGTTCTATCCAGTCCACCTTATTACACCCCATCCCTATATTGAGATTGTTCTATCCAGTCCACCTTATTACACCCTATCCTTATCTTGAGCTAGTTCTATCCAGTCCACCTTATTACAACCTATCCTTATCTTGAGCTAGTTCTATCCAGTTCCACCTTATTACACCCATCCCTATATTGAGATTGTTCTATCCAGTCCACCTTATTACACCCTATCCCTATATTGAGCTAGTTATATCCAGTCCACCTCATTACACCCTATCTTTTTCAGGTCCTATCTAATCCTCCTCTCAGCTGCGTCTAGGTCTTCCCAATGGTCTCTTCCCCATTGGGCTTACCAGTCAATCCCCTGAACAAGGTTTTAGAAGCTCCGATTCACGCTTCATGTCCTACCCACCGTAATCTACTAGACTTGACTATCTTAGCAATGTCTTGTGATGAGTACAGGGTATTTAAATCATCATTATACAACCTCCTTCACTCCTCAATATCCTCGTGGATAGAAAATAAACAAATATAAATATGATTAGCAGTAGAAGTTTTTATTGTTTAACATAAGAAGAGTTCTTACTTTACAAATGAGCCTCGTATTAATATTTCCTAGCCTAGCGCCAGCTATCTAAGATAAATCCGAACTAGCGGCTGTTGTAATACCGGCACGAGTTATGGAGGCTCTTTCTTGCGTGGTAAGAGGGGATTCAACCCTTTTAATAACACCCAAATTAGCTACGCGTCATAATTGATGCTATTCCGTCGGCTAGACGTGATATTCATCCCCCGCTCCCTCCTCCTATCCACCCAGGAAATTTACGAGGGAATTTTCTACGATAAAGTAACGCGTATTACTACCTTAACTTTAAATTGGTATCCTACCGCTATGGAAGGTACTATTACTAAAGCTTTACAACACCCCACCTATAAAATAAACTTCATCCCCTAAGATTTTTATAAGCTCGAAATGTTTATAGTTTGATCTTGGCTGAGGTTGTTTTTTTTCACATATGAAAGTGTTCATAAAAGTTATAATTTGTTGACGTTATAATCTGAATATCGGTTTAGGAGTTTAATCAATTTTAGCTTTCGTTGTTTCTACGGCGCGTTATAATGCATCACGATGCTGCTATTCCGTGCCTGTAACTAGCACACTGGCAAGATAAAACGTCAACAGCTGGTCGTCGTGGTAGGATAGATAGAATAAATGGTATGTTGTGCCTCAGATATTCTCAATCCTTGATCTGAACATGAATATACTTAAAATTCTTTGTTCAATATGTGAAACAAAATTATATACATTGTTGCAGAAAAGTAGTGGAAAAAATTGGCATCACATTTAAATTAAGAGTATAAATGAAATAATATACACTTTTATTTTGCACCACGTTTTACTAACTGTTCAGGTTATACGCTTATTTATTAATTATGCTAATGGTTTTAGGGATTAGGAAGGTTGTTTTTAATATTAATGTACCCACATTTACTTGGAAAGAGAGAGTGGAAAACTATTTTGGAAAAACTATCCTCTTTACACTGGACCGAGATTCGAACCTCGATCTCTCCATCATCGGTAGTCCAGTGTACTGCAATAGTATCGCGTTATATCATGAGGCAACCGAGGCGGGTAATATTCACTGTTACAGAAACATTGAAATTAAGATTAACCTCTTGGTCCACCAAAGAGCATAGCAATCAATTTCCTTAGTGGGAGTTCGCGTGGTGGGTAGGCTGGGGAGCATAGTTGCCATATAGCGGGAGCTCGCGTGGTGGATAGGCTGGGGAGCACAGTTGCCACATAGTGGGTGTTCGCGTGGTGGGTAGGCTGGGGAGCATAGTTGCCACATAGTGGAAGTTAGCGCGTTACTACTATACAAGCATACTCAGTGACTGTCAAGAAATCTGGCAACTTGTATCGGTTTCTATGACAACTACCCTTCACGGATTGGTCGAGCGTGTGACGAGCCTCCCCTCCCCCACTCCGGCTCCACTGACCTCAATCCACAAGAAGTTTAAAACGCAGTATAGCCTCATCGGGAAAATGGTTTCGGTTCTAATCTCAGTAACAGACAAACAGACAGACATTACGAAGACCACTCTTTCGGTTTAAAGGGGCCATGAAACGTCAAATTTTCATTAAAAAATTTTTTTTTACAAGAACAACATATTCTCTACCCGAGGTGTTGTGAGAAAGTTAAAAACCCACTGTGTCCTTGAGTGGGGTTAAAGGTAACAACATTCTGGGAGGTTTGGTTTTTAGAAAGACCTCGCTGTAGTGTGCTTAGAGTAAACAGCAACTTTACCAAACCCTCTGGACATGTGTGTACAAACCGCGCAGTTGGTTTGCCAAAAGTATTTCCTTTGACTTAACAATCGCTTGTTATCGTAACAGATGAAACGTTCTTTTATTACTGGATAGGATACGAAGGATCAAGTCACAACGGTTTCATTGTTGGCAGGACTGGAGTTGCTGCCGTGTGTTGTGGTTGGCAAGTGTTGATCCAAGGCTGCCAAACTTCCTACTAAAATTTATACTATTCTGGCTCTGTGTACGTGATTACTTGGCCCGGGGGG
>CABFWO010000982.1:37965-59657 GCA_902155825.1 Timema genevievae
GGGGGGGGGGGAGAGGGCTAATGCTCTATATCTGGCCATTCGACTTCATCTTACCACTGCTCTCCTGGTGTATGGAGGAAATAATTTCTGAGGTGGGAACACTATAATCTCCAGATGGTAGGATGATACTTGAGAATGATGATGGTGGAAAGCAGAGGGGACCTACAGTTTAACGTGGGCTCCGAACCACGGTGGGGGCCTGGCATTCCACACATTCACAAAGCGTGAAAGCACACACTTCTCCAGAGATTAAGCAAAGGTTTGGTGATCAGATATATCTGTGTCGGAACCGAGATTTGAACCCTGGTCCACTAACACAGAAATCGAACACCTAACACTATACCACCAGGTCCCTATTAGAAAATAAAATTATAGGTTGAAAGATTGAAGAATAAATAAGTTATACAGTATTTACCATCTTCAGAGTTTCTCAGAATGTTTGGATACAAATCTTTCCCCTTTTCCCTCATCTCCAAGATAAAAGTCTAACCTTAATCTTTATCCTCCGTAAAATGTTTTATTTTTCTCCCCAGCGGCTGAAAGTTAATGAAGAGTCACTTCACCTTCGTCCTCCCATCAGACGAAAACTTATTTAAATATCACCCTCCCCCCCCCCTCCATGTAAACCTCTCATTCTGATCGGGAAATCATCCTCCCGTTAACTGAGAGAGGCTAAGACTTTAACGGCTTGTTTATTAAACCAAGAGACTAAAAGTTGACGAAGAATTTAAAGGACGTAACTCTGTTTTAATTTAAAAATCCAATGAATACGTTTTAAAAGAATTAAGAAAGGGGGGGGGGAAGTAGATTTATTTTATAGATTCAAAACAAACACTTTTTTGATTATTTACCCCTGAGAAAATATAAATTGCGTCCTTTGATGTTTGAAATATACAAAACAAAGATAAATAAACCCCATTGCTGGGATTCACTAACGGGTGCAAATATTCTCCACCGAAATATTATAAAATATAAATGGCGCAATTTTGCGCCCAAGATGCACCTTTTTTATTAGCTCCGTTTCTATACTCATTAAACAAGACAAAACAAGTGGCAGGAACTAGAGTTACCTCATCATACGCATCATTTACTATTTTTTTGACTTATACATTTGAAGAATTTACTTTCAAAATAATTGCCACGTTATTCAAAATATCTAATGAAAATGGCAGAAAATACAAATATTACTAAATACTGTTCTTATAAGGTAACAAATTAATTAGATCTGGCATCTTTCTGGGTGAATTTAAAACAAAAAACTAGACTCCTAATTCATTATTAGGTATTTATATATATTATTAGTTTAAATCCTTTGTCACACTAGTAAACTTTAAAAATTATTTTAAAATGTATATTCGCAAGCCATATTTAAAGACGAGATGTCTTTGAATTTATTATTATTATTATTATTATTGTTATTATTATCACCGCGTCTTACTACCCGTTCGGGTTGTACGCACTTACACTAATGTGTAATGGTAGGGTGATTGTGAGATGAAATGGAGGACCTACAGTTTAACGTGGGATCCGAACCACGGTGGAGGCCTGGCATTCCACACATTCACAAGTTGTGATCACGTTGTGATTAATACACAGTAAAATAGTTCATAAAATGACTTAAAATAAGAATTTGTTGTATTATAAAATCATATAAATATAAAGATGTAATTTTCATTTTTTTATCTTGAAATAATTTTATATTATTCATGAGCCATTGGGCCGCAAAAAAAGTTACGGTGGGCCACAAGTGGCCTAGGGGCCATGGGTTGAAGACCCCTGCTCTAAAGGATTATTTAGGTAACAACATAGATAGATTCTAGCTCTTAATAATAACATTTTTGTTTGACCCTATAGCCTACTTTATTTTAATATCTCTTAATACTATTAAAGACACACTTTCTCTGGTGAGAAGATCAGGCAGTTCTCTTATCAAGTTTGAACCCTTCCTATCACTTTATACACCAAATAAAAACTTCGAAATCTTTTTAATAACTCTTACAAAATCTCGGCAAAGACAAATCCAATTAAAACGTTCCAAGCGATATGGATTAAAAAATTACACTTAAATTAACAGATTTTTTTTTTTGCAAGTTTAAAATAGTTTAGTTCCTTAATTACAAGCATTCAACAACTTTTTAAAAAGTTTTAAATTCGGTTCACTTAAAAATAATAAGCTTGGCGTTTTTCTCGGTGGTTTGTTCTTGCGACACCGTCAAAAATCACGTGATACATTTATTATATTCGTCCATTTTGGATTGAGTGTTATTAATAAGGTGGGGTGGAGGAAAACGCCAGGTAGGTGTGTAATTTTGCAGACTTTATAGCATGTTTTAGGTACACACACATATACATATATACATATATATATAGCACCAGTAGATACATTTATTTTAATATTTTCTTCTTCTTCTTCTTAAATGAACAACCCGAAGGTTTGTTTAGTGTGATTTATATCCATCCAACGCTGGGAATTCATTTAGCCCTTCAACTGTCTAGTGCTACCTGCGCTATCTGGTAGGAATCCCATGCACTGGGGCAGATCAGGAAGTGTTGTATTACCCTTACTTTCTATACTGAATTCCTATTAGCGAGCGCGAAAGACCTAACAATTTTGCCGGGAAAGGTTATTTTTTTTCCCCCATATCTCCCAGGGTTATTTTACATACCACAATCTACATGGGACCGACGGCTTTACTTCCACTTTCGAAGGAAGTTGTGCTACAGATTTTTATAGCTCAAGAAATATTCGTCAACCTCGGCTGGCTTTAAACCCACGAACATCGGTTCCTGAGGCGATCACTTTGCCCCAAGACCACCAAGGTCGACGCTTCAATATTAAAATCAAATTTTATTTTATATTATATAAAATCCAGAAATAATGGCTTTAGGTCGCTTTCCATTCCACAGCACCCCAATAATTTGAAACCCCGCTAAGCAATCATGCGCGCTATTGGACGAACAATGTCGACAGATACATTTGCATGAGGGCTTACGATGTTTACAAGGAACGACGTTTCGTTGCCTGAACGAACAGGAGAGCAACAGAAGTGAGGAGATACCTCTTAACGACTGTTATTACAACTCAACCGTCCGGAGAAGTGGTAGTCAAGAACCATAAGAAATATCACGAAAACAAAACAAAAATTTCTCAAGTATGAGCAGTGATTGATGACCTCTACGAAGTAAGAGAGAAGATACATAAAAGATGGAAACAAATAGCATCTGATAAATGTACAAGGAGAAGATCTCGTTCGTTTTTCTTTACTCCTCCTCCGTCTTGGATTTGCTACGTCCGTCTTCGTTCCTTTGGGCCCCTCCTTCCTTGACGTGTAATCCAACACTATCCCCTTATGACGTAGAAGAGTTGACGTGTAAATCCACGTATTTCTGGGGGGAAAAGCCACGACCTTGAGGTAATCAGACAGTAGAAAAATGTTACTGCACAATTTTAACACGTGTATAAATATAACCCAATCATAACTAATTAAAACTCAGAATAAACAAAACAATAAATTCACCGGTTGCTCTCTATGGGTATTTATATTAACTTAGATGACGAAAAAATATTTCGGGTGCTTGAAAACAAGGTATTCATTCATTCACAAAGTGATGAATCTACTGGGGAGTGGACGGGGTTACATAGTGATGAGTTACGTATCCTGTATGCATCACAATACTTTGTCAGGATAATTAAGTCTTGTAGATTCCGGTGGGCAGAACATGCAGTGCGAATGGGAGAATCTAGAACTTTATTCAGAAAATTGACTGGCAAACCCAATGGGAAGAGACCCGTGGGAAGACCTATACGCAGATGTGAGATCGTTAGAATGGACTTGAAAGAGGTAGGGTGTAATGAGGTGGACTGGATAGAACTAGCTCAATATAGAGATAGTATGTCATGAGGTGTACTGGATAGAACTAGCTCAATATAGAGATAGGATGTCATGAGGTGGAATGGATAGAACTAGCTCAAGACATGGATAGGGTGTAATGAGGTGGACTGGATAGAACTAGCTCAAGATAAGGATAGAGTATAATGAGGTGGACTGGATAGGACTAGCTCAAGATAAGGATAGAGTATAATGAGGTGGACTGGATAGGACTAGCTCAAGATAAGGATAGAGTATAATGAGGTGGACTGGATAGGACTAGCTCAAGATAAGTATCGGTGACGTAAGTTTGTAAGTGTGGCAATGCACTTTCAAATTCCTAATACCATCGGTTAAAGAAGTACAACTATAAGCTATAAATTGTTGATTAATGACTTCAAATCAATAAAGTTCACAAATTATTAAGTCTCGAACTTGATTGCTTTTCATGTACAAGTGTTAAGGTGGGCGTGTAGGGTGTGTGAGAAAAGTGTTTTGCAATTTTTAATAACAACACATCTTTTTGGCAAGAACAAATAGAATGTTGCTCCAGTAAAAACATAAGAGTTTAATTTTCTTCACATGGTGATATCAACAGTTGTTGAATGTTTGTCATAATTGACGAAAAACTTTATAAGTTATGAGAAAAGGTTGTCGTTAAATTCCAGGACAACCTTAACCGATATTTATCAACAGTTGATATCACCAGGTGAAGAAAATTAAATTCTATATTTCTACTGCAGCAATATTGTTTTAATTTCTAGCAAAAATAGTTTTATATAAAAACTGCTTAAACATTTTCCTTTTTCTCGCCGAATTCTCTACACTCCCACCTTAAGGTAAAGCAATTAATAATGTATTTAGTATAACTAGACATTCACATGAGGTGTACACAATGAAATATTTATAGTATGTTAAAGAAAAAAATTGTTAATGAATAAAGTTTAAAAGTCGTATAATCTCATAATTTTTAATCATATATAAGTACTGTTCTTTTTACACCCCGATAATTTCATTTTATCTCATTTTATAGTACAAAATGTCATTATTTAGAGTTATTTTTTTCTTTTTTGTGTTAAATAAATTCATTAATTTTATTAATGTGTCCATATTGATCATTGCAAACATAGATTTGACATGTATGTTTCATGAAATGTCTTATCTTGACTGTACTGATTGTAGAGACAACACAGTCTAGCAGAACATAATATGCCAGGCCGATGCAGAGGGTCAGATAATCCCAACTAATGACACAACTGGTCTATGTTGCTGGAATTGACTGAGACGTTGCTACTTGCTATTATTTCCTTACCTGGTCTGTGTTACTGGAATTGACTGAGACATTGATACTTGCTATTATTTCCTTACCTAGTCTGTGTTACTGTAATGGACTGAGACGTTGCTACTTGCTATTATTTCCTTACCTAGTCTGTGTTACTGTAATGGACTGAGACATTGCTACTTGCTATTATTTCCTTACCTGGTCTGTGTTGCTGGAATGGACTGAGACATTGCTACTTGCTATTATTTCCTTACCTAGTCTGTGTTACTGTAATGGACTGAGACGTTGCTACTTGCTATTATTTCCTTACCTAGTCTGTAGTTACTGGAATGGACTGAGACATTGCTACTTGCTATTATTTCCTTACCTGGTCTGTGTTGCTGGAATGGACTGAGACATTGCTACCTGCTATGTTCCCTCCCCTGGAAACGTGTGCCAGTATTTGTGTCCTGAGACTGTACTGTCGATATAGGCCAGATGACGAGTGTTGGAACCCTTGACTCATATCGCCCTTGCTCTTTGATGTCCTGCCACCGCCAGGAGAGCTTGACTATTGAACGGGAGATCAGGGAACTGGAGGATAGGGCAGTATAAATAGAAGTCGCTGTCAAACATCGAGCGATATATCTCACTCTCAGGCCTGGTTCACAAGTATTGGCTCTCAGGCCTGGTTCACAAGTATTGTCTTTCAGTCCTGGTTCACAAGTATTGGCTCTCAGGCCTGGTTCACAAGTATTGGCTCTTATACCTGGTTCACAAGTATTGGCTCTCAAGCCTGGTTCACAAGTATTGGCTCTCAGGCCTGGTTCACAAGTATTGGGTCTCAGGCCTGGTTCAAAAGTATTGGCTCTCAGGCCTGGTTCACAAGTATTGGCTCTCAGGCCTGGTTCACAAGAATTGGCTCTCAGGCCTGGTTCACAAGTATTGGCTCTCAGGCCTGGTTCACAAGTATTGACTCTCAGGCCTGGTTCACAAGTATTGGATCTCAGGCCTGGTTCACAAGTATTGGCTCTAAGACCTGGTTCACAAGTATTGACTCTCAGGCCTGGTTCACAAGTATTGGATCTCAGGCCTGGTTCACAAATATTGGCTTTTATGCCTGGTTCACAAGTATTGGCTCTCAGGCCTGGTTCACAAGTACTGGCTCTTATGCCTGGTTCACAAGTATTGGCTCTGCTCTCAGACCTGGGTCCTAAACACACCGAACATCCTCTCAACCTGGGCTAGTCCTATAGGAGCAAATCACACCCAACTACCTCTTGACCTTCGCTAGTACTATAGGACTAGTAATATAGGTACAAAATCACCCCTCATCATCTCACCTTGGCTAGTACTATAGGATTAAATCACACCTAGCTACCTCTTAGTCTTGGATAGTACTATAGGATTAAATCACACCTGGATATCTCTTAGCCTTGGCTAGTACTATAGTATTAAATCACACCTGGCTACCTCTTAGCCTTGGCTAGTATTATAGTATTAAATCACACCTGGCTATCTCTTAGCCTTGGCTAGTATTATAGGATTAAAATCACACATGGCTACCTCTTAGTCTTGGCTAGTACTATAGGATTAAATCACACCTGGCTATCTCTTAGCCTTGGATAGTACTATAGTATTAAATCACACCTGGCTAACTCTTAGCCTTGGATAGTACTATAGTATTAAATCACACCTGGCTACCTCTTAGCCTTGGCTAGTACTATAGGATTAAATCACACCTGGCTACCTCATAGCCTTGGCTAGTACTATAGGATTAAATCACACCTGGATATCTCTTAGCCTTGGCTAGTACTATAGTATTAAATCACACCTATCTACCTCATAGCCTTGGCTAGTACTATAGGATTAAATCACACCTGGCTACCTCTTAGCCTTGGCTAGTACTATAGGATTAAATCACACCTGGCTATCTCTTAGCCTTGGCTAGTATTATAGTATTAAAATCACACCTGGCTATCTCTTAGCCTTGGCTAGTATTATAGGATTAAATCACACCTAGCTACCTCTTAGCCTTGGCTAGTATTATAGGATTAAATCCCACCTAGCTACCTCTTAGCCTTGGCTAGTACTATAGTATTAAATCACACCTGGCTATCTCTTAGCCTTGGCTAGTATTATAGTATTAAATCACACCTGGCTACCTCTCAGCCTTGGCTAGTACTATGGAAGGAAGGGAAGGTTCCAGGTAATTATTCTCATACTCTCAAACTTTTGTATTTCAGGGACAGGGTTGAAAAGGAGGAGTGGAACAGAATATCAAACAACCCTGATTGCGTGTTTACCTGGCCGGCCCCTTGAATAGAACGATATAATCTCACACAGTTTCCAAGAAAAGCCACTTGGGTGAAAAATGGAAGATATTTTTAATTTCATTCTTTCTCCCTTCATTTTACCATCGATAACTTCTTATCTTGTTGCTCACACGAAGGCAGAGAGGAATAAATATAAGAAGGTTCCGTATTAAAGAATCTTGTGTAACAAACAGCGAGGGAGGTCATTCATTAACCACGTAACGCTATTAAGAAGGGTAGGGGGGGGGGAACTGTAATGTCTAAATGGTGTGATGTGGGGGAAGCGTTGATAAATCACAGTGTTACGTAGTACAGATTATTATAATGTTGAAAAAAAATTATTCTTCATGTTTTAACCATTAGCCGTTGACCTTGAAAGTCATGGGGTAAATTGCTCGCCTCAAGACCCGATGTTCATGGGTTCAAAGCCAGATGGGGTTGACGGATTTTTCTTGAACGATAAAAATACCTATCACAATTGCCATCAGAGAGGAAGTAAAGTCGTCGGTCTTATGTCGATTGTGGCGTGTAAAATAACCCTGGAAGGTATGTGAAAATACCTTTCCAGGTGAAATTAGTAGGCCCTTTCATTTTCTCTCTCTCGCTCATAGAAATTCAGTGTGCTGATCTAATCGGTTGGTTCAGAAAGTTCACGTTAAATACCTCAAATAAATGTAAATGAATATTCGCCGTTAGTAAGGATACTTAAAGAGAACTTCCGATTCTGAGTATTATTAAATGTGAGTCACTCTTTTATTGTCACAAAAGCTTGTTTGTGAAATATTGACAATCATTCTTGATGTGAAAAGCTACGTCTCATTGGCTGGAGGTAGAAGGGGTCAGGCTAAATGTAGGTTGGTGTTACAGGGTGAGGAGAAGTGGTTGCCTGGTTCCTGGATGACCCTTTAGTCACTAGTTAACTTTTCTAGCCTTGCAGATTACAGCATCTTAACTTGTTGACCCTAAATCTTACTCAGTTAGACCAGATTTCTACCCTAGAAACTTACCTTTATATTCTGGTGACCCGTCAGATTTAAATTGCCCCAGTTGGTCCCCAAAGAAGAAGTTTGAAATAACATCACAGGTCCATTCAAGTTGAACTAGCCAGGGACTTGTTAGTACCGGACAGGGGTTCCAGCCCAGCATAAACAACTCCCCCTCCTTTTACAACATTGGGTCAAACTTCTCCTTCCTTGTTCAGCCCGATTGTGAACACAGAACTTTCACAGTCCAGGATGAATGTAGGTTTTATATATATAATACTGGGCCTGCCCCCAGCTAGGAGTAAGTTTGTTGAACATTCGAGTTTTAGTAACACTAGAGGGTGGCTTAAGATAATCATCAAGGTGCGGTAGACGGGAGCGCCAGTAATTTTACAGTTTTTATAGCATTACATTTTGTTTTCCAAAAAAAATCAAATATTTCTCCAGTAGCAACATAGAGTTTAGTTTTCCGCACATGCTAATATTAACATATCTTGAATATCTCTCAAGGGTGTTCTGGAATTTTGTTAAAATCTTTTCGCTTTATTTAGAGAAGATTTGACAAAATTCCAGGACACACTTGATAGATATTCAAGATATGTTAATATTAGCACGTGCAGAAAACTAAACTATATGTTGCTACTAGCGAGATATTTGATTTTTTTTTGCCAAACAATTTCAGTTCTATAAAAACTGTAAAAATACTTGCGCTCCCTTCGGTTGCACCATACAGGGACTAGATTTCTACAAGATCAATTTAAACTACTGAAGCCGTGAAATAGATATAATACTACAGTTGATACAGTCGTGTCCTGCTGGTTTTATCATCATAAAATACAAGGCTGAAGCTTCCATAAGATCCATTTAAACTAATGATGCCATGAAATAGATATAATTCTAAATTTCATACAGTTGTGTGTTGCGGGTTGTATTATCATCAAATACAAGGCTAAAGTTACCACAAGATCTATTTAAACTACTGATGCCGTGAAATAACTGCTATACTGTATATATTTCAAGTAAACTTGTAACTCAAAATAATAATATTGTAATAAGAAAACCTGATAGGGCAGTTAAAATAATCCTATTTTGAGGAATTAAAATTGTTAGCCTTTAGTAATTTAAGCTGAAAATTTACTGTGAAAATTATTACATTTAATAAACTAAGTATCTTAAAGTGTATGCATGGCAATATTTGTGGACCTGAAATTATCTATTCAATAGGTACGAAGGCAGCCTAGGTAGTTGAGATATTTCAAATAAAAGAAAGAATTAGAATTAAATATTGACAAAACCTTGAACAGTACACTAGTTTGATGTTCACTGGAAGAATAAGAACTATTTTTGATGTCCTCTTAAATATATAATTTGTGTACGCAGTTTAAAAGCTGAGATTTTCAACACTAAAAAGTAAAATATGTAAATTGATTACTAAGAGCTAAATTCTAGATACGAAAGGTAGTTGGTATAGGAGCGTAGAATGGATCTTTCTGAATAGAATTTCATAAAATATAGGATTCGTGACACAAATTCTGATGCAATTTATATTATCCTCCTTCCATGTTTGTTCTACCGTCATACAACTCCAACTAATGATGTTATCAACCTAACTAGGTTTCAGGCATCTAGGCTTGTCTTCCTGAATATTATAAACGCTTTAATACTATCACTGTCAATTTAGATTTGAGTGCTTACTTATATAAGTGCAAAATTTATTACGTCAGCCAACATTGTCTTAAACAAAAACCATGGAAAACCTCCTCTTATAATAATTATGGAATGCAATTTACAAGTAAGCGTACAGTTGAAATAGTAACGCATTATTACAAATTAACAGTTCCAATTAATGTCATCTCCCTGGTTTACAGTTGTATCAAAGCGGAAGAGATTCGTGCGTTTCATGGCAATTACATTACAGAATATATTAAACTATCTCTCTGTTTAAATACGACAGACTTCCCGTTAGAGCGTGACAGACAGGCTGAGTGACTCACTCTCCTCTGTTCCCCTCTCGAACTCTTTCCATCAACCTGAACGTAACAAAATATATTCTTCTATTTGTAGTCCGAATAGTCGAGTCTCATGCAAAGTGAATGTATCTTGTGGCATATCTTCCCGCTAGTTCTGTGAACAGTAGACCTCCCTCCGTGTTATTATCATTATTACAGTCTTACTAGTAGTTCTATGAACAGTAGACCTCCCTCCGTGTTATTATCATTACTACAGTCTTACTAGTAGTTCTGTGAACAGTAGACCTCCCTCCATGTTATTATCGTTACTACAGTCTTACTAGTAGTTCTGTGAACAGTAGACCTCCCTCCATGTTATTATCGTTACTACAGTCTTACTAGTAGTTCTGTGAACAGTAGACCTCCCTCCATGTTATTATCGTTACTACAGTCTTACTAGTAGTTCTGTGAACAGTAGACCTCCCTCCATGTTATTATCGTTACTACAGTCTTACTAGTAGTTCTGTGAACAGTAGACCTCCCTCCATGTTATTATCGTTACTACAGTCTTACTAGTAGTTCTGTGAACAGTAGACCTCCCTCCATGTTATTATCGTTACTACAGTCTTACTAGTAGTTCTGTGAACAGTAGACCTCCCTCCATGTTATTATCGTTACTACAGTCTTACTAGTAGTTCTGTGAACAGTAGACCTCCCTCCATGTTATTATCGTTACTACAGTCTTACTAGTAGTTCTGTGAACAGTAGACCTCCCTCCATGTTATTATCGTTACTACAGTCTTACTAGTAGTTCTGTGAACAGTAGACCTCCCTCCATGTTATTATCGTTACTACAGTCTTACTAGTAGTTCTGTGAACAGTAGACCTCCCTACTTGTTATTATCGTTACTACAGTTTTAACATTTATCTTTGAATTTTAAGTAGATATTTTCCTTAGGGATCAAATTTTACACAAAACAAACTTATACTATATTCCATACTATATTATATTATGAATATCCATAACTCATGTAATTTAAGGTGCCAGTCTTGTAATATAATATGTCTATTATTTTTAAAATATTCCGTAACTACTTTATCAATTGCTTAAAATGTTGATTTCACAGAAATATCCATCCTATTTCCACACTAATTAGTACAATGATAGGCCACCCTCAAGATCTGAGATCACTGCAAAGAGTGAGGGACCCCATATTCACCAGGTCCCACTGCTGTCTCGTGTGAAATGATGCTTATAACGCTTGCCAACGATCGTTTCCACTTAACGATCAACATCGCTTTACATGCTTCATAATCCTTAGGTGAAGCTTCAGGTAGCTGTTAATAAACAAGGCTATGGTACTAATTCCAAATCAAGTGGGTGCAGGTGATGGAGAGAAGAGGCTTAGTACCCCTCGAGTGAACCAACATTCATGAATAATTCACTGTACCCATCACAATGCTCTATATCCGATGGAGCGTCCCTTGATCACTGATTGGTTCTACGTGGTGTGAATCAATGTTTCCTCTCAGGGGTTTGAATAATCATAGAAAAACATTTCTACGATTGAATACATTTCCCTCGGGATTGCTGACGTCATTAGCGGCAAGGAATGTTGATTTCGTGGTGTTATTGATTACCGAGGTTCAAACCTGGCTCGGTCTAATGTAAGCATCCACCTTATTCCATGGGACGGGGAAATATTACACAAAGTTGTAGTTCTGAGATACACGCGTGTAGGGTTTTATAAAATCAATAAATCATAGGCCGTACGAGCGTTGTTTTAACTTGGCCAGTTGTCATTTTCGTCTGTCTGTTCGGATAACTGCTGAACACGTTGACCGATTTTAATCAAATTTAGCAAGGAATTAACGTAGATAAAATAAATTATGAATATGGTTAAACCTCTCAATATGGATCCCACTCGAATATCTTTGTCTGTTTGTTTGTTTGTTCTGCAACAAATAGTAAACTGGTGGCCAAATTTTAACGATATTTTGAGAGCACATCCTTTGAACCTAAGCCAAACGACATGTATACAGTTTTTTTTCAATTTTATAATCGTTTCAATATCTTGGTTGTTCCAAAGCTTTTTAATCCAATAGCTCATCTCAAGGGATTTGAATCTAACATGCTATGAAATCGATCTACTATTTAGGGCGTATTTTTTTAAATTTATAATAAATATTGGGGGACTGACATTTTAAATCACATGGACAATGAATATTCTCTATGAATATAAAGTACTATTATATATGATTTTCTTTTTTTTTCTGTCTAACTCTATTACCTTCAAATCCATGGAGAAATTACACGAGATATTTCAACTTGAAACCCAAAGAGAAATCTTAAGACTGTAGTAAAGATAATAACATGAAGGGAGTGAGGTCTACTGTTCACAGAACTACTAGTAAGACTGTAGTAACGATAATAACATGGAGGGAGGTCTACTGTTCACAGAACTACTAGTAAGACTGTAGTAACGATAATAACATGGAGGGAGGTCTACTGTTCACAGAACTACTAGTAAGACTGTAGTAACGATAATAACATGGAGGGAGGTCTACTGTTCACAGAACTACTAGTAAGACTGTAGTAACGATAATAACATGGAGGGAGGTCTACTGTTCACAGAACTACTAGTAAGACTGTAGTAACGATAATAACATGGAGGGAGGTCTACTGTTCACAGAACTACTAGTAAGACTGTAGTAACGATAATAACATGGAGGGAGGTCTACTGTTCACAGAACTACTAGTAAGACTGTAGTAACGATAATAACATGGAGGGAGGTCTACTGTTCACAGAACTACTAGTAAGACTGTAGTAACGATAATAACATGGAGGGAGGTCTACTGTTCACAGAACTACTAGTAAGACTGTAGTAACGATAATAACATGGAGGGAGGTCTACTGTTCACAGAACTACTAGTAAGACTGTAGTAACGATAATAACATGGAGGGAGGTCTACTGTTCACAGAACTACTAGTAAGACTGTAGTAACGATAATAACATGGAGGGAGGTCTACTGTTCACAGAACTACTAGTAAGACTGTTGTAAAGATAAAAACATGGAGGGAGGTCTACTGTTCACAGAACTACTAGTAAGACTGTAGTAAAGATAAAAACATGGAGGGAGGTCTACTGTTCACAGAACTTCTAATTTTAACGATTCTCTAGCCATAAAAAGTACTAATATTACTTAGCAGATGCTTATTTGATTAGTAAGATAAACATAATAATTGAAATGCAGTCCAGTTCCTGTAGACCCTCCCTACTCGCTGTTGCAGCCCCTGGGGATACTATGTGCGACACTGCCCGTATGAGTCACTAGTGGGTAATAACACGTAACGAGAGCGAACTAGTGAAAGGGGAGGTAAAACTTCGTTAACTCAGCCTACAGTAGCGGCCGTTACACGCTCTCTGACCTTTGTAACACCTTCCAGTTCTACCACACACACAGATTATTCTCACGCACGGCTACTTTACGAAAAAAAAGAAATACTTTCTTTATTCTGTCACTTCCAAATTATAAAATTAATTATTAACTAAACGAACAAAGAGGGGATATTTTAAAGGCCTGTCAAACGCATATTAGCTGAGACTTTCTAAAGGACGGTGCCAATGTGGTGAACTCGAAGCTAGTTCACTAAGTGGGTTGCAACTTAACTTGATGCTCTTAAGCATTCTTAAGCATTATAACACTTAAAACGCCAATGTAATAAATAAACAGATAGGGGAAAAAAATATTATTTTAGACTGTGAGGTCCTCTTGTTTATCTGATGATGACACTTTCCCTCTTTCTATGACGAGTGTAAACACTCCTTAAATCTACATCCTTGCAGGAAGATTCATACTGGATAAACCGAATAGCCTGAGTTGTAGATGATTTAGAAAAAAAATCAAGATAAAAATATGGTAGCAATGTAAGACTATTTTTTACACTTATTTTAAGAATTTATGGCTTTGTTTCTATGTTATATATTTAAAACTTCTCTGAATAAAATGTAAATACATTAACATGGGAAATACTATATTGGATTGCCATGACGTCACAGGTATTCAACGTCATTTAACTAAGTAAAGTCCTATTTTGATTGGTAAAGCCTTGCATGACAGCTAGAAAATCTACTGAATCTACTCTCACATATTCATACGTCAAGTCATATTATTTGCAAATGTCACTTTTGATAGATATTCATTGATAGTACCAATACCTATAAAATACCACTCATCATATGATAAAATGTTATCAATTTTGGCCACAAAAATATATGTTTGTATTTTCTAAAAGTCCCTTCTTATGACAATTGGACTATACGTGTATTTTAGAAGGCTGAAAGGACGACTCACGGTTGGTCGAGTGTGAGATGACAGTTCCAAACCTGGTCTCACGGATATGTAACCAGACTTGAGCAGGAGTATTTACCATCTCCTCGACAGGGATGTACAAGTTATAGGAGGTCGTGTACCTATGGGTATGGGAACCATAGTAGGAATTTACTAATAATATAGATATTTTCCTTGCGGTGCAAATACTTTTTACTCGATGTTTTTTATAAATACTTTTACTCAAATAAGTATTTAAATTCTGTTTAGAAAAGAACACCAATTTGTATGTAATTTATTTAATGTAATGTATTTTTAAGCCCACATTTTGATATCCTGAAAATTTCCTCCTTTATTCGTGAATAAGTTATAGATTGCCTTAGATAGTAATATTATTATTATTATTATTAGTGATTAATATAAGGTATGATAAAAATTGTATTGTGAATAAAAAGTCTTATTAGTAGAGATACATAAAATAAATAGTACGGTAAACCGCACCAATTCTGGGCTAGTTTCATGGTCAGACTTAGTACTTCTCGAGGCGTACTAATCTTAACTATAAAACTGGTTCTTTATCTCTCTTGTAGCTTAAAATTGAGACATTTACTTTTAAAAAAACACTCGTAGGATTTTTGAAACGAAATAATATACATTGTTGAAAAACTCCATCACAGAGCATAGTTGAAATAATATACACTGTTACTGAATCGTTGAGAAAATCGAAACATCTCCGTCCACCAAAGAACACAACAATCAATTTCAAGTGTCAAAGAACTCTATAAAAAATACGTGTATATTTGCTTATAAAAATATATTCCGAATAAATAATTTTTAAATTTGAATTAGTACTACAACTTGATTATAAGGGGATTTTTTTTTTAGAGTATGGTATTCTTGGCTGGGAAGCGTGTATATATTAAGACCTCTTCTGAGAAGAATACCCATGGTACCAGCTGGGAATCGAACCCGGGACTCCTAGGTTTATAATCAAGTGCATTTACCACTACATCACAACGATATGTTATTTTGTATCTCAAATAGTTGCGGAGATATAAAAATTGTAGATATCTCTTTGTATAAAATACCCTCAAAGTCATTTCAACGGTAAAATAAGAATGCTCATTTTGTTAGTAATGTTAAACAATACCTGTATACAAAATTTAGTCAAAAGTATTAGAGCGAATTTGGAGAAAATGGATTTTTTTCTCTTTCTACCCTTAAATAACTACACTTAATTTAAGGGTTGGATATATAATTCCAAAAATCCCTCGGGGGAATATTATAAAAATGCTAGATATCAAATTTTAGCCAGATTGGTAAGATGGATAAGGCTCTATCCCTAGATACAAACACAGACAGACAGAGAGACAGACAGACGGCATCTCGAAGACCACCTCTTAGGTTTCAGGTGGTTATAAAAAGTCAACATTTATCAAAATTTCAAGTTTCATTTTTTCTATTAATTCTATATGATCATAATACGCACATACTACTAAAATTAAGAACATAAACACTTTCGTTCATAAAAAACCCCACTAAAACACGATGCTAGGATAAAATTCCCAACTTATTATCTCAATATGTGTTTGTCTCCAAGCCACGCCCCCGCGTACACCACGGTTACTGACACGTGTTGTTGTGTGGTTTGTTCCAGGGAAGGCGCACAAGGAATGTAATTCCAACGGGACCTGGTTCCGACATCCTTCCTCAGGACTCGTCTGGTCCAATTACACGACCTGCATCAACATGGACGATCTGAGTGTGAGTGAACCGTGTGGGAACCTGTAGTGTAGATACTGGTCTGAACCTGCCTCTCAATACTGGTCTGAACCTGCCTCTCAATACTGGTCTGAACCTGCCATTAAATACTGGTCTGAACCTTCCTTTCAATACTGGTCTGAGCCTGCCTCTCAATATTGGTCTGAACCTGCCATTAAATACTGGTCTGAACCTGCCATTAAATACGGGTCTGAACCTTCCTTTCAATACTGGTCTGAACCTGCCTCTCAATATTGGTCTGAACCTGCCATTAAATACTGGTTTGAACCTGCCATTAAATACTGGTCTAAACCTGATATTAAATACTGCGGCTTCTGTAGCCACAACGGTACTAATTGTATACAGTGGAGAGCATGGGTATTATGAAGAGGGGAGATAGACAACTGGAGAGGAGAGATAGACAACTGGAGAGGGGAGATAGACAACTGGAGAGGAGAGATAGACAACTGGAGAGGAGAGATAGACAACTGGATAGGAGAGATAGACAAGTGGAGAGGAGAGATAGACAACTGGAGAGGAGAGATAGACAACTGGAGAGGAGAGATAGACAACTGGAGAGGGGAGATAGACAACTGGAGAGGAGAGATAGACAACTGGAGAGGAGAGATAGACAACTATAGAGGAGAGATAGACAAATGGAGAGGAGAGATTTAAATTGACACTTTTCTTTCATTTTTCCCAAAAGTTTAAGATTAAGGTCCAATTTTAGAGGAAACGCACCCGAATTCGCGTAGTAGGCCATTTTTCTAAGAAACTATCCTCATTTCACACGACTAGTATTCGAACCCCGGTCTTCCTATGGCCCAGCACGCGAGTGACGCGTTAGACTATGCAACCACCGAGGTGGACGTCAATCTATTTAAATGAATATATATATATATATACTCGAGATATCGCAAGTTTAAAAGCTTCCACTTCAGTTTAATTTCCCCCGAGGACTTCAAAACCAGAAACATTATGAAATGAGTTACAATAACAGCAATAACAGTTCTCTTCTCACACTCTCGCATCTACTACAGCGCTCGGTGGTTGAGTGTGTCACTAACGAGGGGTCTGCTCTAGACTATATATGTTAGTACCATTATAATACATCTCCTTCCCCTGAATGATACTGACAGTCTTACCAGGGGATGTTCGTCTCTGACAGACAGGAGGCTACAGAAGTCGCAGTGTGCGAAGCGAGTGTCCAAGCAGAGGGTGCTTATCCCCTCCTCTTGCCCCTCTACCATGGTGATTGTGGTTACCACCCCCTTACCACCCTTCACTACCCTTGTTGACCGCGGCGAAGTGGTCAGCCGAGTCAGCATAACTGTAGACCCTAAACACACCTGACTGTAGAGTAACAACCGGCTAACAACCAACTCGGGTACCCCTCCCACGAGAGAGTAGGGGAGGCAGAAAGTACCCGCATTCGCTGGGGTGGAATATCTCCAGGAAGGGAGGGGGAGGAAAGCAGGGATGGCCACCCCGGACGCCGTGCTGGAAGGGAGTAGTCATCGAGAAGTAGTTTTTTTTTAATATAATATTTAATGTAAAAATGTGAAATTAATTTAAACATGTAATTTTTTTTTATCACCTCGTCTTACTACCCGTTTGACTTTTACGCTTATGCACTAATTAAATTAATGTGTGAAGGTTTTAAAAAGGTTTAATTTAGATTGTATGCACCCGCATTTGCGTGGAAAGATAGTGGAAAACAATTTAGGGGAAAAAACACCCTCAGTGCACCCGACTGGGATTGAACCCCGATCTTCCCGTCCACGGCAGTCTAGTCTAACACGAGAGTAGCGCGTTTGACCCCGTGGCTACTGAAGTGGTTTGAACCCGTAATTAAAATATATATATATATATAAAATTTAAACTTAATTATACTTTAAGATTAAAACGGCTACCAGATGAATCCCCAATCAAAATAAAACTCCAATAATCCTAACGCCAAATATTCGAACCTACTTGGCTTGGCTGACAGTACATCTTATTATTACTATGAAATATTTTAGGGGCGTGGTGCAGCTAGTGTAGACGAAATTAATAACAAGTACTCTTCATTCAAAATATTTACAATGAGGTTTTTTTTTATCTCCTACAATCCCTTTTGAAGCTCACACAGTCACCACGTGCTATTCAATAGTAATTGAATAGTTGTAAAAGCTTGAATTAGCTCAGATCAGTTTGTAATTACCAATATTGACGTACGCTGCAGAAACGTGGATAATGAAGAGACAGGATGAGGAATGAGAGAGTAAGAGGAACAGTAAAGGAAGAGAGAGGATAGAGAAGGCACGACTGCGACTAAAATATAAAATAGAACACATTGGTTGTAATGAGAGGTGGCCAGACTGGAGCGAGCGACTGAAATATAAAATAGAACACATTGGTTGTAATGAGAGGTGGCCAGACTGGAGCGCGCTCGATCCGGTACAGTCTAGTTTACAGGCGCTAGGCAATATTATTGTATGTTGGTTCATTGAGTGCTAGGAAAACTTCTCATTTTGACATTTTTATTACCACTTGCTACTAACGGCCTAATTTAATTGGTAAGATCATAAACCATACCTATATGTATATTTATATATGTATGTATAAAACTGATATGTTAAAATACTTCAATATTATCAAAGTAGGCCTTTACAAATAAGAATCACCATTAGCGTGGAGAGAGGATGAGAAAACCACATCAATAAATCACTTGTTAAAACCCCCCTCAGTTCACTCAGCCAAGATTCGAACCTTTGCCTCCTCGTCAACAACTATCAAGTACTATCTGCTAATCACGCGCTCGCTCGCACGCTTGTCAGTCTGGTCGAACCTTAAGGTGGTATGGACATGTGAGAGGAGTGGAGAGAGAAAGTATGAACGGGAGGATGTTGGATATGGAGGCAGAGAGGAGGACTAGGGGACAGATGGCTGATGGGAGTGTTGAGGAGGGAGGAGAGGACTGGGTCAAGGTGGAGGAAGAGAGGTGGTGGAGAGGCTTACGTTCCAAACAGACCCAGCCAGTGGAGAGGAGAGGACTGGGTCAAGGTGGAGGAAGAGAGGTGGTGGAGAGGCTTACGTTCCAAACAGACCCAGCCAGTGGAGAGGAAAGGACTGGGTCAAGGTGGAGGAAGAGAGGTGGTGGAGAGGCTTACGTTCCAAACAGACCCAACCAGTGGAGAGGAAAGGACTGGGTCAAGGTGGAGGAAGAGAGGTGGTGGAGAGGCTTACGTTCCAAACAGACCCAGCCAGTGGGTGGAAGTTGTTCATGATGATAATGATGATGAATTTATTATTACAATAAATAAAGTAAAAAGAGGTTTTCCTTAAAGAAATACATAATATATTCGAATCCAATGTCCATCTCCTCTGTCCTTTATGCTATTCTTTCCTTTTACACGTTTCCTATCTGTGTGTCCTATCATTCATTTCCAATTTCATTTTTATCCCTTTTGTGTTTTTTTGTTTCCTCTTCTAAGAAGTTACGTTGCACGTTTCACACTTCCTCCTGATGAGATCCGATAGAATGACGATCGATTTTCTTCAAGAGACAACCATTACCTCTTTGTCCAGTGGCAGCAGTGTAAACTGAGAACTGTGTTCTTTTAGTTGTAAAAGCCATGTTGTGTTCGTTTACTTTTACAAAATTATTTTAACTACCTTTCCTGACCTTCTTCCAAATATGTATAGTAAAAGGTAGAGGAAAGGTAATCTCTGTGCCGAGAATGAGGAAGATTACAGCGACTAGAACTAAAGTAATGAAAAGAGTAGTTGAGACGTTTGTTTGGGATGAAACCCACATTCAAATGGTGATCATTTTTCTATATAATTTTATTCTTTTAATATTAGTAATGATAATTATGATAATATTTAGTATTAAAAGGATAGTTTGGCGTGAGATTGTTTCGTCGATACCTCTTGTTACGGCCCTGTGTGACGTGAGATTGTCTTGTCCATACCTCTTTTTACGGCCCTGTGTGACGTGAGATTGTCTCGTCGATACCTCTTGTTACGGCCCTGTGTGACGTGAGATTGTCTCGTCCATACCTCTTGTTACGGCCCTGTGTGACGTGTGATTGTCTCGTCCATACATCTTGTTACGGCCCTGTGTGACGTGAGATTGTCTCGTCCATACCTCTTGTTACGGCCCTGTGTTACGTGAGATTGTCTCGTCAATACATCTTGTTACGGCCCTGTGTGACGTGAGATTGTCTCGCCCACACCTCTTGTTACGGCCCTGTGTGACGTGAGATTGTCTCGTCCATACCTCTTGTTACGGCCCTGTGTTACGTGAGATTGTCTCGTCCATACCTCTTGTTACGGCCCTGTGTGACGTGAGATTGTCTCGCCCATACCTCTTGTTACGGCCCTGTGTGACGTGAGATTGTCTCGTCCATACCTCTTGTTACGGTTCTGTGTGATGTGAGCTTACCTCTCTTCGTACCCGATAGAGCCGGCACAACGTTAGCGTGCTTGACCTTGACAACTTTATTATTATTATTTTTAATATTAAAACATTTTAATTCTGACCTCAAACACGAGGCATGTAAGTCAATGAAAGGTCACGCCTTTCCTTGGTCTAAAACTACAATTTTTAAGTCCGTGTGAACCCAAAATTTTCAATTTTGAATTTAATCCAAATCATCGCTTACTAACCCGGGTCGAATCCGAATCTAGTATTTTAAAATAAAAATGGTTCTAATCATGAACCAAACCAGTCCAGCGTGAGGCCACCTCCTCCAGAGTCCAGGGTTCAAGGATCCACTCGGCCCTTCAACAACATGTCTTGGGGAATCAAGCCATCTTAGGCGGGGAGGGTGGGAGGGGGGGTAACAGGGCGCAAATCCAAACATCGCGGAGAAAAGGGGAGAGATGATGATACTGGTGTGAAGAGGGATGAACAACCTGATTGACAAGTGCTTGGGGGCAAACTACCCCCTCCTGTTCCTCGTGAGAAGGGCGAGCCTTTGTTATCCGGGGATTATCCGGGGTCAGAGAGGGTCTGCACGGCTGGCCGGGGGCTGTTTCCAATAGAACTTCAACTCCAATTTTTGTTATCTCTCTCACTTGATTTATTCTTCTCTCTCGCACTCGGCTTCTTCATTACAGCTCTGTTGGAAGGCTCTGTTAAAAGGCTCTTGTTGGAATACTAAGAGACATATGGAAGGGTAAAGGCTCTTGTTGGAATACTAAGAGACATATGGAAGGGTAAAGGCTCTTGTTG
>CABFWO010000982.1:61502-106555 GCA_902155825.1 Timema genevievae
TATATTTCTCTCTCCTAATTCCTCAGAGATGTATATTTCTCTCTCCTAATTCCTCAGAGATGTATATTTCTCTCTCCTAATTCCTCAGAGATGTATATTTCTCTCTCGTCGGGTTTGTTAACGATTCTTCCAAAGCTATGACGTAGGAACGGGGTATGTTTTAAATTCTGGATATCACTGCTGGTCTACAGAATACTATTTTTGGAGATAAATCGAGACATTAAGTGTCGCATGGAATGAACCTGGGTAGCTCACTCGATACATCATCAAATATTTTAGCTGTGTTCTACTTGAATCGGTGGTCACATGGTCTAACGCGTCACTCTCACGCTGGACTGGATTACCAGTGACGGGGAGATCGGGGTTAGAATCCCGGTTGGATATACTGGGGGGGGATTTTTTACCAAAAATGCGTTTTCATTCACTCTCCACGCAAATGCGGGTTTTTTTAGCACCACATCTTACTACCCGTTCGGATTATATGCTTATGTACTAATTAAACAAATAGTTTTAAGGATTAGGAAGGTTATATTTAGAGGATGTGTAGCCAAATTTGTGTGGAAGGAGAGTGGAAAACAATTTTTTAAACCTCAGTACACCTGACTGAGATTTGAACCTCGAACTCCCCGTCATTGGCATTCTAGTCTACTACGATAGTAGCGCCTTAGACCATGCGGCCACCGAAGCAAATGTGGGTGAATTTCCTCTGAAATTATATCTCACTCACCTTGTTTTCTATTTGTGTAATTAATATGCGTGTGTTTACCGCTTCGGTGGCCGAATAGTCTAAGGCGTCACTCTTGCAATAGACTGAACTGCCAAATGACGAGGAGATTGAGGTTCGAATCTCTGTTGGGTGTACTGAGGGTGGGGTGTTTTCCCGAAATAATTCTCCATTCTCCTTCCACGCGAATGGGAGCAGACTCCCTCCAAATTCAACCTCACTCACCCTTAACACATTAGTGTATTTTAATACATGTGCGTACAACCCGAACGGCGACTGATTTGCGGTGTGGAGTGAATGTAGTGGTAGCTGAGTGGTTAGAGGGTCCAACTTCAGTTCTAGGCGCTCTCTGTTCACTAACTGACAGTTAATATAGTTGTTCCACTGTATCGGCTCTAGTGTTAACTTGTGATTGGGAAGTGTCGGTGTGCATAGTTTAGTTAGTTTGTAAGTAGTGTTGTGTGTTTGTTGCAGTTGCGTCAGCAGGTGAACCACATCTACGAGACAGGCTACTTCATATCGTTGGTGGCTCTATTGGTGTCCCTCGTCATACTGTTCCACTTCAAGTAAGACCTGCCCCTACTGGTCAGCAACCATCTGTACACTTCCACTGTGGCTTTTCTAGGGCCAACTGGCTGTACAAGTCACAGTGTATAGCAAGCCAGACTGGCTGTACAAGACACAGTGTATTACAAGCCAAACTGGCTGTACAAGACACAGTGTATAGCAAGCCAGACTGGCTGTACAAGACACAGTGTATAGCAAGCCAGACTGGCTGTACAAGACACAGTGTATAGCAAGCCAGACTGGCTGTACAAGACACAGTGTATAGCAAGCCAGACTGGCTGTACAAGACACAGTGTATAGCAAGCCAGACTGGCTGTACAAGACACAGTGTATAGCAAGCCAGACTGGCTGTACAAGACACAGTGTATAGCAAGCCAGACTGGCTGTACAAGACACAGTGTATAGCAAGCCAGACTGGCTGTACAAGACACAGTGTATAGCAAGCCAGACTGGCTGTACAAGACACAGTGTATAGCAAGCCAGACTGGCTGTACAAGACACAGTGTATAGCAAGCCAGACTGGCTGTACAAGACACAGTGTATAGCAAGCCAGACTGGCTGTACAAGACACAGTGTATAGCAAGCCAGACTGGCTGTACAAGACACAGTGTATAGCAAGCCAGACTGGCTGTACAAGACACAGTGTATAGCAAGCCAGACTGGCTGTACAAGACACAGTGTATAGCAAGCCAGACTGGCTGTACAAGACACAGTGTATAGCAAGCCAGACTGGCTGTACAAGACACAGTGTATAGCAAGCCAGACTGGCTGTACAAGACACAGTGTATAGCAAGCCAGACTGGCTGTACAAGACACAGTGTATAGCAAGCCAGACTGGCTGTACAAGACACAGTGTATAGCAAGCCAGACTGGCTGTACAAGACACAGTGTATAGCAAGCCAGACTGGCTGTACAAGACACAGTGTATAGCAAGCCAGACTGGCTGTACAAGACACAGTGTATAGCAAGCCAGACTGGCTGTACAAGACACAGTGTATAGCAAGCCAGACTGGCTGTACAAGACACAGTGTATAGCAAGCCAGACTGGCTGTACAAGACACAGTGTATAGCAAGCCAGACTGGCTGTACAAGACACAGTGTATAGCAAGCCAGACTGGCTGTACAAGACACAGTGTATAGCAAGCTAGACTGGCTGTACAAGACACAGTGTATAGCAAGCTAATATTTTCCTGAACCTATATATTTGTGATAATATTTTGTTGAGCTAACTGTATATGTTTGACGTTGAAATAATTTCCTAGCTTTTAATGGTCCTATGTAGTTCATAGTTTGTGCCATGCTATGTTATGTTATATCTCTCTATTTTATGTCTAGAAGAGTAGAATGTTTCTGTTTGTATTACACTTAAGTGGTGCTTAAAGTGAAGTGACCTTTGCTTGCTTGCATCTAGAAATCTAACTTCTAGAACAGGACAAACATTCAAGCTTACATGTATCACTCTAGCTTCTAGAACAGGGCAAACATGTAACCTTATCTGCAACATACGCACTGACAGCACATGTATTTCAGACAACTGAAAGATGCGGCATGTGCACTGTATTTCAGACGACTGAAAGATGTAGCATGAGCACTGTATTTCAGACAACTGAAAGATGCGGCATGAGCACTGTATTTCAGACGACTGAAAGATGCAGCATGAGCACTGTATTTAAACGACTGAAAGATGCGGCATGTGCACTGTATTTCAGACGACTGAAAGATGTAGCATGAGCACTGTATTTCAGACGACTCCGGGTCCTCAACGCCAGGGACTCGGTCCGCGCCGCGTATTCTCGTCCTGGAAGGCCTCAGCTCATGTTTACCTTGGGTAGTTACGTCGAGTGAGTCCGCCTTTCTTTCTATATATTTCTCTCTTTCTCTTTATCTCTGTTAACTCGGCAGGAACTTAGTCGGATATTTGGCTTGGGCGCTTCTTCACTCGATCACTAAGTTTCGGTAATAGTAGCGAGCTAGTAGTCCCTCATCCTTTCTTTAAGTGGTAGCTTATTCCTTCTTTCATTCATTCATTCATTCATTCATTCATTCACGTCGATTCATTTGTGTGGTGGTTGTAAAGACGAACGAAAATGTAAAGAGGGGACAATTTTCAAAATAAACCGCGCGCGTCAGAAACTAATTATCTGTCTATCTTGTATTTATTAAGGCCAATTCACACAAAACGCTAAGCTATGCTATGCTGTGCTAAGGTTTTGTCAGTTTGGTTTCACTCTCATTGCTAAGCTAAGCTCTTTTTCCTCCTGGACTCACTGTGGTTTCTTTCTGGTCTGCTCCAGTGATCCTTCAAAATGTCTTGTTTGAGCTCAGATGACAGTACTGAGGAAGAGCAGCTGCTGCTATTAGCAGCTGTTTTGGAAGAGGGGTAAAATATGTAGGAGGTGGAGGCTTGACTAGTTCAATTAAGGGTTTCATTGTGATATAAAAACACTTAATAAATATAAAACCTAAATAGAATATTACTTAAACACACTTGAAATAAAACTGAAGACAAAAAACCTTCAACACTTCTTTGGTTATTTTCAACAATCCAGCAACGCATCTGTTCAACGCCTATCCCAAGCTGCGTTATGCGCATGCGCAACGTAAGATGGCTCAAGATGGAAAATGGAAAAATTGCTCGGCCAGCAATCGGTAAAAACAAAGCACATCGTAGCAAGGCATAGCTTAGCTTAATTTAGCTTAGTTTTCTGTGTGAACCAAGACATTTAAATATATGTTCCGCTATTTTTCTAAACAGCAGAACAAATATTAGCTTAGCTTTCAGTGTGAACTGGCCTTTAGCTCATTGCCTACTTTGGTGAATTCGAATCTACTTTTGCGAAGCGGGTTGCGTCTTAACTCTACACCTTTATACACTCTAAGCGCTATCAGACTTAGACGTCAATGTACGAAATATAAATAGAGAAGGCGGATACATCACATTCACCCTGCGAAGTACTTTATTTATCTGCTTATGACACTTCCCCTCTACCACTGACGAGTATAAACACTCAATCTACTGTTTGAGTCTGGACACTATTGACTTTTATTTCAAAATTATATTCTTGTTTCCTATTCAAGATAGACATTTGCTTCCACGGACCTTTTTAATCTACCTCCTGGTAGGAAGATTCCTGTTGGACATAAGCCAAAATAACTTGAGATGTAGACAATTAGGAAAAAAAAAGTGTCTACAAAAAAAACTCAAGATTCAAAAAGATATAGCAGCTTATGTTTATGGTTCCTCTCCCCAATGTCACCACTTGATGAACAAAGTCCCGTGTTTGTATCTGTTTGAAGGTATTTGCTCTATTCTTCAGCAACAGATGGTTGTGGTTCTTTGGTTCGATGTCACCCACCGCTTTAAGCACTGACCTTGGAGCATGTCTTGTTATGAACTCATTCCTTGTTGGGTCTTTAAGCACTGGCCTTGGAGCATGTCTTGTTATCACCTAAGTCCTTGTTGGTTCTTTAAGAGTCTGGAAGAGGTTAAAAAAATTGGTATCTGGGTGATTTCATACGTTATCGAGCCTTTTCATACGGATAACATTCACATGGGATTACTCTAGGAAGCTTTCTAATGCATTAATATAACGCTTGCAACAAGAACTAGATCATGTTCTATAGTGTAGACCCACTCCAAGTTTCATAAAATGAGCCAGTTATTTAAAAAAATCGGGCGAAATTGATAACATTTTTTTTCTCAATTTTTTTTAGGTATTTTACATACACTTTTTTGAACCAACTGATTATATTATCACGCGATTTATAAAATAACTTAAATCTAAACAAGACACAACATCCAGCCCCCGGCCGTTAAATCATCACTGTAGAAAGGTAGACCGACATTTTCACCAATGATGTTTTGGCCATGTCGGGAATCGAACTCGGTACCCTTAGACAAATATTCTGCCGAGACTGAAATGATTTATATATATCAAAGTTGACAGGTTCATTTGACATTACTTGATATATGAATACTTTAAAGTAGGGCTATTAACTTTTCTAGTTGTCAGATAAAACAATTCCTATGAAAATTGGACTGTTGCACGCTTTGAGAGTATTTGATAAGATGCTCGGTTTGTAAACTTGTTTGCATGAGCATGTTTTGGTTTGAAATGTTACCTTGTATTGTTCGCAATGTGTACGCAGTTCAACCCTTAGATTAGTTGTGTGTGTGTTACACCCGAAGCAGTTTATTACGTTGATGACTCCATGTCCAGTTATAAGATGGCACAACCTCATCTGTAGTTCGTGTTTCCACCAGGAGTCTGCGCTGCGCTCGCACCACTCTTCACATGAACCTGTTCGCCTCCTTCGCCATCAACAATGCTCTTTGGTTGTTCTGGTACCGTCTGGTCGTCAACGAACCCAACACCATCACCAACAATGGCGTGAGTAAGAAACTGTTTACACTATTACAACATCAGTAACAATGGCGTGAGTAAGAAACTGTTTACACTCTTACAACATCAGTAACAATGGCGTGAGTGAGAAACTATTTACACTTTTACAACATCAGTAACAATGGCGTGAGTAAGAAACAGTTTACACTCTTACAACATCACCAACAATGGCGTGAGTAAGAAACTGTTTACACTCTTACAACATCAGTAACAATGGCGTGAGTAAGAAACTGTTTACACTCTTACAACATCAGTAACAATGGCGTGAGTAAGAAACTGTTTACACTCTTACAACATCAGTAACAATGGCGTGAGTAAGAAACTGTTTACACTCTTACAACATCAGTAACAATGGCGTGAGTAAGAAACTGTTTACATTCTTACAACATAAGTAACAATGGCGTGAGTAAGAAACTATTTAGAATCTTGACAACATATGCAAATTTCAAAATTAACTTTAGCCCGTATTTGACTTCATTTCCAAAATAATTCAGCAACTTCAAATTTAATTGCAGTGATAAAAACGTGTGTTCACAATATTCAAAGCAGTTCAAAGTGCTTATCACATCTCCAAAACCAACAGGAAAAATCTCTTTGTGATGTTTCAACAAAGAACCACCCACCCCCTATGTAATTTAACAAGCTAAGGAACACATTAATAGCGAGACAGGAGCAGGGGAGCAGACAGCCAAAGAGGTGGCGAGGCAGGATTGATCCAATACTCGCAGGACTGCTACAATTTGGTGGGTTTCAGGCAATATTGACATGTTCAGGAGAAGAGGGGTGTAAGTTAAAACTTTAGGAAGCCAAATGACGAGTTGGTGTTTTTTTGTAATTTTAGTGCCCCGTCGGACTTAGACGCATATGTATCAATTGCCCTAATATGTAAGGGATGATAAAGGTTTAATATTAGAGGAAGTGTAACTGCATTTGCGTGAAGGAAAGAGTGCAAAAATTATTTATGAAAAAACACCCTCAGTACATTCAAATAGTATTTGAACACCATTATACCCGTCTATTGTCAGTTCAGTCTATTGCGAATTGACGCCTTGGACATCTTAATTTTCTTTTTACTGGTGAGTCATGTCATCCTACTACTCCTCTACTAGTGAGTCATGTAATCCTAATACTCCTCTACTAGTGAGTCATGTAATCCTACTACTCCTCTACTAGTGAGTCATGTAATCCTAATACTCCTCTACTAGTGAGTCATGTCATTCTACTACTCCTCTACTAGTGAGTCATGTCATTCTACTACTCCTCTACTAGTGAGTCATAGTCATTCTACTACTCCTCTACTAGCGAGTCATGTAATCGTACTACTCCTCTACTAGTGAGTCATGTAATCTTACTACTCCTCTACTAGTGAGTCATGTCTTCCTACCACTCCTCTACCTCTCAGTGGTGTTGACGGAGCCAATTGCTCGAGGTTCACTTCAATCGAGTCCTCCCCTGCCTCCTTTCTTTACCCCGCCTTAAGCCGGTAATATAAATAATAATATGTGGACCATACTAAGTGAAATTAAACTTGTGGTCACAGGTAAAGTGTTGTAGTAAATACCGCCTCAGCAGAGAGGGAGTTATAGAAACCACTGACGTGGGGGATTGTATCACTCCGTGCCATCTCGAGCCTCTATAGCGCGGATGGCAAATCTATGACACGCGTGCCACTGGGGGACACTTAAGATGGCGCGCCAACATGAAAAAGATAAACACTAGATCCAACCTTTCCCAACGTGGTGTAATGTTTTGAAGTAAATTATATTTCAACAACCAGGTCATTCAATGTCATGTCATAGCTCTTAACAAACTTTGTGAGAGCCTGTAAATCGTCTTGGTTCGCACTTAAGTGCATCTTGTGTTCTGTTGAAGACAAAGAGTAATGAACTGAACGAATATAAATATCTTGGTTAGCAAAATACAACACGTTTCAAATTAATATGGGAAAGATTAGGCCCTTTGTAAGTTTTTGATCTTAACAATCAGAGTATAGACCTGCTACACTTGTCTGTGATTGTCTACAGAATATAGAGCTCTAGTGCTTGTATGTGATTGTCTGCAGAGTATAGACCTCCAATTCTTGTATGTGATGGTCTGCAGAGTATAGACCTGCTACACTTGTCTGTGATTGTCTACAGAGTATAAACCTCCAATGCTGGTCTGTGATTGTCTGCAAAGTACAGAACTCCAATACTTGTCTGTGATGGTCTGCAGAGTACAGACCTCCAATGCTGTGATTATCTACAGATTATAGACCTCCAATGCTTGTATATGATTGTCTGCAGAGTATAGACCTCCAATTCTTGTATGTGATTGTCTGCAGAGTATAGACCTCCAA
The DNA here is from genome assembly GCA_902155825.1 of Timema genevievae. Taxonomy (NCBI): domain Eukaryota; kingdom Metazoa; phylum Arthropoda; class Insecta; order Phasmatodea; family Timematidae; genus Timema; species Timema genevievae. The sequence goes on from CABFWO010000982.1 coordinate 69,535, forward strand.
TGCTTGTATGTGATTGTCTGCAGATTATAGACCTCCAATGCCTGTCTGTGATTGTCTGCAGAATATAGACATCCAATGCTGTGATTGTCTACAGAGTATAGACCTCCAATGCTGTGATTGTCTGCAGATTATAGACCTCCAATGCTTGTCTGTAATTGTCTACAGAGTATAGATCTCCAATGCTGTGATTGTCTGCAGATTATAGACCTCCAATGCCTGTCTGTGATTGTCTGCAGAGTATAGACCTCTAATGATTGTCTGTGATTGTCTGCAGAATATAGACCTCCAGTGCCTGTATGTGATTGTCTGCAGATTATAGACCTCCAATGCTTGTCTGTGATTGTCTGCAGAATATATACCTCCAATGCTGTGATTGTCTACAGAGTATAGACCTCCAATGCTGTGATTGTCTACAGATTATAGACCTCCAATGCCTGTCTGTGATTGTCTGCAGAGTATAGACCTCTAATGCTTGTCTGTGATTGTCTGCAGAGTAGATACCTCCTACTCTTGTATGTAATCATGTGCAGAATATATATATCTCCTACAATTGTCTGCAATTGTCTGCCAGTACTTCTGAACATTCCTTTAAGAGAGTTATTTACTTTAAAGACGCGACAATATTCATGGAGCTAGAACAGGCCTGGTGGTTTGGTGGGCATAGAAGATGCGAGGCGGGATTAACGTTAGGATGAATCCTACATCCTCCTGGGAACTCGTGCACTCGAGGATTCCAAACTGGGTCAAACTTAACTCGAATAAACGGAACGACCCGAGATGCGTTGGGACGTTACCAAATAATGAAGTTCGTGAACAGACACAGTTTAAACAACGGGGTTTTTAGATTACAAATAAAATATTATAAACAGTCCCCTTTGACACAGTTAAACCAAATAAAGAAACTTTAAATAAGGGATTTGACTATCAATATATTTCGTGTCCGACAACTTAACTCAGTCGGGTTCGATTCCCGACATGGACGAAAAATGTATGATCGGTGAAATGTGGGTTTTTCCTTTTCACAGTGATCAATTAACGGCTGGGGGGCTGGTTGTTGTGTCTGTTATAGATTTAAGTTGTTTTATAAGTCATGTGCTTATATAATCAGTCGGTTAGACTGATACATCGCTACTTGCTATCTTTTCAAATACAGCCCACTCCCCAACCCTATCTATGCTAAGTTTCCTGCTAAGATACCATAGACTTAAAAAAAATTAGTAGTTCTCACTGTCGAATGATCTTAAGGCCTAGAACGCACTAGGAAACATTTCCCTGGAAACACTGTTTGCAAACAATTGGGAAACAGTTTGCAAACAATTTGTAAACCATTGGGAAACAGTTTGAAAACACTTGGGAAACAGTTTGAAAACATTTGGGAAACAGTTTGCAAACCATTGGGAAACAGTTTGAAAACACTTGGGAAACCATTGGGAAACAGTTTCCGATCAAAGTTGACAAGCAATGTCTTCAAGTGAGTACTAGGCTCAAGTTAAATGAAATAAAACGCGAGTGAGGTCCATATTTTTGTAAATTTTATAGCAAAATAAAGAAAGTTTTAGTTTTAATTTTAATTTTCTACACTTGATAATATCAAAAAGTCTTGAATATTTCTCATTGGGAAGTTTATGGGAAACTTATTTTAACTTTATTTGAGGTATTTAACCTACACTTTCTCAACCAACTTATAAACTGATTTAAATCTAGAAAAGACACAACATCCAGCCCTCAGGCCGTTAATTCATCACTGTGACAGGCGAAACCAACATATCCCTAATGATACATTTATTGGCCAAGGTATTAAATGAACCCGGGACACTACCAGCTGAGATTAAGTGTCGGACATATTCTTAAACGAAGATAAAAAAGTTTTTATCATCAAATTCCTGGGATGCCAGTGGCAGGTATTCAAAAACTGTTCATATAGCTTTACATTAAAAACTAAACTAAAGGTATCCACTGACGCCATTTTTTCTATTTATTTATGTCCAAAATAATTCTTTTTCTTCCATTCCACCTTCATTATTATTAATATCACCCACTCTAATGGCCGCATGGGTTAAGGCGTCACTCTAGCAGTAGACTAGACTGCCGATGACGGGGATATCGACGCTAGAATCCTGGTCAGGTGTACTGAGGGTAGCTTTTTTTTTTAAATCCACTTTCCCTCCACGCAAATGCGGGTACATTTCCTATAAAGCCTCAATAATCCTTAAAATCACTATCGTAATTAGTACATAAGCGTATAACTCGAATGGGTAGTAAGACGTGGTGGTAAAAGTATATATTATTACCCGCGGGTAAGAAAGAGCTCGCCCAAAGCTGTGCCGCTCGAACACATAAACAAACATGGCGGAGCCACGGCACCGGAAATAGCCAACGTAAGACTTCAGTCAGGCATCCGGGGCGTTCCAAGTCACGTGACTTCCGGTTATTGATTCCGTCTGGACACGGAAGGGTCTTGTATAGGATACAGTATAAGGGTATTCGCCTGGTGGGAGTATGGTGAGGTCAGGTCCGGGCGGAGCCGGAGAGGGCAGGCTGGACATCCTCCCCCCGCCCCCTTCTGGAATAAATTTCCCCCCCTTTAAATTTATTTCACTCCCCTATTGATATTTTTGAATATGAAGCTGAAAGATGGCCAGACAGATCTCAAACTACAAAATAGCTTCTAGAAGCATCCAATTTTGAAAAAAAAAAATTCCAGGGAATGACCACTCCAAAATAGTTATTTGGAAAAAAATAATTGAAAAACAGTTGGGCCACAGACACATTTATTTTGGACTCACCTGGCACACCATTTTATCGCCAGAGGTCTTTTAATTTATTTAAAAAAAAGTTTTGATCCCAAAAGTAACATAAAATGCTCATCTACCCACTTCCACCTGAGTAATTATCCCTGGATGTTATATAAAAGTTACATGTGTGCGCAGGTGGTGAGTCAGGTGCTACACTACTTCCTGCTCACCAACTACTCCTGGATGTTATATGAGAGTACATGTGTGTGCAGGTGGTGTGTCAGGTGCTACACGTGGTGCTACACTACTTCCTGCTCACCAACTACTCCTGGATGTTATATGAGAGTACATGTGTGTGCAGGTGGTGTGTCAGGTGCTACACGTGGTGCTACACTACTTCCTGCTCACCAACTACTCCTGGATGTTATATGAGAGTACATGTGTGTGCAGGTGGTGTGTCAGGTGCTACACGTGGTGCTACACTACTTCCTGCTCACCAACTACTCCTGGATGTTATATGAGAGTACATGTGTGTGCAGGTGGTGTGTCAGGTGCTACACGTGGTGCTACACTACTTCCTGCTCACCAACTACTCCTGGATGTTATATGAGAGTACATGTGTGTGCAGGTGGTGTGTCAGGTGCTACACGTGGTGCTACACTACTTCCTGCTCACCAACTACTCCTGGATGTTATATGAGAGTACATGTGTGTGCAGGTGGTGTGTCAGGTGCTACACGTGGTGCTACACTACTTCCTGCTCACCAACTACTCCTGGATGTTGTGCGAGGGGTTCTACCTTCACACACTTCTAGTCAACGCCTTCATCTCCGAGTCACTCCTGGTCAAATGGCTGTACGTGCTGGGCTGGGCCATGCCTGGCCTGGTCATCATAGTTTACACATCCCTGCGGGCCACAGGCTCGGATACAGACACCGGCGAGTGAGTATATCCAACTATCCACACTAGTGGAGCTCCTCTCCTTGTGATGAACAGACACCGGCGAGTGAGTATATCCAACTATCCGCACTAGTGGAGCTCCTCTCTTTGTGATGACCACACACAGCTGTGAGTATATCCAACTATCCACACTAGTAGAGATCCTCTCTTTGTGATGAACAGACACAGGAGTGAGTATATCCAACTATCCACATTAGTGGAGCTCCTCTCTTTGTGATGAACAGACACAGGTGTGAGTATATCCAACTATCCACACTAGTAGAGCTCCTCTCTTTGTGATGACCACACACAGGTGTGTGTATATCCAACTATCCACACTAGTGGAGCTCCTCTCTTTGTGATGACCACACACAGGTGTGAGTATATCCAACTATCCACACTAGTAGAGATCCTCTCTTTGTGATGAACAGACACAGGAGTGAGTATATCCAACTATCCACACTAGTGGAGCTCCTCTCTTTGTGATGAACAGACACAGGAGTTAGTTGTTCATGCAACAAATTACAGCCATCCATCAACTTTCCTCATTCCTGCAGGAGCCACTCTAGATTGTAAGAATCTGTGACACATCGAGTATTTCTTGCTTAGGAAATATTTGGACATATCCATCGGTCAAGTGGTCGCTGAATTTTTTCTTTATTAAAAACTTGAGCTATTCCATCAGCTGAATTGGTTGCTGAATTATCTGTTCATTGAAAACTAGAGCTATGCCATCAGCTCATTTGGTTGCTGAACTAGCTGTTCATTGAAAACTAGAGATATGCCATCAGCTGATTTGGTTGCTGAATTAGCTGTTTATTGAAAGCTTGAGCTATTCCATCAGCTGAATTGGTTGCTGAATTATCTGTTCATTGAAAACTAGAGCTATGCCATCAGCTCATTTGGTTGCTGAACTAGCTGTTCATTGAAAACTAGAGATATGCCATCAGCTGATTTGGTTGCTGAATTAGCTGTTTATTGAAAGCTTGAGCTATGCCATCAACTGAATTGGTTGCTGAATTATCTGTTCATTGAAAACTAGAGCTATGCCATCAGCTCATTTGGTTGCTGAACTAGCTGTTCATTGAAAACTAGAGATATGCCATCAGCTGATTTGGTTGCTGAATTAGCTGTTTATTGAAAGCTTGAGCTATGCCATCAACTGAATTGGTTGCTGAATTATCTGTTCATTGAAAACTAGAGCTATGCCATCAGCTCATTTGGTTGCTGAACTAGCTGTTCATTGAAAACTAGAGATATGCCATCAGCTGATTTGGTTGCTGAATTAGCTGTTTATTGAAAGCTTGAGCTATGCCATCAACTGAATTGGTTGCTGAATTATCTGTTCATTGAAAACTAGAGCTATGCCATCAGCTCATTTGGTTGCTGAACTAGCTGTTCATTGAAAACTAGAGATATGCCATCAGCTGATTTGGTTGCTGAATTAGCTGTTTATTGAAAGCTTGAGCTATGCCATCAACTGATTTGGTTACTGAATTAGCTGTTCATTGAAAACTCGAGCTATGCCATCAGCTGATTTGGTTGCTGAATTAGCTTTTCATTGAAAACTCGAGCTATGCCATCAGCTGATTTGTTTGCTGAACTAGCTGTTCAGTGAAAACTCGAGCTAGATGCATATTCACACAAATAGATTGTAGGTAGACTTAATAGAAAATTTATCAGCATCAGAAATCGCATTCTCGAACACGTCATTCTTGTACTAAGACTGAATTGCAAATAACGGGGAGATTGGGGTTCAATCATCTGTCGGGTGAACTGAGAGGGACTTGCCCTAAATGATTTCCCAATAAATCTACACACAATGGGGATACATTTCTTCTATATCCTACCTTCCCCATTCCTAAACCATCAGTGGAAAATTTGGGACATAAGATGCGGCACACACATAAAACAAAAAGGATAACATATTTGCTAATATTTTCCACAAGTATTGTTCTTATGAAACGTTATCTGCCGCGAAAGGATCTCATAAACCCATCGATATGAAAAAATAAAAATCAGGTTGAAAGGGAATTATGAAGTTTTTGATATCCGTCAGTTGAAAAGTTTGTTACTTTCTCGATAAAGACACGAGAAGTTTCTGAAGAAGAAATTAACCGCGAGCAGCGAGCATCTGGTCGTGTTATTTTATCAAATCAATAACAAGTTCGGTGATGGGAACACCTTATGGGGTGGGGTGGGGGGGTCTCCCCTTCCTCCAGACAGGTATTGGAACAACACGGGCAAGAGTCCGCTAGGGGAAGGGGTACACCCCTCCCCCATTTCCCTTCTTTTTGCCTCATCAAGTAAATTGAAAAAGATAAAATAAAACATGTCCACACTTTCTTTTTTAACTTGAAAAAAAAAATCCTTGTTTCGGTGACTGCGCGGTCTAAGGCGTCACTCTCGTGCTAGACTAAGACTGCCGATGACAGAGGGATCGGGGTTAAAATCCTGGTCGGGTCTACTGAGGGTGGTTTTTCCAAAAGGGTTTGCCACGCAAATGCATCTTAAATTCAACCTTTAGCAACTGTGACCCGATAGCATAATTAGTGCATATGCGTATAACCTGAAAATTATTATTATTATTACTAGCACCGCGTCTTACTACCCGTTCGGGTTATACTCATGCTAATGTGTAGTGGTAGGGTGATTGTGAGATGAAATGAAGGACCTACAGTTTAACGTGAGATCCGAACCACGGCGGAGGCCTGGCATTCCACACATTCACAAGTTGTGATTAATACACGTCTTGTCAGAGGTGAAGGAAGGGTTTGGCAATCAGATAAATCTGTGCCGGGACCGAGGATTGAGCCTCGGACCCTCAGCACAGAAGTCTGACACCTTACCCCTAGACCGCCAGGTCACCTTATGACCTGAAAAGGTAGTAATACGTGGTGCTGACCTGAAAAGGTAGTAAGACGTGGTGCTAAGAGAAAACTTGAAAAACCTCCTTAAAAGCTGATTTAATATTTTCTTTCGGACCTATTAGCCCATTTTGGCCTGGACTTAACTTCTTTCCCATTTTATATATATCTCTCTCTCAGATTACATATTTCTCTTTGTGGGAAACCGAACAAAAACACAACAAAGAAACGAAAAGAAGTAGCTATTGTTAGGGAACTCTTGTCAAAATAAATAGTTGGTGGATTTCATGATTGAAAGCTATTTTATTTATTCGTTTTCTTTTGAAGAATTGGCTCGAGGATTCCTTATTTAATTTCGGAGATATTTCGGGAGCCCCAGGGGTAAATCTAGACAGACCTACAGAAAGAAAGCAAATATAAAAAAGCCGTAGAATGACGGATAAATCCAGGTACTAGATACAACCAGTCTCTGAATGTCGAGAGATTACAAATAAGACCTCATCTTCGTCCTGTCAGGGCTCAAACAATAAATTGATCGGTCACTAGAAAATGTATCTACAATTTCTCGACACTAATTAAGATATTTCTAAAGTAAAAAGTTTAGTGTATGACTGTGAATTAAGTGAATTAAAGTTTTGAACTTTAAAAATAGGTTTCTTATAAGCCTGAAATATATTAGGCGGGACATTTTAAGGAGGGGGTGCAATGAACGCGAGAAAAGGTCAGTGTTTTTTTGCAGTTTTTAAAGAAAAAAAAATTTTTTTGCACAAAATAAATCAATTATTTCTCCAGTATAAACAAAGTTTAATTTTCTTCACGTGGTGATATCAACAGTTGTTGAATATCTTTCACGAGCATGGCGGCGTTAGATGGCAAACTTTTTAAATTAAAAGAAAAAGTTGTCATTAAATTCAAGGACACCCTTGACAAATATTCAACAGCTGTTGATATCACCTCGGTAAGAATATTAAACTCTTTGTTTATATTGGAGCAATGTTTGATTTATTTTGACCAGAATTGTGTTTTGTTAAAGAACAGGAAACAACACAGCCCTTCTCTCACGTCCCCTACAACCCCACCTAAAAGTAGGTCTAATCAGCATTATCAAGTGATTTCCTGAGAGACTTAGTCTAATGTTCCTGTGTATGTACACGGTAATTGGTCTAATGTTCCCGTGTACGTACACGGTAATTGGTCTAATGTTCCCGTGTACATACACGATAATTGGTCTAATGTTCCTGTGTACGTACATGGAAATGGGTCTAATGTTCCCGTGTATGTACACGGTAATTGGTCTAATGTTCCTGTATACGTACACGGTAATTGGTATAATGTTCCCGTGTATGTACACGGTAATTGGTCTAATGTTCCCTGTATGTACACGGTAATTGGTCTAATGTTCCTGTGTACGTACATGGAAATGGGTATAATGTTCCCGTGTATGTACACGGTAATTGGTCTAATGTTCCTGTATACGTACACGGTAATTGGTATAATGTTCCCGTGTATGTACACGGTAATTGGTCTAATGTTCCTGCGTATTTCAAAGTAACTAGTTCAATGTTCCTGTTCCCAGCTGCTGGATCAACGAGAGTCAGTTCACCATGGTGCTTGTAGCTCCTGTGTGTGTGTCTATGGTACTTAACCTAGTGTTCCTGTGCAATATACTGCGAGTGTTGCTCATCAAACTACGAGCTGCACCTCACGTTGGCTCAGCCAGACCTTCCAGTACCTTGCTGCAGGTGAGTGTAGAGCTCAAACATTCCAGTACCTTGCTAAAGGTGAGTGTAGAGCTCAGACCTTGCTACAGGTGAGTGTAGAGCTCAAGACCTTCCAGTACCTTGCTACAGGTGAGTAGAGCTCAGACTTACCAGTACCTTGCTACAGGTGAGTGTAGAGCTCAGACCTTGCTACAGGTGAGTGGAGCTCAGTTCTTCCAGTACCTTGCTACAGGTGAGTAGAGCTCAGACCTTCCAGTACCTTGCTACAGGTGAGTAGAGCTCAGACCTTCCAGTACCTTGCTACAGGTGAGTGTAGAGCTCAAGACATTCCAGTACCTTGCTACAGGTGAGTGTAGAGCTCAGACCTTGCTACAGGTGAGTGGAGCTCAGTTCTTCCAGTACCTTGCTCGCTGAAAGCTAGATGATGAAATTCCTGTTGTATTTAAATAAGTAAAAAAACCACCTTGGTGATTGCATGGTCTAAGCCATCTATCAAGCAATAGACTAGTTTTACGATGACACAGAGACCATGGTTCAAATCCTGATCGAGTTTTCTGAGTTTTTTTGATAATGGTTTTCTACTTTCTCTCCACTCATTCATTTGCGGGCACACTTACGTGTATGACCCAAAGGGGTAGTAAGACGCAGTGCTAAAAAAAAAGAACAAATAATATAATACAAGCAAACCCTAAAAAAACCCATTAAAAATAGAACCAAGAAAAATACTTTAGTAAAATTCTACCATAGCCCATTCAAATTTACTTTCCATTTTAGAGAAAGAAAGTAAATATCTCTTTCCCGATGATATTTTGAGCTATTTATTTTTCTTCTGTTTCAGGCAGTGCGAGCGACGCTACTGTTGGTACCTCTGCTGGGGCTCCACTACTTGCTGACCCCGTTCAGACCACCTCCAGGTCACCCTTACGAGCAGACGTACGAGGTCATGTCGGCCACTACCGCTTCATTCCAGGTACCCCACTGCCCTCTACCTGCAAGATATGGAACCATTAATCATAGCCACGGCAAGATTATGTTACCAGCATCAGTGGCCAAATGGTTCAAGGCGTAACTGTCGTGTTGGACTGGCCTGCTGATGGCGAGGAGACCGGGATTAGAATTCTGGTCGGGTCTATTGAGGGTGGTTTTTCATAAATGGTTTCCTACTCTTCTTCCAGGCAAATGCGGGTAAATAACCTAAATATTTCCTTCCTGATCCCTACTTCATTAGAGTGTTCATCATCTTACCTGTGCATAACCTGAACAGGTAGTAAGATGTGATACTAATTATAAAAACAAAATATATTATTTTGAGGTATTTAATGTAAACTTTCTGAACCGACCGATAATATCAACACAATATGTTTTAGTAGCCAACTTAAAACCAGTGGTCGAATAGTCCAAGGTGTCACTCTCACAATAGATTAGACTGCAGATGATGGGAAGATCGGGGTTCGAATCACATTCAGATGTACCGAGGGTGTTTTCTTCCTGAATGTATTTCAACTCTCCCTCCACACAAATGCAGGCACAGTTCCTCTTAATCCAATATTCCTCATTCCTAGCACGTTAGTATGGATTGGTACACATGCGTACAACCTTAACAGATAGTAAGACGCAGCGCTAAGAAGAAAGTGCATAATAAACTAAAACACAGCTATGTTACTGACTATGCACCTTACAGATACAAAGTAACCTATGTAGACAGGCTTTATGTCGATAATTTACTTTACTGACATTACATACGGCTGGTGTACGGCTCAAGGACATGTGTATTTCAGTGGCGTGTTGTGGAGTGTTGCCAGGTTAAGCAGATATCCCCATGTAGGGTATGGCTTATGTTTGATCAGTCAAATGGGGTATACTAGAATGAAATAAAGTATCACAGGTACAAGTTTAAAGAAGTAAGCTCTGCTTACCCTGGCAGCACCTCAAGACACACACCTGGTGTGTTCCTAATGACTTTAAATGTTTAATGTGAAATATATGTGTTTTGTTTTCCCACAGGGCCTTTGTGTCGCTTTCCTGTTCTGTTTCTGCAATGGCGAGGTAAGCACTCCATCCTATTATCTGTTGATACATCAGCAAGTGGTCAATCGCGACGGAACGGAACGATCGATCTTGTGGCAATTTTTAGTTGACTGCGTGAGGAAAGCTGAGTATTCAATAAAAGTCAATCTTTTGAGTCTTTCAAACTTACAAACATATCGAGTACTATAAAAAAAGTTTTAGTGTGAACAAAATAACCTCGATAAGTAGGTCAGAATCGGTAATGTTATAAGAAAATCAATTTGTTTCGTATGAAAATAAAATATTTTATATATTCTAATTTTTTCTAGAAAGGTGAGTATATAAGTATCTGAGAGGATTTTAACCCAAGAATGTTATCTTAAGTAAAATATACATGTAGTGTGCCTGAACAATTCATTCCCACTCTCCTCCTTGGCAAGCAAGCCACCCCTCCTTTGAGCTATGCCCGCACAACTGCCGAGTCAATAATTTACTGCCATGACAGATGGTTTCATCTTAGACGTTATGTTACGTTATTTGAAAGTAGAAGCCAAATGTATGTATTGATAGTAGAGTCGGCTTTCACATGTGACAGTGCGGGCTTCGAGGGCCTTTTTGTTTATTAATAGTATCGATAGATTTGTGGGGAAGTAGCTGTGTCCAGACTGATAAAAATTGGTTGGATACAGATAATTTAATTTGTTTCTTTCTTTTTTTTTACTAATAACTAGATTGTTCCAGCCAATACAAAAACTTTTAAACATACCAACATATAATTGTAATTTATATCGGTGTTTTTAAGACCTTGATTCTTTTTGTTCTGTAGTTTGATGTATGTTGATTTTAATGCAATTAAAAATACAAAAAATGAAAAATAAAACAAATTAAATTAGTAAAAAAAGACTAAAAATTAAACACAGATCACTTAAGAGGCTTATGAAAGGTTGTATCTGTTATTACGTCAGATTTACGTGTCAATAGTAATACAACACTATACAATGACAATATTATTCTTGGGTAAAGGAAAAAAAATATCAGAATTTAATGGAGAAATTTCAATTAATCGTGCCCCGAAAAGGTTTCTGATTCCTGATATAAAGTCATGTACATATAGTGTTTTGGTTTGCAGGTAGTTGCACAGATCAAGAGAAGATGGCAGCACCTCATGTTCCGACCAAGAGCCAACTCATGTACCGCGACGACGGTTTCGGTACGTCAGGTTAGACTAGGTCATCTTTATCAGTGTCGTCTCGGTGTGCTTTTACAAACACTTTCTTCTTTATTTAAGAGAGATTTTTGTTTTTAGCACCGCGCATCACTACCCAATCAGGTTAGACACTTATGCACTAATTACTCTAGTGGTTTTAGGTTATATTTATAGGTGGTGTACCCGAATTTGCATGGAAGGAGAGTGGAAAACCACTTTGGAAAAACCGCCCTCAAGTACACTTGACCGAGATTCAAACCTTTATCTTCCCGATATCAACAGTCTAATCTACCGAGAAAGTAGCGTGTTAGACCACGCGGCCACCGAAGGGGGTGAGAGGGAAACCATTTTAGAAAAAACATCCTCATCACACTCGACTGGTGTCAAACCCTGATCTCCCCATCAAAGAGAGACGTTCATCTTTCATCTTGAATATGTAAACTGTGGTATTTTAGAGCAAATATTTCCACCAGTTTTATTTCTCGCATATTTCACCTCTTAGTGTTACGGCTGTCTCCTAAATGTCACATTTCTATCACCAGAGAGAACGAGAGAGACGGAAACTCGACTTGTCGCAAGGAACTGGACCCTTTGTGTTTTGTTTACTCAGTTCATCAGGTCTACCAACGGCCCGGTCGCAGACGAGGACAACGTGTGACAGTGCGAGGAGTTCCGACTGCACCAAATATAGGCCCCCTGGAGGGCAGAGCAGTCGAAGCCGCATCACAACGGAACCAAACGCTTCCAACGGCACTTGTTATCACGAAACAAACATTAAATGGTCGGTGAACACGGACCTGCGCTGCGGAGAAGATAATATTATTTTTTAATATCGTAATATAAAAAAAACGGGACGCATATTTTTATGGTTTTGACGACAGCTTCCAAATGTACAATTGTTATTTTTAAAAAAAATGCAAAGTGTCATATTTTTTTTTATGGGTTAAGCCATTGTAATATTGTGTGCATACTGAAAAGAGTATGAGCGATGTTTAGATGTATTTTTAATAAAAAAAACAACATATTTTGAAATCTGAGTTTTATATTTTTTTAATATAGAAAACTTAAAACATATAAGAATGATTTTTTTTTTAGAAAATTAAAATAAAAGAAGAATAACCAGCTCAGTCTTATCAAAACAAAATAAAAAAAGGTTCTATACTAAAATGTACCTGTAACTAAACTAAAAAAAAAAACATAATCTCTAGATATGGCATTTACTATTAATTATTATAAAAAATTCCTTACAATCAAATGAATTGCCATCAAAATACTTAAATTGTACACAAGGAAAAAAATAAAAACATCAGTCATGATACAAAATACAATTAATTAGGTTTATTTAGGCTTTCAAATATTAAAGAAGGAACCTGAAAAGTGGACATATGATAACAAATAGAGATAAGGGTGTTAAATTCAACTAACGATGATTATTACCAGTATTTAAAATAATCACTCTTAAAGGGTCTCTATCGGTAGGAAAGAAATTGCCCCGCAGACGTCCAGCACTGACATAATATTTAATTCTACACTCTGTTACTTAAAAATATGGTTCACGCCAAAATAAAGTCAAAAGATTTCAACAGGGCTCTTTTACACTAACATTATTGATTGGGTTTTATTTATAATATAAAATGTGACATTAGCTCATTTTCAACGACTTAGCAGAGCTATGAGACTAGGCTCGATGAAAAAGGGCTCTAGTTCACCCTTCCTCCTACAAGTGCAGTAATTTTTTGATAGGCTCACAACATAAAATTTTAAGATATTTGAGGAATGGCAGTGAGAGCTTTCTTCTTTCTTTGAGATAAAAAGTTTGGTAATTTTCTTTCCCCTCTTATTGAGCTTAGATAGGATTGAGAAGTATTTCCACAAAATGACACAAACCAATGTATTTTAATCTAGCGGTTGCCTTAATATCATAATTTTCGATACCACGATTTAAAGCTATTAAATACCAGGAAATTAAAGTTCTAGAGTACAATTTTTTTTTCTTAAGCAAATACATAAATAACTTTTTTTTTTGTGAAATGAGTCAAATCCTATATTTCTTAAATTTAATCTTAAATTCTAATTTTAAATTTTATTTCAAATCTAGAATCTAAATCAGAGTCCACCATTATCTATTTTTTTAAATGTACAGTTTTAGTTAATGTGAAAATATTTACAATTAAGGCTCAGTAACAAACGATGTTTTGTTTGTCGTGTCTGTTTGTTAGATCATAAAACAACAAAGAAAACACTTTTTTACGATACCTTTTTACCAATTGCTTAAAATTGTTATATCAAATCAAGGTCTTTATATAGTTATTGGATTCATTATACTTTTTGAGATTTTTTTTTTAGCAAATCTCTAATCTCTCAAATACAATGGGGTCTGAGGGATTTTAATATTCAATCATCTCCTCTCTAATACTTTTAATATTTAAATCATAACAACTGTAGTTAGAAGTATCGGGGATTAAGGGGGAAGGTAGGGGTGGGGGAGGGGGTTGTAATCAAATACACTTTTGTACACATCACGTGAGTATTTAGGGTAGTAGTTTAACTTATATATTGAGATAGTATGTATGGTCATGTCATGAGGATGGAAAAGAAAATAATCCAGAAGAGAATGATGGAAATTAAATATGTAAGAGAAAGACTGCAAGGAAGACCGAGAAAGAGATGGGAGCAGATAAAGGCAAGTGTGTGAGCAAGAGAAGAAGAATGGACGATAGGAAGAATGGTGGAATGTAAGAGAATTTAATTTTCTTTAATCTATTCAAGGTATTTAATGTGTACTTTCAGAACCGACTGATTATATCATCACACGACTTGTCAACTAACTCAACTCTAGAAAAGACACAACATCCAGTCCTTTGGCCGTTAAGTCATCACCGTGAAAAGGGGACACCCACATTTCAACAATGATACATTTTCTGGCCACTCTTAAGGGGCCAGACAAAGTAAGAGGAAAAATGGAATACATTTACACAAATGGCCTGGCCACAGGCTAAAAACAGATGATGATGATGATTATTATTACTTTACTCATACGACAGAGTCCATAGACCTATTAAAAAGTAGCGTATTACATAATATACAACGACGCTAGGTAGAAATATAACTTAAAAATTGTTCATCCATAAAATGTGAATCGACGACAAAAAAAAAGTTATGAAGAAGTCTTTTAATCTCTGGAATAATTATGTCAAACAAATAATAACAAACATTAATATGTGATATATATACGTAATATATATGTGTAAAAAGGTTGAGGAGAGATGGATAGAAAACATATAAAAGACCCAACACAAATGGCTTTTACAATGAAAAGAAGATCATTAATATATAAAAAAGAGATGGACCCTTAGAACCTTCTGAGTTATTGAATAAAATTGAAAATTCAAGAATAAACAAATACATTTTTCTTTCAAATTAAAAAAAAAATTACAAGTATTTTAGCTACAACATAATTATAGAACAAAACAGACAGATCATGCCAAAAAAATTCGTGAACCACCTGTTTTAAAAACAATTCGTATGGCTCAATATTTACCCAAATCTGCAAGGAGCTGTTTATTTTTTTCTTAGCAGTGAGGATTTAGATTTACAACAATTTTGCTAACTATGTTCCTGTTAATAATTTGTTTGCAAAAAGTGTTTGATACATCGCGTTGTACGTATTGACTATGTTCAGGTCTACATATGCCTTCGAGGTGGGATTCCTCCGCAACAAGTTGCACCATAACTCCCGACTTTCGCAGAATAGCAGGAAACAAGAAATGTCATTTTTCTTATTAGATTTAAGTGTGTACTTATTATTTATATCCAATCTTACTTTAGTAATACTTAAGAATAAGTAATAAAATGACTAATTGCACGATGGCTTGGAAGTGTATAAACACTGTACAGTGATGTAAAGTAAGTGATAGTGAAGGAAGTCAACCTGAAAAGAGAGTTAGGTTAGAACTAGATATAAAACACACTTCTCTCTTCATTTCTTCTTAAACTTTTACACTTATTCAAAATTTAAACAGTTGCACAAAAGGAATATTTCCAAAAATTTAAAACAATTTGCAACTGTGAAAGTGTAAAGAAGTTGGAAGTGTGAAGAAATGAAGAGAGAAGTGTGTTTGTTTATTTAGACCTAACCTAACTTTCCTTTCAGGTTGACTTCCTTCACTGTCACTTACTTTACATTATTATACAGTGTTTATACACTCTTTTATTATACATTAATGATAATATTTATGAATGAGTCTGCTCTTTAGTTATCCGATGGCTTTATCCGTTCAGGTGGGTGCTTTTAAGCTTCAGATAGAAAGTTGTGTCTTCTTTTGTTTCTGGAGGACTGAGAGAGCAAGCATACTGTTACGGTCGCTCCATATAAGGATTGGGGGGAAAAGTTCCCTAACTTGGAAAAATACAAGAGCGAACATCCCATGTCTTCATCACTGCCAAGTAACAGGGATTTGCTTCATACACAAGAGATGACACTATTCTCTTCATACAATCTTTCCTGGGTTTTTCAAACATAAATTCCAATTTTTTGAAACACTTAAAAAGAGTAGTAGAGGGTAGGGGGTCGACAGTTGGTCGATCTCACAGCAATTTTCAATCCGTCGCGTGAGAAAGCTACATTGCCATTAAATGTAGATCTTTTGAGTATTTTTAACTCACAAATATATCAAGTAGTTTCAAAAATAAGAGTCGAGTTGAATCCACTATTTTACGAATCCGAAGTATGAAGCCAATTTAACCATCAAATCTTGAATTCAAATCAGACTCTTGAAAAAATTTATGAACTTGATAGGAAATATAAATAATTAAATATAATCTAATAATAGAAAATATGAATAGTAACTAAATGATAGCAGTCATTCTTATAATCAATTATAACAGTCATACATTCAGTTAAAATGTTAAATCACTGCTCTGGGGCCTAGTTGTTTAGTTGATACTATAATTATAATTGGTTCTGAACCGCCAAAACAAATATAATTTTTTTTTAAGGGTTTGAGTCTCAAATCTTCGAATCTCAAATATCCTTAAGGATTCAAAGATTTTAGAGTCCAATCTTTAGTTGGTTGAGAATACTGGTCCAGCACTTTGGAATCATTCTAGGACCCACCGAGGTGTACGAGGACAACCAGTTCTGCATAAGATGTTTGGCAACATTGAAGACAGAAACATGTTCATGACAAATACAACTATGTTCGCCACTTGTATCTAAATGGTGTTATTGATGTCATTTATTTGGAGACAAAAGAAAAATGTGCTGACATTCTTACCAAAAAAAGTTTGGTTGGAAACAAATTTGAGTATTTTTGTAATTATATTGGTTTAATCAAATGCTGATTCACTTGAGTTTAGTTGTAGGTATTTGGGGGGACATGTGCGATATTTTTCCTCCTTTTGTTGTTGTAGTAGAATCGAGGAGTGTTAAAATAGTCAATTCTATGCGAGGATATTCTAGTCTAGGTTGGTACCACTGTTTAATGTCTTTTGTTTCTTTTAGCTTGATCTGTGTTTATGCCTATGAGTTTGTATCATTTTGAGTCATGTTCATCTTAATTATTATAGCATGTATTGTTAAGTCTTTAACCAGTATATTATTTCCATAAACCTGTGTGCTCTGATACTGGAAAATAAGGCGCACTTTTTGAAAACCAAAAACAACTTTTACAAAACCATCACATAGACTATGATCACACCCTTGAATAATACATAACAAATGTGTTAACTTTGAGGACTGAAGCTATATTTTTAAATGGTTTATCATCACCACAACCGAGGTGTTATTTATTGTTTAACTTTGTTTAGTTTTGAAAAGGTGAACTATCGTTGCATGGACATGTTCAAGAACTTAAAGAACTAGGTTCTAAAACTATTCAAATATTTTTTTAAATGTTACTTTTTTTTTTAACATCAAAAATTTAGTATATTTAATTAGGTTATGTTTCGGTTTAATAATTATTTGAAATTCGCGAGTAATAAATTTGCTTCGATTTGAGATTTGATCCAAATTCAAAAAACCCGTTTTGCAGATGTCTACAGTGTATATAGAGCCAACTTTATAAACTAGAGTTACAAGAATCAACGGAAGACAAATGAAAGGCCCATGCGCTTTCAGGACAGTTTATAACCGGCAAAACACCAGAGAACTTGGAGCAAAGCCCCCCGATGCTCGCTATTTGCGACAATTCTAGTCAATCTGTTCCCCCCCACGAGCGCTAGTGTCGCCGCTCACGGCCAGAAGGTGTTGGCGAGTCGGGGAAGAAGGAGTCCTGTGGCAATGCTCGAGATGAGGTTCACGCTGTGGTTATCCAGCACCCAGGACCCACTGATGTGACGGACACCCCGCCCGGGGCAGCCCACAATACATCCTGTCTTCTCGTTCACACCTGCAACCATGTAAACACACATGACACACATGAATGGGATACAGTAATCTGAAGTGGTTTTATAAGATGTAATTACTAGAGACCATGGTTCGTGATGAATACCGTATTGGCTCAAGAATAAGACATAATTTTTTACGAGAAACAGCCTTCATATAAATCTAATATGGCAATAAACGCAATCTTAGATAATACACATAAAATATGTACCTATAAGATAAGCATATGGTTATGTCAATATATATCGAAATAGTTAATAATTGCCACTTAAACTTTGCAACGTTAATTAAAAATATATGAAGGGAAATAATGAACCTCAAAAAATACATAATTATGAGTTTTATTGTTTTAATTGTGAACTTTTAAGGCCTACAGTTTTCTGATAAGTGTGTGTAGGCCTTGCCCTTATATCCTTCTTACAATGTTTAATTTAATACACATATGAAAAAAGTAAAAAAAAAATCACACTTTTTAAAAATATTTAATTTTTAATAGAAAAAAATTAAAATTGTCATTTCTTTTTACTATTATAATTTTTTTTTTCAAAACTTTGCATGTCAAAAATGACAGCTGCTAAACATCATCATAAAATCATAAAAATCATAAGTTTTGGCGTAGGGATACATTTTTAAATCTAGTAACTTTTCCAGAAATGTTCTACTGTTCTTCTTACTGAAATCAGACTTTAGTTTCTTCGTTCACATTTTTAGTGTATCTATATTTTTTATTTCCAAGTGATGTCATTTTTTATATAATCATTTTTTGTTTCCTTCCAAGAGATCTGATTTTAAGTGTGAATATTGTTTTTTCTCTCTGAAAGTAGTTTAAAATTTGGGCTGCGGGCTATAATGGTTTTCCACCCTCCCTCCACAAAAATGCATGTGCATTTCCTCTCAATTAAACCTTACGAATCCTTAACCCATTAGTGTAATTTGTACAAGGCGTATGACCCAAACGGGTAGTAAGATGTGGTGCTAAAAATAACAGGGGTGTGTAAAGACAAATTGAATAATATGAGATATTCTGAGATATTCCTGAAGCCGGATCGAAGTTCGTCGATATATATAAATGGATGAAAATAACCGCAGAAAATGTGTGTTTAAACATTAAATGTATATTTTTGGCAAAGCTTCGTGTTTTTCTAATCCTGAATTTTACTTTTGAAAGTCAAAATGAACAAATATTCACAGCAAAGTCAATGTTTTCGAAGCTTTGCATCAGTATCAGATCAACACAATATTTTAACTAAATATTGTAGAAAATTTCTTTGCATTTTTTTTCTTCTTCTAATTGATGGTGAACATTAGTTTTTAATATACAAATCAAGAGGGAATGAATGAGATAGAACATAATTACACATTTTACTTCTCTATATTTTTTATATTATTATTAGCACCGCGTCTTACTACCCGTTCGGGTTGTACACACATATTTTTTTAGAGGCGAAGTAGTTGTCAAAGTCAGAGTTTTTTCCCCGGGTGAAGTCGAAGTTAACAAAATATTTGAAGTGAAGACAGAGTGTGTATTACCAGAGTACTGCAGAGTGGCTCCAAGCAGTGAGTCCAGTAGGCTTCCAGTGAACCCCCCAAACGCCCCTGCGACCACAAGGGGCCACTGCGGGGGGCTGAGCGACAGGATGTGAGGGTCCACAGAGTACAGGACCACCAGGTAGTACGACAAGCCCACCACCGCACCACCAACAGCACTCAGCACCAGTCCTACTGGTGTCACCGCTCCATTGGTGCCTGTAGACAACACTAGTGTTAATTGTGTCTGTAGACAATGCTAGTGTTAATTGTGCCTGTAGACAACACTAGTGTTACTGGTGTCTGCAGACAACGCTAGTGTTACTGGTGCCTGTATACAATACTAGTGTTAATTGTGTCTGTAGACAATGCTAGTGTTAATTGTGTCTGTAGACAATGCTAGTGCTAGAGTTGTCTGTAGACAATGCTAATAATAATTGTGTCTATAGACAATGCTAGTGCTACTGGTGTCTGTAGACAATACTAGAGCTACTGGTGTCTGTAGACAATGCTAGAGCTACTGTTGTCTGTAGACAATGCTAGTGTTACTGGTGTCATATCATCATAGGAGGCAGGCGAGGAGGATTTAGAGGAACCAGAAAATAACAACTGTGTTGTTAGTACTATTTTATTCCTCAAAGTGATGTTGTCCACTGTGATGCTGCACACTGAATAACTTTTCGATTGACCTGATGCAAATATCAGCAACCTTTGACCTTTGAGGGATGAACATTGAGGTGTTTGAAGGATGCAAGATCCAGGTGTTTGATGGACGCAAGAGTGAAGTGTTTAAAGGAGACAAGAGTGAAGTGTTTGAAGGAGAAAAGAATGAAGTGTTTGAAGGAAAAAAGAACCAGGTGTTTGAAGGACACAAGAGCCAGGTGTTTGAAGGACACAAGAGCCAGGTGTTTGAAGGACACAAGAGCCAGGTGTTTGAAGGACACAAGAGCCAGGTGTTTGAAGGACACAAGAGCCAGGTGTTTGAAGGACACAAGATCCAGGTGTTTGAAGGACACAAGAGCCAGGTGTTTGAAGGACACAAGATCCAGGTGTTTGATGGACGCAAGAGTGAGGCGTTTAAAGAGACAAGAGTGAAGTGTTTGAAGGACACAAGAGTGCAACAAATAAACAATTGAAGATAAGGAGATAACAAGTACTAAGAGCAGAATACTTGGATGGTAGACCAACTGATGTCATGCAGCTGCAGCGCCAACATGGAAATCTGTCAGTACCTAGTTTTAGTGTTAACCACCTGGAACCTACTAACTCTAGTCAGCCAGTAATACATTGGAGACACTCAGCGCTACACACTAAAAGCAATGACGGGGCAAAGGGTAAGAAATTGTTCTCGTAATTGGGGCACCCGGGCCACTGAGCTATTGCCCACTTACCTCGAGGCACTCTCTGGAAAGTGGTGATAAGGAAGGGGTCCTTGTTGCCGATGACACTGCCCAGCTCCGATGCCCAGGTGTCTCCGTTACAGCAAGCAAACGCTCCTGCATCAGAAACACAACAGGCTTACCAACTGCGTCCCTGCTCGCATCAAACTCAAGTAAGTCTGCGGGGAAATCAGGGTTTTAGCCCAGTCGTGTGTAACGAAGGTGGTTTTTCTTAAAATATGGTTTTACACTCTCCCTTCACGCATATGGGGATACCCTACCTTTAAGTTCAAGCTTCCAAATCCTTTACACATTAGTGTTATTAGTATCTAGGCGTATAACCCGAACGGGTAGTAAGACACAGTGCTATAAAAAACAACTACTTATTTAAATATGGCATGTGCAATCAGGAATCTATTACATGGCTTGATGACAATCCAGTTCAACAATATTTAATCAATTACATTAATACATCACACAACTTATCTACATCTATAAGAGAATAACTGCAACCAGGCGAAGCGCGTCACAGAATAAAATATTTAATTATGATTACAACCAATTTTTGACTAAGAATGATATTTGATTAAGAATTAAAGACCTTGGATTCGCACAGGAATAAACTCAAGATCTTCTAACCTATCCAAGCAACATGTTTTTTTTTATCACCGCGTCTTACAACCCATTCAGGTTATTACGCTTGAGTACCAATTATGCCAATGGTTTGAGGTTTTAGGTAGGTTATATTTAGAGGAAGTGTGTGTGAATTTGCATGGAGAGTGGAAAACCATTTTTGGAAAAACCACCCTAAGTACAACTGACAGACTCAAACCTCGATTTCCACCATCGGCAGTCTAGTCTACTGCGAGTAGCGTATAGAACTCTCCATAGCAGGTCTCTTACACTCCTATAGAACAACTCTCCATAGCAGGTCTCTTACACACCTATAGAACAACTCTCCATAGCAGGTCTCTTACACACCTATAGAACAACTCTCCATAGCAGTCTCTTACACACCTATAGAACAACTCTCCATAGCAGTCTCTTACACACCTATAGAACAACTCTCCCTGCTATCCTTCATTACATCCTCTCTACTTCCATCTTTCTCCTCAATCACGCTTCCTAGATATTTTACATTCTCTACTTTTCTCAGCTCTACAGACATGACACATAAATATGTTAAAATAGGTCTAGTAACTTTTCAAGCTGTCATATAATGCCCTTCCTATGAAAATTGGACTGTATTGACTATTCCTGTGTAGGAGTGGTGGTAGCTTACTGCAAGCAAAAGTTAGAGATTAACTTTTATGTCTCCTTACACCAAACCATATGTTATCACTGTAGACATATGCCCATTGTTTTATTTTGCATGTTTTACAGCTTAACTCTAGTCTCCGTAGTCCCGGGTGACGTCTAGTGGTAATTCTCCGCGGTTCACATCTATAAGATACAGTAGGGCCAACAGTACCCCCACCCTCGCGAGATAAACAGCAATCAGTCAAACTCACCAAGTATGCCTATACCAAGCCAAGAAGACCTGTAGTCCCGTGTGAAGTCTATCGGCCGCTCCTCGCAGCCCACGTCCAGAAGGTACAGTAGTGCCAACTGCATGGCCATCCCCGAATTACAAAGCACTTGCAGCCAATTGCGCTGGCCACCTACAGGTGAAAACATGACATCAAACTCACAAAACAACTTCCTATAGCAGTGCACTTCTTCGACACATTATCTGGGGCCATTCAAAATGTATTTTATGGATCAACTGGTTATATCAGTACACAACTTACAAACTAACTTAATTATAAAACAGATACAACACTAAGCTCCCAGTCTGTTAATTTTATATTTATTTTTAGTGCCACGCCTTACCACCCATTTGGGTTGTAAGCATGTTTACTAATTACGCTAATTTGTCACAGATGAGGAATGTTGAATTTAGAGGAAATGTACCATCATTTCCTTAAATGGAAAGTGGAAAACCATCTTGGAAATACTACTCTCGCTACACCCGACTGTAATTTTAACTCCAATATCTCTATCATCTGCATTCTAGTCTACTGCGAGGAATAAGAGTTAGACCATGTGGCTGTTAGATACATTCTAGTCTATTGCGAGGGAGGAGAGTTAGACCATGTGGCTGTTAGATACATTCTAGTCTATTGCGAGGGAGGAGAGTTAGACCATGTGGCTGTTAGAAACATTCTAGTCTATTGCGAGGGAGAAGAGTTAGACCATGTGACTGTTAGAAACATTCTAGTCTATTACGAGGGAGGAGAGTTAGACCATGTGACTGTTAGAAACATTCTAGTCTATTGCGAGGGAGAAGAGTTAGACCATGTGGCTGTTAGAAACATTCTAGTCTATTGCGAGGGAGGAGAGTTAGACCATGTGACTGTTAGAATACATGTTTCACTGTCAACGGGGATACCTCAATTTTACCAATTATAAATATTTTGTTAATGCCGGAAATTAATCCTAGGGCCCTAAGTTCGATAGACAAACAAGCTTGTGACTGAAGGCGTCACTGACGCCTCATCTTTTATAAGTGTGTCTATTTTTTTATTAATTAATATCAGTGCCACCATTTGCAAGCCAAAGATTATTAATCAACTTTTTTTTTACATAGATTAGAGGCCCTGGTCCAGTTAATCTGAACAGCATGAGGAAGATAATTTACTCTCATCTACAAGCGGGACAAAGCAGAAAACATTACCTACCTTCCTTGAACTCCTCTTCGAATCTACGTTTCACCCCACTCCTGAACTTGGTAGCGCGAGAGGACGTGATGAAGAACGTGAAGAGACACGCGACAAACGCAAAGTTCGAGATGCTGAGCACAAACCCCACCAGCAGCCCTGAGACACAACAGAGATAGCACACGTTTAGCCCGGGCTGTTAGCGTGTTGGACCTCCTGACAAGGGTATCATCATGCGGCCAACATGAAACTTGCCGAGTAACGCCCCACTCGTGTCCAAGCTTTTCCTGCGAAGTCCGAAAGTCGCCATCACAAGTGGGAAGATGACCGAGAACAGCCATCTTGTTGGCGGGATCACATCTCGCTCTGGAACATACCATGAATAGACGTTAGTTCCAGACCTGGCTAAAAGCGCCCTAATTTAAGTGGACAAGCCCTCTAAGATAGTTCCCTCACCACTATCTCTCATAATTAGTTCCCTCACTAATTACCCTCATAGATTATTAATTTAATACCTAGGCCTACCCTTATAGACAGTTCCTCCAATACTTACCTTTTATATACAGTTCCTTCACTATTTACCCTTATATACAGTTCCCTCACTACTTTTCCTCATATTCAGTTCCTCCACTACTTACCCTCATATACAGTTCCTCCACTACTTACCCTTATATACAGTTCCTTCACTATTTACCCTTATATACAGTTCCTTCACTATTTACCCTTATATACAGTTCCCTCACTACTTTCCCTCATATACAGTTCCTCCACTACTTTCCCTCATATACAGTTCCTCCACTACTTACCCTCATATACAGTTCCTCCACTACTTACCCTTATATACAGTTCCCTCACTACTTTCCCTCATATACAGTTCCCTCACTAACTTTCCCTCATATACAGTTCCTCCACTACCAGAGAGTTCCCTCATATACAGTTCTTACACTACAGTAGCCCCATGGCTTCTTTGGTGCTGACTGACAGTTCACAGCTGACTGCAGACAGTCAACATTTAGGTATATACCTAAATTTTAACTGTCAGAAGTGACAGCTGCTAAACATATGTTTTTTGCAGATCATAAGGTTCGGCGTAGGGATACATAATTTGGTCTGGTATCTTTTCAAAGCTGTCAGTCAGCACCAAAGAAGCCATGGAGCTACTGTACTTACCCTCATAGACTCTGCTGCTGTCTCCGTAGGTAAAGAAAGAGAAGGCCAGATTTCCAAGCCACATCAACATCGACAAGGGAATAGCGACGGCGCATATTAGAATGGGCAGGGGCGTAGCCCACCGGGATTTGGATGTCTTCATCGGTGCCAGTCAACATAGAAATACTGACACCAGCTAAAACTGTATACACTTAGTTTAAACACTCAATAATTTAGAAATAGATAACACTGGTTAACAGCCATTTTGCATCTGGTGCTGAATTCAGCACCCGAAAATTAGTTATATCCGCCCATTTACAAACCAGATAGAGGATAAAAGTTTCAATTTGTTGACCAGTGCAGAGGCGTCGCACTGGGGGAGGTGATTGGGGGGGTTGTCCTCCCTCCCCCCGCAATGTTAGTTAAAAGTTTGAAAGTTGGGAATTTTGTGAGATTTGAGATCTGGAGTTGGGAAATTCGAGGCTTATTTTGTACCCCATTACTGTCTATTATGAAAGTCCTTAACCACAGACTTGTACAGACAAATTTATAATTGCCCAACTGTTGATCCCTACTCTCTAAAAATCCCAACTTCAAACATAATCAAACATTGAAAGAAAATTCCTTCCGTAGTAGATTGTAGTTAATCAAGCGGTCTAGTAGCGTTGTTGTCAGTAGGCAGAGACAACGGCCGATGAGCCTATGCCGAATGTGGTATGGAACCGAGTCATAAGGGAACATGAGCTGACCAGAAGCAAGATTTCACTCAGCCAGCAATGCTTGAAGTGGCAGCACTGCCAGCCAATGTTTTGTTTATTGTTTAGTGTTTTAGTTGTGACTTTCAGGGGCTGGCTAGACTGTCGCAGTTTTATGATTCAAATTATCATATGTTGTACAGCCAATGCCTTAATTAAGGCTTTATTAAATTTTGAAGGCATAAATGTAGTAAATGCTACGCAACATTTTATTGTTTTCTTACCAAAAGCTCTGAGTGATGAAATGAGTACATTGAGGTTAGTGTTAATGTTTGACTTCTGAAATATACACTAATTTTTCTAGCAAGTATCCATACTAGTTTGAATTGAAGTGATGTATCTTATTTCATTGTTTATTAAAATAGGCTTTTATGAAAGCCATTTAAATAGGCTCAAACCAACACTGAAGGAAGAGGGGTAATAGGACTGTTTTACATTGTTACAACTCTTATAATTTTTCATTTAATTAAGTAGACTATATTAAACAAAAAATTAAGTTTTTTGTCACCCTTTAACACTTTCCAATTTGGGATACTTTTTAAATTAGTTATTTAGTGTTTGATTTGCATGAAACTTCGTATAACCATGTTGTTTAGCGTGCTGATTTTGAATTTGTCATAAGCTATTTGATAAAATGTCGGGGGAATCACCTTTACCCTCACATGCTAAATTACAATATGTTTTGAATAGTTTATCGATGTTCCAGTATTAACATTTTAGGGCAACTTTCATGAGGCTATGAAGCAGGACATTGGTAGAAAGGTATCAAAATACTGTAGAGGTATCTATAAATTCCATTTTTTATTGCTTTATTTTACAGTTGAAAATGTTTTTTAATAAACATGGCCAAATTGCTAATTTTTTATAAAGTGACAAGCGAGTTCTACATTTCTGGGAGCTTACTTGTTAAATATTGCTTCCAACTGTGTTATAATAAAGCAGCTGTTTCCAACCTGGGGGTCGCAGCGTACTTTGGGTGGGGTCACTATAAAATCATCCCCCAACCCCAAGCTTGTTGGTTCTTTTTTACTACTTATTAGTATTTATTATTATTATCATCATCATCACCTCGTCTTACTACCCGTTTGTGTTACACGCACGCTAATGTGTAATGGTAGGGTGATTGTGAGATGAAATGGAGGACCTACAGTTTAACGTGGGATCCGAACCACGGTGGAGGCCTGGCATTCCTCACATTCACAAGTTGTGATTAATACACGTCTTGTCAGAGGTGAAGGAAGGGTTTGGCAATCAGATATATCTGTACCGGGACCAAGGATTGAAACCTGGAACCCCCAGCACAGAAGTCTGACACCTTACCCCTAGACCACCAGGTCACCTACATGTTAGTCGCATATAATCATAATTGTGAGCAATTTATAATAATTAAAACAAGCATTAGTGGACATGCGGGTTTAATGTCACTCTCTTTTGGTTTGGTTTGTTGGTAAAGGTGAAGTAAGGATTTTAATTCTGGCCAGGGGTAGCTTATCCCAATATTCCTTCAAGCAAATAAGTGTACATTTCCTCTAGATTTTACCTATCCCATTGGTGTAGCTAACTGTAGATAGTCCGGGCTGCAAATAATACACAGTGAAAAAATTTAAAAACTAGGATTTGAATGCTTTTAAGTTTCAAAGGGTCGCGATGGCCCCAGAGAGAAAAGTTGTTGTCATAAACTTCAAAATGTTGAAAACCGCTGTAATAAAGTCAGTTAAACTTTTTAATCTAAAATACACGATTTGAACGATATCTGCAAATCTAAATAAATATATTTAAGCTCAATTGGATATTTAGCTCAGATGCAGGTAAACTGACATAAATAATAATTCAAGTTGCACTTAAAAAGCTTTGTAGCTTTAAAAATCCAGTATGAAAAAATAAACAAGGCTGTCACCAGGGGAGAGGGTTTGGGGCTCAAACCCCGTCACCAGAGGAGGGGGTTTGGGGCTCAAACCCCCCCTCCAGAATTTTATGAACAAAATGGCTTTATTTATTGTTCAAACAATATAAAAATTAAGATACATGTACAAATTATGGGCTGTATTACCATAAAAAGCACTCCAGAGAACTTCTAGAGGTGTTTAATATTTAGAATTATTTCTAGCCTTCGGCAGTTAGGGGGTTTTGTTGCCACAAAAAACCACTTCAGATATCTTCTAGAGGTGTTTATCAATTAGAATTATTTCTAGCTTCCGGCAATTGGCGGATGTGCCCACCGACCCTCCCTCTTGCCCGCCTGAAATTATTAACTGGCTACAGCCTTGCAAGTAAATAAATAAATTTAAAAATAGAGTTGCTTAAAAGCTTGGTTAAAGGCTTGATTATCACCCCAAATTTAAAAATATTGGGAGCCTCCTCCTGCTCCTTCTCCCTCAAACCTTCTCAACATTGCCCTTCTTGTACTCTCCTTTGCTACTTGGGAATTTTTCTAATTTAGAAATGCTTAGTGTTGGGAAAAACACTGGTTCACACCCCACCCCCCCACCCCAAATAGATCTCGTGCAACGCCCCTGGACCAGTGTAATGGGCTTGACTTATTAATAAGTATAATGCCCTAACCTAGCCTACGTTCTTGATCAAACTGCCAAACAGAAATAGTTTAATTAATTACAGTAACACAGTTAAAAGAGCAACTTTTCCTGCTCATTAAAATATATATAACTAAACATGCTGTATTAGAATTGTTCTTACTTACTTACTCTGATATAAGAATAAAATATTAATTTGATTAATTAAGTTGTCTAAATTAACCTTCCAAATTCTAAAGCCGGTCCGATAGGTTATGTAAAATTAATAAAAGGAAGGATGGTATATTAGATGTAACTGTCAAGATTGTACAGTGGTGACATCTAGTATTGTTTACGTGTTTGTTTACGTTTATTAATCCGACAAGGGATGCTATATATGAACTAGTGAACATTGATCAAGGTTTGTCTATCAAATACGAATTTGTTCACAACCTTGAATAAATGTTAATTTCATAATTTATTTCGTTGTAATATTTCATTTATCTATAAATAGAGTCTTCATAATTCTTCTTGTAGATTAGTTAACATGTCAAAATGCTAAATTTTCATTTTTATTAAATTAGATGTTTTGAACTAGATATTAAATGTTTTGATTGTTATTTAATGATGAGACTTTATTTTTTCTTAGTACTATATGTTCTCATTTTAATTTTATTCGAATGAAAAGGAGATGATATTTAATAAATTATTATTTATTCCATCTATTTTATTTAAAAAATCGCTAGAAAAAATTATTAATCTAATTGATCTTTGGTGAGACGCTCAATGCAAGTACCGGTATCATATTTTGAGCTTACAGTATACTTATCTGTGATCTTGGTGGAAAATGAAAACAAACCTTGAAAAAGTTTCCTGTTCTTATGTGTCTTGTTCATGTAATCGTACGCCTCATAGTTTAGATTGGGGTCACAATAATCTCATTTGCTATGGGGCTTGCAATGCAGTTGTAGTGTATGATGTTCAGGTAATTTCACTATTAATGTAACAAAATAAACTCCATGATGTGAGCCTGCGATCGAGTAATACCAACCGACTGGCCACCGCCGTTATTTAGCGATTTAAGGGCCCGACACAGACTCCGTATCCGTAGGTCCGTGGTCCGTAAGAAATCGATGCCACAATATTAGATTGCTCTGGCCACAGAGTCCTTATCCGTAAGGCCTTACTCCGTATAAGTTTGCCAACTTTAATTTTATATGGACTACCATCCACCAATCACAGTCGAGTAAATATGTGCATGCGCATTGAATTTAAAGAACAAATGGCAGTGAGAGGATCCGTCGCTATGGAAACATATACAAAATGAAAAGAGCTAAGCGTGGAGCTATTGCAGAAACATTTTTCTAAAAATGTTAATACCCCAGGAAGAGCAGCTTCTAGGAAATTTTTTTCTAAGAAATACCAAGTTCTCAGAAATGTTGGCTTTACTTTAGTAGGTTCAACAACCCTATTATTAAAAAATATTAAAAGCTTGTTTTGTTTTCATCCAAAATACTAGTACGTCTGTTTTGCATTTTCAGGTTATTGCAAACATTTATTTTAAGTTTGATAGTTAAAATCGAATTATAAATACGTTTCTTGTGATTGTACCTAACCTACATTTTAGTATATACTTAAAGTTTTCTCGACAAAGCTGTTTTTGGTTTCTTTAATTCTCATATTATGATCAGCCGACTGCTGACGCTTGCTCCTTGCTGTAGCCGATTTTTTTTTAGAATTTTTTGGTTGGACGAAATTTCTTACTTTCTCATTGGTTGAAATGGTCACGTGATTACAGATATTGACTGTAATTGCTAGTAGAATTTCTTATGGACCAGGAACACCGAGTACGGACCCACGGATATGGAGTCTGTGTCAGTGGCTTAAAGTGTCAACATTTGCGGGTAAAGTGTGGGTGCAAGACAAACCCTCTGGCTGTTAATCTTGGTTGTCTAAACCGCAGCCGCTACTTATTTATTCAAGTAACTCCTCTGTCCTTTGAGGCTGAGTTAGACACCATTCCAAACCCACTGCTTAACAGAAAAATTCTGGAGGCATCTGGGATCGAACTCGGAACCTCTGGATATGTAGACAGGAACTATAACTAACAGACCACAGAGATGGTTTAAATAATCTATATTATTAGAAATGTCCAATTTTTTAAAAAATTTTATCACCACGTCTTACTATCTTTTTGTGTTATACACTTATGTACTAATTATACGCTAATGGTTTTAGGGATTAGGAAGGCTATATTTATAGGAAGTGTACCCGCATTTGCATGGAGGGAGGTTGGAAAAACCACTCGATACAACCGTCCGAGGTACAAACCTCAATCTCCCTGTCATCTGCAGTCTAGTCTACTGCGAGAGTAGCACATTAGACCATGCAACCACCGAAGGAAATAATTTTCAATACTAATTAAAATTTTCATTTATTGGCATGTGAAAAGTTAGTTGGTAAAAACTTTAATAACACGCCTAGGGCCTATATAAATAAATACTTGTTTTAAAACTTAAAATGAAGACAATTTTAGTTTTGGTTGTCTGGAAGCTGTAGTTTAAATAGAAAAATCTTTAATTCTAAACGGTTAAAATAAACACAGTCTTTTATCTAAACATTGGAATTTTGGGTATTTTTGATACAGCAAAGCTTGTGATGAAAATCATCGGCTACTATGAGCTAACTTTGATACCACAGCCTCCATCACAGAATATGCCTTAAAATATGAATGAAAAAAGATCCTATACAAGGGACAGATCCTGGATAGCTTAGTAGTAGTAGTAGGCAGGCCATTGCCACCCTAAGCCAAGGGTCCTGGGTTCGATTCCTCTGTCTAGATGTCATTTTTCAAATTTACAAATACAATACTTGATGCGGCTATAATCCTAAACTAAAAGTTAATTTTGATTGCTATTCAAGTACAAGTAATTATACTAGCATTTGTTTTCTCCACATATCGTCTACCTGACCCACAAACTTAAAAATATTTTATTAACCATTTCCGGAACCAAGATCGATGTCCTTCATGTCTGCAAATAACTCAATAATTTCCCAGACAATCGGCCTTCCTATATAACCCTACTCTACTTTTAAACCATTATTCGACACCTTAGCTCAGTCGGTAATGTGTTCGGGTTCGGTTCCTGGCATGACCGAAAAATTAATCATCGGTGAAATGTGGGTTTCCGCTTTTACAGTGATGAATTGGGGGCTGGGTGTAGTGTCTGCTATATATATATTTAGCACCGCGTCTTACTACCCGTTCGGGTTATACGCTTAAGTACTAATTACGCTAATGGATTAGGAATTGGGAGGGTTGAATTTAGAGGAAGTGAACCCGCATTTGCGTGGAGGGAGAGTGGAAAACCATTTTAGGAAAAACCACCCCCAGTTCACCCGACCGAGATTCGAACCTCGATCTCCCCGTCCTCGGCAGTTGAGCTCAACACGACTAGCGCGTTAGCCAACTACGCCACCAAGGCGGGTGTCTGCTCTATAAAATGTAAGCTAGTTTATAAGTCGTGTGCTGGAAAATCGGAATATCAATCAAATAAACCTGTTTATACTCTCAAGACCTGAATACTCTGTCTTGGTGTACTAGAGTTCCTTATTTGTTCTCAGTACGCTGGTTCGGGGAAAATACTGCACACGCTGTGTCAGCACACAGCTCGCATCAACTCCGTCAAATGGATAAGACACGCCGACAAGTCCCCGGAGATCGAGCTGGTCTCTGCCTCGTCGGACGGAACGGCGGTAGTCTGGTCGAAGGATGATGCCGGCGGGTACTCGCCTAGCATTGTCTTACAAGGGCACGAGAGCACGGTCACGTTAGCAGACGGTAGATATGTGAATGACGGACGAGGACTTCTTATCGTGGTGACCGCGTCTGTCGACTCTACCATCAGGATATGGAGGAGAACGAAGCCAGGAGGTCTGTAGAATCGTCTTTTTTTAAATATTCTGTAGAGAGCTATTTGAATGTTCACTGTAGTCCATACACTTTGGATCATCTTTGCTTGTTTGGTTGTAAAATATACATTCGTGGTGAGACTGTAACTAGGCTGGAGAGGGTTGTGTTGGGAGGGGTAGCTGTTACTTCTGTAGCAGGTATTTGTAAACCAATTCTGTTTTTAGCAGAATGCGAGAGTTTAGTTTTTAATGGATTTTTATTCCATGTATTTTTTAGTTTTTTCAAGTGCTTGTTTTAATTAGTCTTGTGCATTCATGACAATTTTTTAATCATATTTTTAGGTAATTTTTTGTAAATTTGGAATATTTTTTTATATTTTATAGGACTTTTTTGTTGTAATTTTAGGTCTTCACTGGGGATGACACTTATATGTTGAATTACTCAAGAAAGTGTTTTGGTTTTTTATTTTTGTTGATTCTTTTTCAGACGCCATGCTCTGTACCCAGATCCTAGGGCTTGGGTCCGGGCTCTGTCTCTCTCTCTCCCTAGGTCTTCTACCGGCCTCCCAGGTCCTCTTACTGGCCTGCGGGACCGACGACTCTAGGATACAACTATTCGCAGAAAACAGCGAGTCTGGGGACCAAGGACCTACTGAAATGGTCAAGGTGGACAGTCTAATGGGGCATGAAGATTGGGTGCGGGCGCTGGACTTTGCTACAGATGGTGAGGGGTGTTGTTTGTTTTTTTCCCCCCACTAGGTGTGTTAAGGCTAACATCATTGATCACTATTGATCATCTTAACCACTGGACTACTCTCAGTTAACTTTAGATAACTTTTGAGTCTGTGGTCACAGGTACCGATAACCCAGTACAGTTAAATTTAAACATGAGCAACTAGGAAGCTTACAAAGGTCTTGTTCTAAATGTGTAGTGAATCTTGAAACACGCGAAGCAAAGCCGAAGTCAAAAATAAGGTTTTTGTTGTTGTCACATAACACTACCTTTTTTCTTCTTTTAGCACCGTGTCTTACTTTATGTTTGGGCTATACACTTATGTACTAATTACTCTAATGGTTTTAGGGATTAGAAGTGTTATATTTTAAGGAAGTGTACCCACAATTGCATGAAGAGAGGGAGGAAAACCACCCTCAGTCCACCCGACCAAGATTCGAACCTCAGTCCACCCGACCAAGATTCGAACCTCTATCTCCCCATCATCGGAAGTCAGGTCTACTGCGAGAGTAGCGCCTTAGACCATGCGGCCACCGAAATAACTAACTAACAAAATAATCAGTATTGCGGGGAGTAAGTATGTTTCTATGTTTCTTATCATCACTGTTGCGCTAGACTGTGGTGACCTGCTCCTCGCGAGCGGCGCCCAAGACTCCATGGTACGACTCTGGCGCATTTCCGTTTCTGTGGGCGGTGCGGTTAAAAGGCGAGTGTGTGAGCTGGCTGCAGGCGAGGACATACTGCCCCAGGAGAGGATGTTCTCGGTGATGTTCAGAGGCGGGCCGAGACACTTTGCGGTGTCCTTGGAGTCTGTGTTGGCCGGCCACGAGGGCTGGGTGTACGGGGTCAACTGGCACCCTTCTGTCACTGGCGGTAACTAGGATCCTTGATATGTTGTTGCTTCATGTGATTAGAGTCGGGAGCTGCCAGCTGCTACTATATCAAGTGGTCTCATAACCCTTGTATTCCTGTTCACGTCATCAGATGACGGGAGTCGTCAGCCGCTGTCTCTCCTGTCATCGTCCTTGGACAAGACCCTGGTACTGTGGGCCCCAGATAAACAGTCGGGGGTCTGGTTGGATGCTGTCAGGCTGGGCGAGGTTGGGGGAAACACCCTGGGGTTCTATGGGGCCAAGTTCTCTCCCGATGGGAACAGCGTGATGGCGCACGGCTACCAGGGCTCTCTGCACCGGTGGTGCCACTCGCAGGTAGGCCTACACTTCGTGGTGTGTACAAACCCCTCATTGTTTGTTAGTGGTGCGTAAGGGTGTGCAAAGTCCGGTTCTTCAATTTAAAATGAATTTGAATCAAATATATAAAATATTCTCTAAGTTGGATCAAAGTTCAAATATGTTTTGTTAGTTGTTTTATGCTTGAAAAAAATATTATATTGTGCTTATTTATATAACTTTATGCACTAAAATTAATTTCAAATTATTTTATTGCAAAAAAGTTTGTAATATTTATTTTTAATTCGATAAATCAAGTCATTATCACAAATTACAATTCAATTAAGATTTTTTTCCATATATGTATATTTATTTGTAATGAACATAACAGCTCATAAATTGAGTATTTTAACTGTCAATATTTTTATTGAAGAAGCTTTGTAATTGTCGAAGCTGTGATTTTTTTTTGGGAGGGGGGGGTGTGAAGTCGAAACCTGATATTTATCTCGAAGCCTAAGTCAAAGTTTCGAAGCTTAGCTTCGCTTACCACTAGGAGTGTGAGAATATTACACTTTCTCATAAGGTTGTGTGAATATTCAAAACTTTAGATATTTTCAGATAGTGAATGGCCTAGTATCCGATTGACTCCTCGCCGAAGGTCAAGCTGGGATAGCCATTGTTTTGTCCTAAAGGACAATATATCTTATATCTTATATCTTGAACGCGCCAATAATATTTTGTTTTTTACAGAGTGGGAGCAAGTCGAGTAGTCTGGGGAACATTGTGGCGGGACGATAAAACCTCCTTTGTAATATTAAATGGGAAGGTAGGGGGAGTACCCAATCAGCAATAAGGGAAAGAGGGGTTAAAGGAGGGTTAGGGAATGAGCGAGAAGTTGAAAGATTGTGAGAAGGATGAAGATATTTTCCACCCCTTTATCTATGCACAAGGGAAAAGAGACGGAGGGTTGAAATTAAGCTAGAACAACTACAGTACATTACTTTGTGCTGGACTGTGAGTGAGAGAGAGGGTACGGGGAGAGACATACAAACAGCAAGATTTCAAAACTAACGTCGATACTGAAGAGATGTCAAAATTGAACCAAGCTTGCTTCACTTAACTACTCTTAATTAATCTCATTACCTAATTAACTTTATATTATATTTGGAAGATGTTACATAAATGGGTGATAGAAAGATATAAAAAGGAACGAACACAATATGGCTTTTACAATGGAAAAGAAGAGTACACTTTACACTGCTACCACTGGACAAAGAAGTAACGGCTGCCTCTTGAAGAAAATCAATCGTTACCACACAATCCCCTGACCTAGGCTTTGTTCTAACGGAAATCATCAGGAGGGAGCGTGATACGGTCGACGCAACTTCCAAAAAAAACAGGAAACACAAAAGGGTTACAAAGTAAATTTGTAAATAATGATAGGACACTTAGATAAGAACAAATAACATGAAGCACAAACAC
Source organism: Timema genevievae (assembly GCA_902155825.1). Classification (NCBI taxonomy): domain Eukaryota; kingdom Metazoa; phylum Arthropoda; class Insecta; order Phasmatodea; family Timematidae; genus Timema; species Timema genevievae. Next base: position 104,710 of record CABFWO010000982.1, read on the forward strand.
AAGAAATGGACATTTGATGCGAATATATAATATATCTCAATAAGGAGAACCTCTTTTCATTTAATGAGGTAATTGTATTATATTTGGAAGCTATTTTATTTCTCACTAGAAGATTAGTTTAAAATTAAATGGATATTGAAAGAGCGTCACTTGGATTTTTGGGTTTATAGACTTTTTTTTTTTACATCCGTTGTTTCCCGCCTGTGGTCAGTTTTTTATTCAAGCCATTTATTTTTTAGACTTTAAACATCCTTTTAAACTTATTCAAGGAAGAAGGGAAAGAAAATAAGGATATGAACACACACCAAGGACCAATGAAATGTGGCTGGACCTCCCAAGTTGTTCCTATCCTTCTTTACCACATATGTCTGTGAATGCTACGTGTGCTGTATATCCTTCAGGAGCAGGGTTCCTGGAATCCTGATGTAACGGTCAGTGGCCACTTTGCCGGCGTGGTTGATCTGGCATGGGAGCCGGGCGGCCAGTTCCTGATGAGCGCCGGGGCAGACCAGACCACTCGGCTACACGCCCCCTGGGTCAGGCCAGGTGTGTCTCAGGTACACAGAGAGACATAGTATGTTCACCTGAAAAAAAAATTAATTTAAAAACAAACCCTATTTTTTGAGTGATATTCCAACTTTATTGCAGGTGACGTGGTACGAACTGGCGCGCCCCCAGGTCCACGGCTATGACATGGCCTGCCTCGCTATGCTCTCGAGGTACAGGTTCGTGTCTGGGGCGGAGGAGAAAGTTTCCAGAGCTTTCCAAGCGCCCAACAACTTTGTCAGCAACTTCCACAGGATATGCGGCCTTGATCCAGAGGGCGACTTAGAGGCCACAGGTCAGAGGCCAATTCTCATGTTCATAGCGGTAACTGACCAGGTCAAAGGTCATTCTCATGTTCGCAGTTGTAACTGACCAGGTCAAAGGTCATTTTCATGTTCACAGTCACGGTTGTAACTGACCAGGTCAAAGGTCATTCTTATGTTCACATCTGTATCTGACCTCTTCTATGGCCATTAAAGGGTTTGGCATTAAATATTACCAAACAATCTTGATTCAAATCCAAATGGTGTCAAAACTTAATCTTGTCTTGGTACAAAACAATTCTAATTCTACTATTGAGTGGAGTCCCAGATGCTATCCACGTGTGTTGTTATATTGTGTCGAGTGCTATTGGGTGCTAGCTGATACACTTCTTAACCTTGTCCATCTACAGCGATGCGGTCTACCCCTCATGGGGCGTCAGTGCCGGCGCTAGGGCTATCCAACAAGGCAGTGTATGAGACTCAGGAGGTGTTACTAGATGACAGGCATGTCAAGAATGAGTACCCTGAGGCCTACTTTGTGCCTGTCGAGATGACGGGTAAGTTACTTTCATATTATTATTAATAGAAATTGATAAACAACGACAACATATTTCAGTGAGTTTAGAGTAAACTAATTTGTTTTGTAAAATATTTTCAGTAGAAAGAATGGAATAGGACAAAGATAGGCTAATAGAGAATCACAATTTTAAATACCTCAAATTTTTAACAAATACTTTGTTCTCAGAGGTTAAATTTATTTTATTGGTGACCTGGTGGTCTATAGGTAAGGCGTCAGACTTCTGTGCTGGGGGTCCGGGGCTCAATCCTCGGTCCCGGCACGGATTTATCTGATTGCCAAACCCTTCCTTCACCTCTGACAAGACGTGTATTAATCACAACTTGTGAATGTGAGGAATGCCAGGCCTCCACCGTGGTTCGGATCCCACGTTAAACTGTAGGTCCTTCATTTCATCTCACAATCACCCTACCATTTCACATTAGCGTAAGTGCGTACAACCCGAACGGGTAGTAAGACG
>CABFWO010000982.1:106610-126969 GCA_902155825.1 Timema genevievae
TTCCACACTCTTTCACTTCCTCATTCCATTCTTGTGGTTGTTCCCGTATTTCATCTTCCTTCTCCCTCCATACCATCAAGTCATCAGCAAACATCATTGCTTTCATTCTTTCCTCCCAAAGCTTTCCTCCCACTTTATTCATGACCATTTCCATTACCATCACATATAATAGTGGTGAGAGGGCACTCCCCTGCTTCACTCCGTACTATATTTGGAGCCACTCCAAACATCCACTCTCTGTCTTAACACAACTCATGTTATCTTCATACGTGCTCTTCACTCTCATTATCACTCCTCTTTCCACTTCAGCCTCCTCCATTGCTTTCTAGACTTTATTTCTAACCACTATCAAAAGCCTTCTCCACATCCATAAATACCATTATCCCCTCTTGATTAAATTGTGCACATAACCTGATAAAAAATATTCAAACTTCGATTTGACCTCGGGGAATATTTTGAAATATTTGCCCTGAACTGGAAACTGTCTTCGTACACCTCTATTAAATAGTTTTTGCTAATTATTCCATCCAGCCATTACTCCTCATACTCTGTCCCACGAACATTGGTCCAAGTGTTCTCGTCATGGTGATGTGTAAATGTTTGTGTGGTCTCATAGAACCTCCGACGGAGGAGAACCTCATTCAAAACACTCTGTGGCCTGAGGTCCAGAAACTGTACGGACACGGCTACGAGCTCTACTCCCTGGCTGCTAGGCCTGACGGCCGACTGTTGGCGTCAGCCTGCAAAGCCACTGATGCACAGCATGCCGCCATCTTGCTTTGGTATGTATGTAATCAACAAGGTGGTCTCAGTTGAAATTACGAATCATTGGCACAGGCTCTCAGACTGTCTATATAGAAATGCCTCCATTATCCTCTTTCCTTCCACTATTCATTCTCCTTTACTTGCTTTGATTCTTATCGCACTTGTACATTTGCTGTTTTCTACTCCTCTCATCTTGTTCTTGGTCCTTTTCCTACATACTTCATCTCCATAATTCTGTTTGGGATTATTTCCGTTCCCTAACCACATGGTGAAGGCCATGTGTAGGTCATTTGGTCGAGATTCCAACCCAAACCTCCTTTTCAGAGGTAATCTAGTCAATTGTGAGCCCAACAAAGTTTTATGTAGATTGAACTCTTGTATCAGGAGAACAGACTCGTGGCAACAGGTGGACCAGTTGACCTCTCACCAGCTGACTGTCACACAACTAAGCTTCTCTCCTGACGGTCTCTATCTGCTGTCAGTTTCCAGGGACAGGCGCTGGACAGTATTCCAGGAACAACAGAACACAGGTTAGGTTACAATCACCATCCACGGTGTGTCGATATTCCATGTCGGAAGATAAAGTACATTAGTTAAATGAAATACCCCAAGAGCCATAGAGTCGACTGTTGTAAACGCTAGGTTTAAAAAAAGTTTCTAAACAAATCAAGATTGTTTCAGACACTCGATGGGCCTAGGGTATTTCGATATTCCCTGGACCCTGACCACTCACACAAGGGGGGGAATTTTGTGACCCGGGCCTCTCAGGACTCAACAAACAATAGTTTGTGTCTGAACTCGAGGTGTACCGATTTAGTAAAACCGATTACCGATTGTTTTAAATAATTGTTCATGCTACGTTTATTTACACCGATTAATCCCATCTATCCATTATTTATTAATAAATATTGGAAAATATGCTTAAGAGAATGATAACAGTTAATGTAATCAATACAAACATATTTTATGCCTAACCAGCGAAAGTTGGAACTAGATCGTTAGTTTTATCGATGGTATGAACTTATATTTCTTTATCTGGCTATGTAATTTTTGCATAGACCGCAACCCAGATGCAAAGTGTATATATAAGTTTTTTTATCACTTAACTCCCACCTAGAAAATTTTGCTCTAGATTTTACTTGAAAAATAAACGATTAATCGACATAATAATCGTCGATTACGATTAATTGCCTATACACTAATAATCGCCCGATAACGATGCATCAGTACACCCCTAGTCTGAACAAGACATTTAAGTGAAGTTTTGTCTTGTGTTTCTTTCCCTATAGATGGCAACAGTAGGTACCAAATGGCTTGTACCTCCAGTAAGACCACAGGGGTACACTCCCGCATCATCTGGTGCTGCGCCTGGTCTCACGACTCCCGTTACTTTGCCACGGGCTCACGCGACGGGAAGGTGGCCATGTGGGGCAAAGAGGATGACCAGGCTCCCTCTGATCAGCTAGGTACACCTCGTTACAACGAATGTTTGGGGAAAACCCTGGGATAGTCATACGATGTATTGCAGTACAGTTGCGCTTATTTCTACATTTCACTTTATACAGCTCAACCTTTTTCTGCCGAGATTCAAAAGTTTAAAACACCCTTTTTTGCAGATAAATATTTTAAATTTACATATTTAAAGGTATTAATCCAGAACAAGTGAATTTTAATTGGCCAAGTAAGAAATTTAAATAAAACCCTTTTAATTTTTTGAGGTAGGTTACATTTCGTTTCATAGGAAGCTCCTCCTGATGACTTATAATTAGGGATGGAACCCTCGAAACAAAAAGGATATTCAAGATTCAAGAAAATTTCTGATTCTAGACTCAAATAAAAAAAAGTGTTTCAATTTTCAATTGAAATTTGTTTTAGAGCTCTAAAACTGATTGGTGGTTTAGAATCATTTACAATTATAAGAATGAACTTAACAACCAGACCCCAGACCAGTAATTTAACACTTCCTGAATTAATTAATTAATTAATTAATGTTATAATGAATGGATTATAAGAAAGAATGTTAACATTTAGTTACCATTTGTATTTTATGTTTCATATATATTCCCTCTAATGTTCATAATTTTCTAGAATTTGGATTCAAGATTCAAAGGTAAATTAAAGACTCGGATCCCTAAAATATTGGATCTGACCCAACTCTAGTTCCGATAGAGTGTAACCTTGGTTGAGACGGTAACGATCGATTTCATTCAAGAGGCGTCCACTACCTTTTTATCTAGCGATAGAAGTGTAGAGTGTGAATTGGTAGTAGTCAAGATGTTAGTAACGATCATTTCTCTTCTTTCAGTCCAGTTCTGTCTGAGCGGTGTACCCCTACAGCTCCCCGGTCAGTCGGTGTCTGCACTGGCGTTTGCCCCGGAACTAACGAGCCCCCGTGTCCTTGCAGTGGGGCTGGACTGTGGGGAGATACTTCTGTATAAGTGGAGTCCTGGGAACTGGAGTAAATCTCTTCACTTGGACAGCAGGTAGGGTCAGGGGACAAAACCGATTCATTTCTGGTGCCTCCTCCCTCTTGATTGTTTATTTTAGCAACGCGTCTATTACCCGTTTTGGTTAAGTGCGTATATATACTAACTATGTTAATGTGTTAGGTACGAGGAAGGTTACATTTTAGAGTAAGTGTGCCTGCATTTGTGTAGAGGGATAGTGGAAAATCATCTTGGAAATCCCACCCTCACTAATTCCAACCAGGATTTAAACTCTAATCTACCCTTCATTGACAGGCCAGTCTATTGTGAGAAGTGACGCTTTAGACCATTCGACCACTGAAGTACACTTACCTGGGTAATGTACACCTACATAAACCAACACACTTACCTGGGTAATATACTCCTACACGTATTTTAACCCGACTACCGCCTGTTCTGTCTCCCACTTTGCATAGGTTGCTCATTATAAGTCAAAATGCCTCTTTTAAATCCTTGTTTGTTTTTTATTGATTTATTAATGATGATTCATCATGATACTCTATCTTGTATGAATGAGCACAAAATAATTGTGTTTCAGTTGTGCGCACCATCTAACTGTGAAGAGACTGTCATTTCGCCCTGGTATTGGCGCAACCAGTGATACCAAGGACAAATATAGTGCGTCAAGTTTTGCGCAGTTGGCAAGTTGCGGTTCTGACCACATCGTAAAGATAAATAATATTTATCTTGATAAACTTTGAATAAACTTGGTTTGTTTTTGTACACAAATTGGAATTGAGATTGTTTAAAACATTAATAAAATACCTTTTTTTTAATTTTTTAAATGTACCAGATAAGAAAGATTCTTCTTAGAAGCATTTTTCTTGACATAACAAGTGAAATATATCGGATCTTTTTCCTTCATAATTATGTTAGAAGTTTGCACAGCTTAGAAAATATCGATGCAGATTTGGGTTTTATATTATTTTATTCGATAAATCAAATCATATCATATTAGAAAATAATCGATAAGGTTTTAAGCCGTTGCAAATTCCACAATGTTCCTAAAACCACCTTTATAAAACCTTTACATACGCTTTAATCTCACCCTTGAATAATATATACAGGGTGTCTACCTTCCAGAAAAACGGGAATTTGTCGGGAATTTGTTAACTAAAAAAAAATAAAAAAACGGGAAATGTTGTTTTACTCAAAATTTGAAACGTAAATTACAATGTGATTCCAACTTTTTTTAGCTGTGTAATATATTTTCAAATTCCTGGTAGATTATGTTAATCCAAATAAAAAACATATTTAAATTTTAAAACTTATCATTATTCATAAATAAATAAAGGGGGATATACTTTTGCGTCGGTAATTTTAGGAAATGATCAGGGTAAATCGGGGGAAAAAGTCGGGAATTTCATTGTTCAAGTGGAGTAGACACCGTGTAATGTAACAAATGTGCCAACTTTGAGCACTAAAGGTATATATATAGTCAAAGGTAAAATGGCGCCAAACGGTTGTATTAAATTAAACATTGAGAAGAGTATATAGGGGCAATGGCTACACACCTTCTTGAACAGTTTCCAGCTCCTGGCTGGGTCTGTTTGGAACATAAGGCTCTTTACCGCCTCCTTTCCTCCCACCTCTCTCCCTCCCCCTTGGCCCAGTCCTCTCCTCCACACTCCATCTACCCCTTGGTCTTCCTCTCCACCTCCTACCCCTCCCCACCTATTACTTTTTAAAGTCAACAACTCGGGATTATTTGGTTTATTCACGAATGTGTCCATTGGGAATCTTCCTGCCAGGATTTAGATTTAAAAAAAGTCTGAAGAAGCAAATCTAGAATAGGGGAAAAAAACGCCATGGCGCCGGCCTGCAAGCTAGCTATTCCATCCGTGCGGCCACCACTTGTTGGTTAAAATAGTGCCAACATTTGTAGGTAGAGGTCATGTGGTCAGCACAACAGACCACAATGGCCGCTAATCGCAGTTTTATATACCGGAGCCGCATTTTTATATTCAAGTGGCTTCTCATTTGTCCTCACAAAGTCGAGTTAACCCCGTTCCAGACCCACTGCTTCATAGAAAAATCTGTAAACACCGGGGATCGAACCCGGGACCTTTGGATCTGTAGCCAGGAACTCTGACCATTAGACCAAATTAAGTGGTCATCTTGAATAGGAAACAAGAAAAAAAAAGTGTAGTTTTAAATGCAAGTCAATGTTGTCCAGACGCAAATAGTAGAACGAGTGTGTAAACTCGTCATTGGAAGAGGGAAAGTGTTATCACTTATCAGCAGATAAACAAGAGGACCTGACAGGGTGAACTGTTAACTTTATTCCCTCTCTTTATATTTCATACATTGGTGTCTAAGTATAATAGTGCTTAGACTGCTTAAGTGCACCAAGTTAAGATGCAGCCCGCTTTACAAAATAGCTTCGAATTCACCTGAGTAAATCACACCATTAACATCACAAAAATTTCTCGCTTTCAAATCCAATCGACAGAATTCAGAATTGTGTGATTTTTCCTTGTGGTTCTGATTGGTTTATTTCTCTTTAAGGAAAAGTCTTTTTCACTTTTTGAGGCATATTCTACCATACGTGGAAGAAGAAACATAAAGAGGGACCGTAACAAATCGAGGGAACAAACACAAAATGGCCTTTACAGTGGAAAGATCAAAACATGTTCCTAACTAAATGTCTGGGCTATCTTTAGCAAATTACTTTTTCTTCCTTTTGGTTTTTGGTTTCCTTTGTTTAGGGAGTTGTGTTACGCGTTTCACACTCCCTCCTGATAAGTTCCGATATAATCAAATTCAGGCTGAGGGCTAGCGCAGTAACGATCAATTCTCTTCAAGAGGCAGCCATTACATTTTTTGTACAGTGACAGCAGTGTAAAGTTTGAACTCTTTTCCTCTTTTCTTTGTAGAATCCATATTTTCTTATGTAATTTTAGAATTTAAATTATTGAAACCACTGAGTATAATTTCAGCATAAAACAATAGTTCATTACATGTTCAACGTGTTTATATAAGTACAAAGAAAGCTGACAACACATTTCTCTGTTACGTAAGTACATATATCAAGATAAAGAAAAACTATCCTTCGTTCTGTTATTTATAGTCCTTAATAGAAAAAAACCCACTAGCTTTCCTTTTATATATAGATGAGTGATATTTAATCAAAATTAGGAACATGCGAGACTCGAAAATATCTCTAAAATTTAAGAAAAAAATAAGCTCAATCTCGTCTCGAAAGTTCTCTGAATCTCGAAAATTCGAGACATCAAAACAAAACAAATAATGGCCCTAAGAAATTATAAAACCAAACTGGGGATTTATTATTTCCTAAACAACCTTCATTAAGAAATGTTTTGGTTATAAATATTGTTTTTCAATATCAAACTTGGACAATATAAGCTGCTGTTACACTACAAAATTAATTTATAAATGGTGTTCATTGTAACTACCTATCACTATTTTATTCCAAATGGTGTTCATTGTAACTACCTATCACTATTTTATTCCAAATGGTGTTCATTGTAACTACCTATCACTATTTTATTCCAAATGGTGTTCATTGTAACTACCTATCACTATTTTATTCCAAATGGTGTTCATTGTAACTACCTATCACTATTTTATTCTGAATGGTGTTCATTGTAACTACCTATCACTATTTTATTCTGAATGGTGTTCATTGTAACTAATAATATCACTATTTTATTAATTGCATTTAAAATGTATATTAGGTTAAAACCACAAACAATCCTCAATCATCTGTTATTCCCTTTTGTAAATGTGTCCTCCCCCCAAATCATGTCTCATTAACCATTTGGGCTGCATGCAAATAATTATATTAATTACTTTAAGGGAGGATTAAGATAGAATTTAGAGGAAATGTGGCTGCATTTTTATTGAATGAGAGTAGGAAAACAATCAAGAGGAAAAAAACTTCAATCCATTTGACTGAGATTTTATCTCTGTCATTGGCAGTCATGTCTATTGCGAGAATGACACCTTAAACTATTCCACCACTGAAGTGATCTAACCTTTTCATGATTTTTTTTAAATTTCCAACAAAACTTGAAATGCAAGGTGTTGTGATCTCTATAGGGATGTGTTGATGTTTGGTAGAAAGCCCCATTAATGACTTAATCTATGACGGAGAAGGGTGGTAAAAGAAGAATTGCACCTACAATTGTTTGGGAAGTGTAATAAATTACCCTTCACTTACACTGTAAAGTAGCAAGTTTACCCTGCTTGTTTGTTTCTACTATGGTGTAGGTTTATATATTGAGACATAGTGTATTCAGTCAAGGTAAGACCACCGCTTTGTTTGGTTCTACTATCATACAGCTTATAATATAGACCCATAGTATAATCACTAAAGGTAAGACTGCTAACTTGCTTGGTTCCACTATGGTGTAGGCTTTTAGATATAGTGTAATGAATCAAGGTATGACTGCTACCTTTCAGACTAAACGGAGTATATATATATACCATATTTTAAATATTTTATATAGGTACCGGTATATATTCTTCCCACCCAATTTATTATGAAAATGTTAGTTTCATTTAATTAATAATAATTTGATTGTGCATAATAACATAAAATCAATGCTCTAAAGTATAAATTTACAATAAATATTTCTCTAACAATATTTTGAGAGGGTAGACTGCGTAGATAGCTATTTATTTTAACCATAATGTAGTGGTTACTATTTCAGATTGTCCAACTAAAGTGAGTTCCTACAGGCCTTACTCTTTATTTGAATAATAGTAAGGTAACAGTAAAAGAATAAAAAGTAGATATATTTCTTACATTTAGCTTTGAGGTTTTCCTTATTATTAGATGTAACCAATTTTAAAACGAGAGATATTGGACCCAAAATGGCGGTCGTGTCAAAATACAGAGTATTGATTTTTAGGTGTGTACGCCGACCGAACAGGCAGCGCGCTCACAGTGGCAGGAGTAACCCAGTTTTGATTGATAAAATTCTCATACTAATTCAAAGCTTGCCTCAGAGTCCTACCAGATGGCAGCATGTGGCGAATTTTATTGAGCTCCAAGTCAGAGCTTTGCAAAGCGTCGGCTGCTGAGGTCGATAGTGCTGGGGCTAGTTGCTTGGCGGGCCTAAACGGAGTGATTCTGGGACAAAACTGGCATCCTGATAATACATTATGGCCGCGAACAATGCATTTAAAACGTAAAAAATGTGGTGGATATTGTTTGGACTGCTTCTGTCGCCGTTCGCCGGGGTCCCGGGTTTGGTCAGGACGACTTCCACGTCTAAACGAGGTGAGTTATGAAAAAATAAAGGAGGGGATGGGTGGCATGCTTAAAATGTGTGTTTTCTGAAACGACGCTTTGTATCCATTTTTCGAGCTTGAAATGCTTGCTGATTTCGAAGACTGCCGAGAATCGGTTGGTAGACCCTAGCGACGTATGGGCGCCAGATTTTTTTTGTGTGAATCGTGGCATCTGCCCCGGTTGGCGGGTTATCCGTGGCTCTAGTTTTTTTTAAATCCTCCCTCCCATCAACATTCCGAAAATACTATTGTTGGAAGATAACTGCATTTGTCTACAAACATGTATACGAAGTTTATTTTATCTTAAGAGGAATATTTAAATTTAAATTTATGCAAAATATTGAAATTAAGAAATATGTAATCTAGCTGGTTAAATACTTTTACAAATGAAGTGATTTTTATTAAATATGTATATAACATAATTAATGTGTTAATCATTGAACGAAAATGCAAAAAGCTCTGCGCTTTGTTGCGGAAAATGATTATAATAAAATTAAAATATTAAAACCTCGTTAGTCCGAACTAAATGGAACTGAAATTTGTTCGGATTAGCGAAAATTCGGATTGAATGGTAGACAGAGTATTTTCACAAATTTTAAACTACATCTGATGTAGAGCATGTAACATAATGGTATGGTTTTTAATTTAAAGTATTTTTTTTACGATACATACTGTAATTATTTTTAGTTGCAGAAAAACACATTTCATTGACTACAAAATGTAAATATTTAACTTCTATTATCATTGTTTCTTACAATTATCTTTTAGCTTTGAATTTTTTTTAATCAATATACTTCATTTAAATAAGTTTTTTTTTTCCTCCGTCTACTGGAAAATGTTCAGATCACCCGGAATTCCGGTCTACAAGGGTTCGGTTTACCGGGTTTGTAACCGTACATAATTTTTTTCACCCTACAAGCTAATTAAAAAAAAAAGAGTTCGTTAATTTATTTTAAACACTTTAATTTTTAATCAACTCTTGAAAGGTTTCTTTGTTTTTCATAAAGTTTGTCCTTCATTCCCTGGTCCCGGTCTCGTACAAAAATGTGAGACGTGTCAGGATTTCAAAAATGTACTCTTTATTTTTCCTCCTTTGAAAATTTTCCCAGTCGCCCCCACCCCCCCCACCTTTTTTTTTATTCCTTTCGCTTTGTTGCAAAGCAGTTAATAGACTTCCTTGTAATTTCCTCTTGTAGTGTCGGTACCGAATGGAAGGTTAATACCGCACAACTTCGTAACAAGCTTCTTTTTTTTTTCTTTTTTTTTTTTAGAATACCCCATTCTTCCCACGAGCCTGAGTCCTGCTTCTGGTTTCAACTAACTAAATGCAAATTCCTTTACACCCCACCCACATCTCTCTTTTCTCTCTCTTTCTCTTACAGTTTCACTCGATTTTTTTTCTCTGTTTAGCATATTTGTATGTTGGACGAAGACTGACGTAGTTTGCATAGTAACAAGATGTTCTTTATTAAGTGTCATTGTAGATGTAATGTATCTGAAACCTCCCATTTAATTCCACAAACTTACCTCTAAGCTGTAATCAAAAAAACTTTTTTTTTCATTATTCATGTGGCGTGAAAGAGAAAAAAGAGTAGTTACCCCTCCCTTCATTCCCCAGTCACGGGGGAAGGGAGGGGGAATTAATGTAAGTCCACCAATTGGATTAAAAAAACAATATAATGTTTTTATTTCACTCGCCAAGCTTTCGTAGCCTTCTTATTGACAGGTTGTAGAAAAAAACAGTTTCAGCCTAGTCATACAGAACAGGCTAAAATTGTAAAACATCAAATATTTTGTATAAATATTATTTTTTATCCTATTTATTAGGCCACTTATCTCCCCCTTCAAGCAATTCTGTGACTCATACAAATAAAACAGGTTTAGAATATTGATTCAAAGATTCGATGAATAAGAAATTAATGATTTCCATGTGTAATACGCGTTATTTAAAAGTATCGTTATGAAACAACTGTAAAATTAAGTCTTAAATTGTATATATCAAACGTCTAAGTAAACAAAAACTGGATCTTTAAGAAGGCCGCCTCGGTAAGTGAGAAATTGCCGAGAAAACGTTCAGCTTGGGCGCAATATTTTAACTATACTATGCGCTATCGCGAAATATGGCTCACATCAAAATAAAGTAGAAAGATTCCAACAGGGCTTTATTTTTTTATTAACAGCCTTATAGTTATAGTTATATAAAAAAAAAGTGTGAAACTGTGAAATTCGCTCATTTTCAACGACTATTTAATTATTAGCGGAGCTATGAGTCCAGGCTCGATGAAAAAGGGGCTTTAGATTTAACCTTCCTCTAACAGATACAGTAATTTATTGATAGAATCATAACATAAAGTTTTAATATATTTGAGAACTAGCAGCAAGCTTTACTCTTTACTCTGAGATAAGAAGTTTTGTAGTTTTCTTTCTTGGTGACATGACAAAGGGGTGGTTGTAGGTGAAGGGTGAAAGGGAATATAAGCCTAGCCAGAATAGAGAAGTAGTTCCATAGAACTACACAAACCATTGTATTTTATGACGTGTCGCCCAACAGCGATTGATACTTTCTCGCTGACCGAGGTGGCCGCCTTAAATTGAATCGAAAACGCGGCGATATAAAAAAAAATATTTTGATGTGAACAGTAGCTGTTACTAAAGTTACTAAAACTATTTTAATAAATTCATACGTAAAGTCATGTTATCTGCAGCTGACACTTTTGATAGATATTATCAATACTTGTAAAATAACACAAATAATATAGTTATCAATGTTGACTGCAAAGAAATACGTTTGAATTGAGGTCATCCCTTGTATACGATGATGACGCAGTCCGCCTACCACGACTGTACGAAAGGTAGTATCAGATCTATCTCACGGCGTCAGGATCTGTGTGAGGGGAAACTTATTATCATCCCATCAAATACTGGGGGAGTTTCTTCAGCAGACCCTTCAACGATATATCATCATGTTCTAGAAGAAAAACAGGAACATAAATCACAGTCATGCTAACGGGTTGGGCGCTAATACGGACTTCAACTCCTGCTAGCGATTTTTTTTGGTCTTATTTAACAAAACGAAGTTTTCCAGGCGAGTGTTGGTGCATTAAAAAAATACTAGTCTAACTTCTTCCTTGAAAAAAAAAGAAGGAAAGTATCTAATCGCTATGGCTCTAGAACCTCTTACATACGTTACTGTGAAAATCCGAAGACCGGTAAATCTTAGAATTTACCTGTATATCCTAGCATTTACCGATATCTCTTGCTAAAAGTCAGAATTATCTTAGAAAATGTTTACATTTTGAGTTTTAACCATCTCTAGAGTGAGGTGGGAGAGAGGATCCCCAGTTATAGCTTTGACCAGCACTTAAAAGTAAATAATAACCTAACCTAAATGTTGGATTAGTTTGGTTAGGTTGAGTTAGGTTATTGTTTACTTTTGCGTGCTGGTCAAAGCTAGAACTGGGGACCCTCTCCCCCACCTAACTCTAAGATTTATCGGTCTTCGGATTCTTATGTAAATATATATATATATATATGTGTGTGTGTGTGCTGAAGTATATTTTTCAACAAAATATACTTTAAATTTCTCTCCACGGAAATCTTTCCTCCACTTCGTGAAATGAATATGTGTAGCCCCAGGACCGTAAAGAAACCATACTGCGTTTCATTGGATGGATTGACCGGGAATAGAACCCCAACCTCTATAGCACATTCAAAACCAAGGTTTGTACTATGATTACCACCCATCCAAGCATTTTGATTGACTCGGAGGAATAGGAAGATAAAACTTATTGGAGGGAGAGTGGGAAAATATTTAGGTTAAAAACCACCCTCAATACACGTGGCTGGCCGGATTTGAACCCCTACCTACTTAAGTGGGCGAACAGACTACTCCATCACTCTCACAACGAACTGCCGATGATGGGGAGATCGGTGTTCGAATCATGGCTGGATGTATAGCTGGTGTTTTTTTTCTAAAGGGTTTTCCACTATCCCTCCACGCAAAATTCAGGTACACTTCTTCTAAATTCAAACTTCCTCACCCCTAACACATTATCATAGCTAGTACATATACGTAAAACCCGGGCGAGTAGTGCGACGAAGTGATGGAAAATAATAAAAGGGGGAGATTAGTACCCTGATATCTCCATCATTGGCAAGCCAGACCACATGAGCCTGACATTTATCCCGCGTGACCACCTATATGGGCTGTATTCATTGCGATCTGCTATCACCAACAATATACAACCATAACCGCGTCATAGCAGTGCCGAGACTTGTAATGAAGTATTGTCAAGGAGCCTTCCCTTTGACATCATTTTCAAACAGCTTAGGTACAAACTTATTCAACTAAGTTGAAATATTCCTGCAAACTTATTTAATTGCATTGCATTTCCTAATATATTATTTAATCATGTTGAGATATTATTGTAAACATATTAAATTCCAATGACATTTTCCATTCAAATTATTTATTGCGATAAACTCATCCTGTAACGTATTTCACTTTATTGAAATATCACCTAATATTATATTATTATATTGAGATCTTCTTTTACAATATTTAAAAATTTCCATTAAATTATTTAATAGGATCAACATCTTCCCGTAAACTTATTTAATCGCATTAAAATTTTCCTTTGCAATATTTAATAACAGAGATATCTTCCCGTAAAATAATTTAATTGCATTAAAATATTACATAACATATTTGATAGCATCAAACTCTTTCCGTACATTATTTAATATATTCTAAATCTTTTCGTTAACTTATTTAATTCTTCCCCTACGTTATTTAATAGTACAGAAATCTTTCCTTGAGATTATTTAATTGCTTTAAAATGTTAGAGTACATTATTTGATATCATCAAAAGCTTGCCGTACATATTATTATATTTGAAATCTTCCCATGAACTTATCTTATTTAATTACATTGAAGTCTTCCCATAGATTATTAATAGCCTATATGATTTAATTTTATTAAAGACTTCCCGGCCATTATTTAATAACAACGGAATATTCCTGTAAACTATCTTATTTAATTACACTAAAGTCTTCCCGTAGATTATTAATAACCTACATTATTTAATTTTATTGAAGACATACCGGCCATTATTTAACAACAACGATATCTTCCCGTAAACTTATCTTATTTAATTACATTGAAGTCTTCCCATAGATTATTAATAGCCTACATAATTTAATTTTATTGAAAACTTCCCGCCCATTATTTAATAACAACGAAATATTCCCGAAAACTTATTTAATTTCTAATAATCTCCAAGTAAATTGTTTAACTCTTTATTAATATTCATGTAAATTATTTAATTCAATGTTATCCTTCCCGTAAACTTATTTAAATGTATTGAAGTATTCCCTCGAATTATTTAATAGCATTCACTATTTAATGTTATTAAAATCATACTGTATATTTTTATTTAAAACCATCAAAAATCTCAGTATACTTATTTTATTTTATTGGGATATTCCTATAAGTACACTATTTTATTGCATGGAAATATATTCCTAAACTAATTAATTGAATTTAAATCGTCCCTTAAACTTATTTAATTGTAATTAAATCTTTCACTATATTTTTAATTCAATTAAAATCTTTCCGTAGATTATTTAATTTCATTGAAATCTTTTCATAAACTTATCTAACAGCATATACATATTTCTGTAGATTATTAAAATACATTGAAATATTTCAGAATACTATTTAATATACTCAAAATCTTTACATAAACTTTTTTTTTCGTTTAAATCTCCCAGAACATTATTTAATTAGGTTGAATAACTCCCATAAACTTCTGAAAATTGAAAAATGACATCTGGTCATGGGAATCGAACCCGGGACCTTTGGCTTAGTACACCAATGCTCTAACCACTGAGCTATCCAGGAATATTCCCGTGCCCTGGGTAATTCTTCACTCATATTTTAAGGCAGAGCCTATGATGGACGTGCGGAAATCGTCGGCTACAAATGTGTGATTTTATTAATATCACGAGCTATCAGATAACGCAGCCACCTTCGACTCGGTAGTTGGCTTATTGCTGCCACTTGTATTATTATTATTATTATTATTATTATTATTTCAGAATATGATATCTAGATGGAGAATTCCTCACTAAAAACATAAATAATAGCTTCAGCTTTTTGATTCTTCCATAAACTTGTTTAATTTAATTAAAATCTTTTTTCTTTAATTATTTAATTGCATTGAAATATTCTCGTATACTATTAAATCGCATTGAGGTATTATCATGCAAATTATTTAATTACATTGAAATACTTTATATTAATTAATTGCTTCAAAA
Organism: Timema genevievae; assembly: GCA_902155825.1. Classification (NCBI taxonomy): domain Eukaryota; kingdom Metazoa; phylum Arthropoda; class Insecta; order Phasmatodea; family Timematidae; genus Timema; species Timema genevievae. The sequence goes on from CABFWO010000982.1 coordinate 121,439, forward strand.
TTGTCATGTACCTTATTTAATGATATTAAAATATTCTCGTTAAATAAGTCAAAATGACGCAATATTTACGTACAATATTTAATTCCATTGAAATCATATCGTATGGTATGGAAATCTTCATGTCTAATATTAAATTGATGGATTTAATAGCCAAGCTATCATAGTTAAATACGGTCATAGCCGTAACAAAATAATACTATTCTTTAATATAAGAGTGAAGAATGACCCTGGGCAAGGGACGATTCATGGATAGCTCAGTGGTCAGAACATTGGCGTACTAAGCCAAAGGTCTCGAGTTTGAATCCCGTGTCAAAGTGTCATTTTTAAATTAAAAAAATATAAAATTAAATTTCATCCAATTATATATGTATTATTTAACTGGATTTAAATCTTCTTTTTATTATTTAATTACATTTAAATTTTCCCGTCCAATATTTGACCAGTATGTTTTATATATTTTGTAAAATATTCTGGTTTTATAAAATCAAATTAAACATCACAAACTTTTTTACTAATTTTTTCACTGCATCTCTGTAACTATCCAGGCTATTCACATGGGGATGAGGAAGACTTAATTTAGAGGAAGTGTACCTGTGTTTGCTTGGAAGGAGAGTAGGAAATCAACTCGAAAAATAAATGGTACGGAACTCCGCACGGACTTTCTCACTCTATTGTTTAAAAATGGAGATATTTACTCAAAACTCGTAATATATGTGAAACAAAATAATATACACTAGCAAACCAGAGCATAAATTGAAATAAATTTATGTAAAACATTTTTCGAGTCCCGATTTTAAATTTTATAATTTTATTTTTAAAGAATAAATGTCCTCATTTGTATGTTTGGACCAATATAAAAAAGATCAATATTGGGTCCACAAGGGTCAACACTTCGTATTAAAATTTCGACATTTTATTAGGTGTTGCACATCTTCATGTCATCGTATTGCTATTAAATTCCTCATTTATAAATGTTGACCAATAAAAAATGTAAATATTAGCTATTGAGTCTACAAATGGAGATATATTATTGTTGTACAAACATTTCTCCTAAGGGGCTTAAGGCTAAATAACATAAACTTTTTTAGATACTTACTTATATTTAATTACTCTATGTCATTGGAGAATTATTGCGTTAAAACTTAAGTAGTATCTCTTTACAACTAAAGCTCACAAAATTGTATTAATATATTTGCCAATATCTCGGAAACTGTTGGTTTTATAAAAATATATTTCACATAAAAGTTTTTTATTTTTAATAGTACTACAATTTTGCAATGATATGTTTTTATTATCTCAAATAGTTGCGGAGATATGGAAATTTCCACTTCTGTAAGTTACCCTAAAAGTGATTTTCATGGGAAAATGAAAATAGCCAGTTTATTTATAATCTTAATCAACGCCTAGATACGAATTTTATTCATAATCGTTAGAGGATTGTGAGAAAATCGATTTTTTTCTCTTTTCGCCCTTTACTAAAATAAACTATTAATTTTAAAATTAAACAGACACACAGACAGGCGGAATTGCAAAAACAACTTTTTAGATTTCGGGGGGGTCATGAGACGTCGACATCCATCAACATTTTAGGTTAGATTTTTTTTTACGGTCGCAATACGTTACCTTTTGTGTTCGAAAAGTTAAAACATATAAATATTTGCGTACAGCTTGAGAGTTATTGATTTTATAAAAATATACTTCGAATAAAATATTTGTATTATAATTAGATCTATATATTTGTAATGATAAGTAATTTCATATCTCAAATAGTTTCGTAGATATGATAAAAAATATATAAGTTACGCATCAGACCGGAACCCTTAATTCATTTTGCCGAAATATTGAGAGTGGCCATTTTTTTTGAAATATTTATAAATGTTTAGAAATGAAATTTAATCAAAATCGTTAGAGCCGATTTTTAGAAAATCGACTTTTTCTATTCTTGCCTTTCAGTAAACTAACCTTAATCTTAGAGTTAGATATCCAATTCCACAAACCCCTCCGGGAAACCCTATGAAAACCCTAGATACCAAGTTTTAGCCCGATCGGTAAAATAGTTTAGGCTCTAGTTGGAGGTACAGACAGACAGATGGACGGAAGTTCAAAAACAACTTTTTCAGATTCGTGGGGTCATGAAACTTTGAGACTCATCAAAATCTCGAGTTTGATTTTTTGACAATCACAATACTTTCTCTACCTGTAAGATAGCGAGAAAGTAAAACACCTTTATATATACCATACCAAACCAAACCTGTCGGGGTAAAGCGCTTACCGCCAACAAATTTCTCTTTGGATTTCAAGTTGAAATATCTCCTATAATTATTTGGTCTTTGGATTTCAAGTGGTGATAATTTTAATTAATTAATTTTGCGGGTGACCTGGTGGTCTAGGGTAAGGTTTCAGACTTCTGTGCTGATGGGCCCGGGTTTCAATCCTCGGTCCCACCACAGATTTAGCTGATTGCCAAACCCTTCCTTCACCTTTGACAAGACGTGTATTAATCACAACTTGTGAATGTGTGAAATGCCAGGCCTCCACCGTGGTTCGGAAGGTTCGGATTCCACGTTAAACTGTAGCTCCTCCATTTCATCTCACAATCACCCTACCATTACACATTAGCGTAAGTGCGTACAACCTGAATGGGTAGTAAGACGCAGTGATAATAATAATAATAATAATAATAATAATAATAATAATAATAATAATAATAAATCTAGCACCGTGTCTTACTATCCTTTCGGGTTATACGCTTAAGTACTAATTACGCTAATAGGCTAGGAATTGGGAAGGCTGAATTTAGAGGAAGTGAACCCGCATTTGCGTGGAAGGAGATTGGAAAACCATTTGGGGAAAACCCCCCCTCAGTTCACCCGACCTATATCTGAACCTCTACCTCACCGTCCTCAGCAGTCTAGCCCAACACGAAACTAGCGCGTTAGCTAACTACGCCACCGAGGTGGGTCAAGTGGTGATATCTCCTAAATTATCTCTTTCGATATAAAGTTTAAATATCTTCAGTAAGTTCTCCTTAGTCTTAAAGTTGATAATTCTCCTTGGGGATCAAGTTAGAATATGAGTATGAATAGCTTGTTCAATAGTATTTTATATTCACAGAAAATAACCTTTGATCACGTGGTTTTAGGCGCCATCCTCGCAATATATCTCACATTTTGCAACAACAAAAACAAGTCCTGGACACTCGATCGATTGTCTAGCAAAGATCCGGACAGACGGACACATGACATTACAAATGGTCCAGTTAAAACAGGACCTCGCTACGCTCTTTTAACTATCTTATATTCTAGAACCTACTATGGTATATATATTATTACAAATTGTTGTAGACACTGCACGTATTTCCACTCAACATATTTTTCCAGCCCTTGATGTGAAAGTAATATCTCCTGCAAAGGAAAACGGATCCTTTTGACCACCCGCCGTGTGCCTTGACTCTGTGGAACACGGAGGAACACGGTAGAACACGAGAGAAACACGCTGAGGTGAAACGAGAATTAATTAGCTTTTTATTTAATATAATTTTTGTTTTTGTTTCTGTCTCATTAAATTTGGTGCGGCCCGGGCTCCTTGCTCGTGTTTCTGTGTGGATGCTGCAAGATTGTTTTGTCTGGTTGTGTTGGGGGAGTTAGCTCAGCGCCAGAGGGACCGACTGGCGAAACTCACTCTCACGGGGGAAGTTGGGTGGGGGTCGAACTAGGAGCAAGGATAAGACAGAGCTTACAGAGGGGGGGGTTACTCTAAGTCAGTTCACACTAAAGAGGCTTGATATCCTCCCTCCAGGCAAGTGTTGGTTTATTTCCTCTCACGTGTTGTTCTCAGCCTCACGTGTTGTTCTCAACCTCATGTGTTGTCCTAAACCTCACGTGTTGTTCTAAACCTCATGTGTTGTTCTAAACATCACGTGTTGTTCCCAGCCTCACGTGTTGTTCTCAGCCTCACGTGTTGTTCTCAACCTCATGTGTTGTTCTAAACCTCACGTGTTGTTCTCATCCTCACGTGTTGTTCCCAACCTCACGTGTTGTTCCCAGCCTCACGTGTTGTTCTCAACCTCACATGTTGTTCCCAGCCTCACGTGTTGTTCCCAGCCTCACGTGTTGTTCCCAGCCTCACGTGTTGTTCTCAACCTCACATGTTGTTCCCAGCCTCACGTGTTGTTCTCAGCCTCACGTGTATGTTCTCAACCTCACGTGTTGTTCTAAACCTCACGTGTTGTTCTCATCCTCACGTGTTGTTCCCAACCTCACGTTTTGTTCTCAACCTCACGTTTGGTTCCCAGCCTCACATGTTGTTCCCAGCCTCACGTGTTGTTCTCAGCCTCACGTGTTGTTCTCAACCTCACGTTTTGTTCTCAACCTCACGTTTTGTTCCCAACCTCACGTGTTGTTCTCAACCTCACATGTTGTTCCCAGCCTCACGTGTTGTTCTCAGCCTCACGTGTTGTTCTCAACCTCATGTGTTGTTCTAAACCTCACGTGTTGTTCCCAACCTCACGTTTTGTTCTCAGCCTCACGTGTTGTTCCCAGCCTCACGTGTTGTTCCCAATCTCACGTTTTGTATATATCTTAGCACCCCGCCTTACTACTCGTTTGGCTTATACGCTTATATACTAATTACGTTAATGGTTTCATGGATTAGGAAGGTTATATTTAAAGGAAGTGTACCCGGCATTTGCATAGAGGGAGAGTGTAAAACCTTTTAAAAACCACCCTAAGTACACCCGACCGAGATTCGAACCATGATATCCCGGTCATCGGCAGTCTTGTCTACTGCGAGAGAAGCGCCTTAGACCATGCAGCCACCAAAGCGGGTGCCACTAAATTAAGTGGTCAGTGACCATTGAGATTAAGGTAATAATAATAATAGTAATAATAATAATTTAAAACCTGCTTCAGTGGTCCAATGGACCGACGCGTCACTCTCTCAAAAGACTAAACTGCCGAATACTAGAAGATCGTGGTTTGAATCCTGGTTGGGTGTACTGAGGAGGATTTTGGCCTATTCAATGGTTTGCCACTCTCCCTCCACGCGAATGTAATTACACTTCCTCATACAAATCCCTAACATGTTATCGAATGTTTACGACCAGAGCGGCTAGAGAGACGAAATTACAAAAAAAAACAAAAAAACCGAGAGCTGTTTATAAACGACATTTTTTAGAGTTTGAAAAAAAAAGGTCGATACATGAAAGTGAAATACTCGATATTTAAAGGGTTTGGGAGGGGAGGGACGGGTAAATAAAAGTAAAATAAATCAAATTTTGATCCTCGTATTCCATAATTTTGATAATTTCTTATGTTTTCATCCAAACAAAACATGGTAAACACTTCTCCACGTGGAGTAGAATATTCCATTAAGGTTTTTTTTAACCACCTTTCCTCGCAACCCCCCTCCTAACATAAAACAAGGGTGAAATTATATTATTAGTTTAGAAAAGAGGGAAATACGGGGGGGGGGGGGGGCAAAAGGGGGGGTGCCCCTTTAAAATCGACCGCCCCAGCCGCGCCCCCCCCCTA